>JACBWW010000029.1:292969-384248 GCA_020086605.1 Lanius collurio | reverse complement strand
GGGGGCGGGTGGGCCGGCGGGAACTCTCCTGCCTCCATTTCCTGGCCCCGCGTGCGGCGGGACGGGCCCTGTTCCCGCTCACCGGGCCGGAGCCGCTCCCGGGCTGTTGTAGCTCACCATCTCATAACCTTCGATTTTTTCGAGTCTGAGTCCTCATGCGACCATTGTATTGCACTGCACTCAGCGGTGGGTAAAATTGTCCCCCCAGAGCCGCAGAGGAGCTTTTGCTGGTCCGGAAGGCGGAGTTTTCTTCTGTCTCCCCGTTCCCAAGATCCCCGTGCGGAAGGTCGGGTGGCTCAGCGCAGGGATAGCGGTGGTCGAGGCCCGGCCCTGGCGCGGGTCCCACCTGCGAGGGACACAGGAGCTCCTGGCAGTGTCTGGTGCTGCCGAACCGACACCACCCCGGGCACCAGCGGCTGGAGAGGCTCTGGGCGGCCCTGCAGTCAGGAGTCAGAGCACCAGGTCGTGTTCAGGGAGCTTTAGCAGATAAGGAAGGATGCGCTTCCCAATGTCTGCGTACTCCATCCCAGCTCTGGTTATCCATTTTCATGAGTAGAAATTCAAAGTTGAGAAGTAAAAACCTTGAATTGTGAAGTAGAACAACCTCTTGAAGTAGTTGCATACTTGAGTTTACCCACTCAAACGTGACATGTTTTGCACACCCTGTTGGTGTTTACTGGGTTTTTCCCTGTTCCTTGTCACAACTGATTTTCCTACATCACAGCAGCAGATGGCAGTGACCCGTGTTCCCTGTGTCCCTCTCTCTCCCCAGGATGGCTCAGCAGCAGGCGCTGCGGTTCCGCGGCCCCGCGCCCCCCCCTAGCGCGGTGCTGCGGGGCCCCCCGCCCCTCCTGCGGCCGCCCCCTCCCTTCGGGATGATGCGGGGCCCTCCTCCGCCCCCCCGGCCCCCCTTCGGCCGACCTCCCTTTGACCCCAACATGCCCCCGATGCCGCCGCCGGGGGGGATCCCCCCGCCCATGGGTCCTCCACACCTACAGGTAAGGAACGGGAATGCTCCTGGGTTAAGTGGGATTTAGGGGATTTTTCGTTTGTTTTCACACGCAGAAGTGTCCAGTTCTGGGCCCCTCAGTTCAGGAAGGATGTGGAGGTGCTGGAGCATGTCCAGAGAAGGGCAGTAAAGCTGGTGAAGAGTGATGAAAGCAGCTGAGGGACCTAGGAGGGTCTCAGCTTGGAGAAAAGGAGGCTTAGGGTGGTCCTGGAATGCCCATCCCTGGAAGTGTCCAGGGAACCACTGGACGTGGCACTCACTGCTGGGTGACAAGGTGGGGATTGGGTACAGGTTGGACTTGATGGTCTGGGAGGTCTTTTCCAATGTAATTGATTCTGTGTTTGTGTGAAAATAGTATGAGAATGGACATTGAAATGGGTGAAGGAAACAGCAAGGCAAGATGAGAACACAGGGCTCAGGTGTGGTGTTGTATACCACTGCATAACTGTGGTATGCAAATACAGCTTCTGCTCAGCTCCTGGAGGTACTGCTAAATTGATGGGTGGTTTAAGGTCTTTTGTCTGCTTTTCAGAGGCCTGAACAGTTTGCAAGGGACAACACCTTTGTGAATGAGAAATGGATTGTTTTAATTGCCTTGTGCTGTTATTTAATTGCTTTGTAGGGTGTATTCCCATCAGGGCAGTGTAAGTGCCGTGTGGGCTGTGGGCAGGCTGAGGAGCTGAATAGTACCACGTGCTGTAAATAATTAATTAAATCCACTGTTTGTAATTATAGTCTGAAGAACCAACCAGAGTTACTTTGGGTCCCAGGCCTGGCTGTGAGTGTCTCCCTGATTTCTGTGTTTGATTTACATCCAGGGTGTGCTGCTGCTCCCAGCTGTCACACAGAGCTGGTTTGTTGTGCCAGGCCATGAGCTCTGCAGCTCCTCACCAGCACCAGCCATGGCTGGGTGTCTCAGGCCGTGCTGGCACTGTGTTCTACTCCACACTGAGGGCTGGGCTTCACTCCCTCCCCTGTGTCCAGTGCAAGGGCAGATGTGATGGTGAAGGGCATGTGGTCAGAATGGGGGCAGCTGTGTTCGGAGCAGGGCTCAGGATATGCTAGGACCGTGGCTGCACACCTGGCACTGACTGCCCACGTGATTTTACTCCTGGATTGTGGAAAGCAGATGTAGCAGGTGGAAAGTGAGCTTCTTCTCACTGGATTCTTCCTACAGGTTGTAAGAGTAAGAAAGAGGAAGCTCATGGTGTGGCAGGTGCAAGAGCTGTTGGGGAGGAACAAGGGAGGGAAGGCAGGCTGCAGCTGAGTTGAAGGCTTTTTTTGTTTGTGTAGAATGCTGTCCATGCACTCTTGGCTTCCTTTTTTAATAGTATTTAATGCAAACAGTTGTTACTAGTTTGGTACCTGGATTTAAAGAGCAGTTTAAAATACCACTCTTAGAGCAGAAAATTGGATCTCAGGGAAGCTCCTTGGCCAGAAGCCAAGGACGTGGCAGCACCGGCAGCTGCCGGGGGTACAGCTGCAGTTTTGGGTGCAGGGGTGCAACACAGGGCCCATGTGTGCAGCTTGTCACTGAGCCACCCCCTCCCTGTGGCGTGGGATGTCCTGGGCTGTCCCAGCCCCGGTCTTGCTGCAGGCTCAGGCTGAACATGGCACTCGAGGCTGTCATTCAATTAGAGCTGGAGAGATGGGGATAATTAGGGCAGTTGTAGGTATTTGCAGAGTAACCTAAAGAACTTGCTGAGTTTTGTCAACTGCTTTTTATAGGGAAGTGTACTTGTACTGTACTTGTTGCACACAGGGAATTTCAAACAGTCCAAGTAAACAAGAAAACTGAAAGAACTAAATGTACTTTGAGTTAGAAAGAGGTGTTCAGGCTTTCAAGTAACTGTGTGTTCAGGACAGTTCAGGATTTCTCATCATGCAATAATGAACATGTAATTTCATCCTATTTTTATTTTAATTGGCACTAATTAGAATTTTTGTTAGTCAGAAATTTAGGAGTGTGTAATGGACTTTAATAAATCCCATTGCTCAGCTCTGCTGACGAATTTGACGCTTACTTGTAATGTAATTTTTTTTTAACATTTCTTTCCTGGGAGGGTCATTGGGTTTCTGGGGTATTTGGTTCGCAGGTGGGGATGTCTGAGCAGCAGCTGTTCAGGAACAGCTCTTCCATTCTTTCTCTTCCTTGCATTGAGATATTTTCTCCTTTTCAGGAGAGGACTGTTCTTTGAGCGTATTTCTGTTCGTGCCTCCTTTTTCAGGTGCCTTGATGTTTGCATCTCAGGAGTGAAGTGATGGCTTCAGCTGTTCTGCCATAGGTGGGGGGTTGGCAGGAAGCACATTCCCTGAGCTGGGAGAATTGGATTGTTAGAGAAGCTTCCAAGCCTGGCACAGCTTGTCCTTACTGCTAGTGTACTGTCTATTGGTTCTCTAAGAAAGGAAAACTGCTTGAAATTATATTGTTGTTATCATTATCATCATTATTGTTATTATATGCCTTTAGAGACCACCATTTATGCCTCCTCCCATGGGTAGCATGCCACCACCTCCTGGTATGATGTTCCCTCCAGGAATGCCGCCGGTGTCTGCGCCGGGAACACCAGCAATGCCCCCAGCTGAGGAGATCTGGGTAGAGAACAAAACTCCAGATGGGAAGGTGAGATGGGTGCCGGGAACAGCGGAGCCTGGGTGGTCCTGCGTGAGCCCTGGTCACATGGTCAGGCAATGGGTTGGAATCCTACTGGAGGAACTGGGCCGCTCCTCCTGCAGTGAGCTGTGGTGTGACGGGGTCACTCTCCTGCCGTAGGTCTATTTCTACAACGCACGGACACGGGAGTCAGCGTGGACAAAGCCGGACGGAGTCAAGGTCATCCAGCAGTCGGAGCTGACGCCGATGCTGGCGGCCCAGGCCCAGGCTGTGGGGGCCTCCACCCCCACCACCAGCAGCCCTGCATCTGCAGCATCTCCATCCACCTCCTCCAGCACACAGTCCTCCACCACCTCCACTACCACCACGGCCACCTCAGTGTCCCAGACCAACTCCAGTGAGTACCTGGGGGTGTCTCAGGCCTCGCGGTGTTGGGAGCAGGTGGTGGGGATACTGCATGGGGAATTGCTGCAGCAAAGCCTTGGTATCCAGGAGGAAGTTGTTTCAGCATGAAGTGGAGCATGAATTTAAAGTTCAGTATTTAGTCCAGAAGAACCTTGCATGCAAACTTTTTTCCCCACCAGTCTCAAAGAACTCTTCAGGTCTTTGTATATTTTTCTTCTGTTGTTATCACATCATCTCAGAGCTATTACACATCTATTTCCTTTTGACTATAGGTAGAGCTAAATTGTTTTTAAAAGTGTTTCACAAGAGATGTTGATCTGAGGTGGAAGTTGAGTTGTTGCAGTTTCCTCATTTTCTCCATGGCATCTGTTTCTGTAGAAGGTTTGGTCTCAGAGCTGCTGCTCTGTGAGCATTGGTTGATTACAGAATAGAGCTGCTTTGCTGTATTACTTTTATTAGCATTATTCTTCTGCCTAAGCCTTCTCAGTTTCTAGAGTTCCACAAAGAGGAAAAAGATAGTCCTTGGAGCTGTTTTTGTTCATTTATGACTTTTGAATGATAGTCTGGAGATCACTGCTGCTTCCATGGGCTGAGCCTTTGCTTGTAGGGGTTTTCCAGCTAAGGAAGGGGGGGACTGAATTTATGCAGCCTGCACATAAATGCATGGCTGTGCACACGGCAGCGTGGTTTGCACTGTACTTTGGCACCTGTGTGCTGCCCAGGTGCCTCAGGTGCATCTCAACAGAGACGTGTGTTAGGTACTGTGGGTCTGTTTGCAGGTGAGTGTGACAACAGCAAACAGCAAGTGAGGTCATTCCCTGTGCCCAAAGCCAGGTGTGCAGGGGAAGGAGCAGCTCAGAGAGCCCTGTCTTGTGTGCATAGCCACAGACTGACAGCACAGCAGTGGTGCTGAGCAGGAATCCAGCACTGGGACATTGGGCATTGTAGCTGCACTGGCTCAGACATGTGCACTGAGCCAGGCCAGAGAGTGGGCAGGAGGTGAACTGTTTCAACTCCCGCTGTGGGGTAGGGTTGCATCCTTTGGAATTCATCATTTTCCTGTAACAGGTGAGACAAGTCAAGCTTAACTCACCATTTAACCCGAACTTCAGAATCTGTGTGTCAAAGGGAGTCAAATTCAGGTAACAATCCAATTCTGCTTTCATTAAGACTGGAGGGAGGACATGTCACTAGAGCAGCAAAGAACTTGTATTGCTCAAAGCATTTTAGGGCTTTTGTTTAATTTGAAAGGTAACTTAGTATGGTGTTAATTAGCTGTGTTGAACTATCATCTGCTCTAACTGTTGTGCTGGGTAACAAGTCAGTTGGGAGGTAAATGTTAGCTCTTGACCCAATGTCAGGCTTGGGAGAGCTAGTCATGCTTTGGGAGCAGCAACTAACTCTGAAGTTAAATTTCCTAATATTGAATGCTGACAATCTGTTCCACTTCTACCTGTTCGATCTGCTAAACTTTGTCTTTGCTTTCAAGAACTGTAACTGTTGGTGTCTGTAGGTGATGAAATTTTGTAATTTAAAATAATTTTATAACTCTTAGACTTGGCCTTTAAAAGAAAACCTGTGACTTCTGGCTGAGCTTCATTCTTGACTTGTACTGATTTGACTTAGGTCTTACAATTCACATACTGTCTGTCTGCTCTGTTTCCCTAAATGTTAGGCATTGCTGAGATCTTTCACCCTTTCTGAAACACTTAACAAAAGATCAAAAATCTCTATTTAATTATGCTAATACCAGTATGTTGTTTGGAATGTTTCTGGTAGTAATAGAAAATGCACGATGTGCCCATGGGAATATGGCTGTAAACTGGTGTGATTTCTTTATTTTTTTTTCCTTTTTCCCTTCTTCTCCTCTGCACCAAATCTTACAGAATGAGCTTACAAGTTTAAGCAGACTTGTCTCTAGTTCCTGTTGGCCTGTGCTGTGAGACTGTTTGCTCCCAATTAAAACAATTTGAAATTGAAACCAGTCATGCTGCAAGGACTATAGAACTGAGTGCCAGTTGTGTGTTTTCCTGCTAGGAGGCACTGAAAACCAAGAAACTTCTTGCAGCTCTTGAAGAAAAGTAATTTTCCTTTTTCTTGCTTATTTACACATTTTTATTGACATTTCCTGTTCTGAGGGCGCAGCCCAGCATAGTTTAAGGCAGACTGCTGTCATGCACATGCTGCTAAAAGCAGAATCTGTGTTCATGTAACAGGACAGCCTGTTGCCATTGGAAATTTGCTGTAATGTTCCCTTTCTGTTTCTCTGAACAGAATAGAACCTAGTTTCAGCCTGTGGTTGTCCTTTGATACACCTCTGCTACTGCTGTAGAGACATGTTAGGTGTAAAGAATGGGACAAATTGAAATTGGAAATTGACTTCCCTTGTGAATATTTAATGTTCCAGAGAAGGCAAAGTTTTTTTGGTCCAGGAGTGTCCTCCTGCTGGTTATATCCGAGCATACCTGCTTATGTGCCGGGAAACAGAGCGCCAGTATGTTTGCAGCAGTATATTGCAGTGTCTAAGATACAAGGTGTTCTTTGTGTTTTTTTATCAGCACCTACCACACAAGACCAGACCCCGAGTTCGGGTGTTTCAGTTGCCACACCATCAGTCAGTGTTTCAACCTCTGCTCCTTCTGCTACACCTGTGCAGACTGTACCCCAGCCAGTCCCACAGACATTGCCTCCTGCAGTTCCTCATGCAGTACCTCAACCAACTGCAGCAATTCCTGCTTTTCCACCAGTAATGGTACCTCCATTTCGTGTCCCCCTTCCTGGCATGCCTATTCCACTTCCAGGTAAATTGGCAAACTGTAATTGTCTTGTCTGCTACATGTCCATGTTGTCAGTTGTTTGCACTCATGTGTCCACTGTGTACAGAACTTGCCTGGATCCTCTCCTCAGAGTATATCTGAAAGAATTCAGGGTTAGCAGACAGACTTTTTAATTAACAAAGAACATACATTTTCTTGATTTCTAGTTCTTTGCTATACTTGGCAGAAAACAGCTGCATTTAAACATGTAATGTTTAAATGAGAATATTGAGCTCTATATTTTACTAATTGCAATATTGCTTTAATTTTTTTCTACTTACTCGATTTAGACTTTAAGTCTTGTGCATAAATATTCACTAGGACATGGATGAGCAGGAAGAATTACAATGGAAATCATGACCCCAGTGATGTCAGATGTTCCCAGTTCTCTTAGGCTGCAGCCATTGGGTGAGATGCTGAGTGATGAGGTGTGACCTGAGGACCATAATGAGGCATTTAGGGTGCCAGGGTGTTGTTATTCACAGGCTTTAGGTTTAAAGAACATAGAGAAGGAATCTTTGATGGCAGCACACTGTTGCCATCATAGTTTCTTAAATTTTTATGAAATATTTAGATACCTGAGGAAGTAATTTTAGGTTGGCAAAATGTTGGACTCGCTTGCTGTCTGTAGCTGTTGCAGAGGGCCTCCCAGGAGATCACTAATGACACTTAGCACTTACCACATTTCATTTGCAGGAATGCTGTTGAGTTCCTGTTCTGGTACAAAATTGATGTGTTTCAGTGCACAGCGGCACTAAACGTGCACCAAGAACTGTTGATTTTGTGTTGCAGAGGGAGATTGGAGACTGCAGTTGCATTGGATCCAAGTTAGTTTTAGATTTGAAAAGACAAAGGAGCAGCTCTGAGCAGCATCCTCATGTTTCTGACTCTGTAGAAGCTGAGTGGGATGACTTCCCTGCTGTCCTCCTAATGCAGCCACCCAGCGGATATGGAGGGAGGCCTTTACCTCCCATTGAATTGCATGGATGAAAAGTAACCCTTCAGAACAGTCATTTGATAAAAGAAAAAAGCCTGAAAGCAGTTAAGGGCTGACTAGAAGAGAGATCCAGCTTTTAGCTGCCTCTGCCTTTAGAATAGTATTCTAAAATAACTGGGCAAAGCTACTTTAATCTGTATTGGCCAGAAAAGGAAATCGCAGTGTCGTCCTCTTTGTTTTAAACCTGGAAACAAATGCTATTCTGAACGTGATATTCCAGGCTGAACAACAAATGAATAAAGAGTAGGAGAAAGAAGTCTGTTTATTGGTGAGGTTTGGAAGAATAACAAAAAGGGTTAAGCCTTAAAGGTGATTGGCTGAATGCCCTCAGCTGCCATTTCTAACCTTGCCAGCAAGGGATCAGCATAGAATGAACGGTCCTTACACACTGTGAGGGATATAATCTACCCAAGTGTGACCTGTTGGGTAAAATGGGGATGGTAAGAACAGTGGAGAAGAGTGCCAGTGGAAATGGAGATTTTGGGTGTATGCCCAGGCTGGGCTTTATTGTGAGCTCTCAATCAAAAAGTTTTGGGAGTAGTGCAGTACAAGAGCCAAGACAGATGGGAACATCTGAAACTCATTTTTGAAAATTATTTTTTTCAGAACTTCCCTGGTAAGAAGTGTTGGCTCTGACCAGTTCTCCCTGTGAGCTGGGCTGCAGGTGGAACCCATAGCATGTAGGAAGGACACCTGTCAACAAAGTGCTGCTTCCACTAGTGGGTCTGATTTGTCAGTTTGCTTAGTTACAGAATGAAATCTGTCAGCTTCTTTCGGCTAATTCTGTCTTGAGTTGGTTGTGATGGTTTCTAAACACTGTAAAAGAAAAGGAAAACTGTAAAATATTTTACAGTAACAAGAAGCAGAAGAGAAGTCAAATTACTGCCAAGACAGTATCGAGTGAAGTCAGAAGGTCTTACGAAGGTTAGACTGTAGATGTTTGGGGCTTTCAGCACCAGGTACGATACCAGCCAGAGGATTTGAAGTAACAGGGACAGAGCTGAACAATACTACTGTCAAGTGATTTCAAAATTGATCTCTGTTAAACTGTAGTAACCGTGGAGCACTGGAAGAGTTCCTTAGTGATATCTCATAATCTCAGATCTTAAAAAGTAAGTCTGCTTTCTCTCAATTCCTATGTTTTAAGTCAGTTTTATGTTTGGGAATGACCTTGGCAGCGGAAACAGGTTGGGTGTTTGCTCAGTCTAATCTGCGCTGCAGCATCCCTAGCTCCAGCGATCCCACAGGCAGTGTTATTTATACTGACTCGCGCTGGAGACATGCTCTAACTTCCTTAACAAAACGAATTTTCAGATCCATTGTCAAGTACATAACATGACCACCCTTCCAGTTTAGATAAACACTTTATTCAATGCTGTTTGAGTCAATGTTTTTATGTCTCAATTCAATACTTTTAAAAATAAAACTAGTAGCAATTCTCTCACTGAAATTATTTTTAGAAAACATTACAGTTCCGTCTTCTCACAAATTTATTTTCAATTAAATTGGCAGTATTTATGTATGCATTCCATACTACATCTCTAATGACCAAACCCAGAAACTACTTTGGTTTTAAACAGGGGTTTAATTTCACTTTCCATTGGAGCATTTCCCACCTCACATGATGAATTTGAACTTTTGAAGGGAAATGTTTCAGTTTCTGATCATCCAGACTGGACCAGCCAGAGAACACTTCTACAGTTGTCTTCCACACCCAAAATGGAGGTTTTGGAAATGCACTCCCCTCAGACTTGTCTGATGTCCCACTGGTTTTGATCTGTCAAAGAGGATAAGCTGTTCACCTTTTTGTGCCTTTTTGTATCATTTCTTACTGAGCTGGAGAGCAGACCAGTGGATACTGCCACCTTTTTGAGGGCGAGTTTTGGCTTTTAAAGCATTTTCAGCTCATGCGTTTCTTGATAATGAAAAATAAAGAAAATGCCCCTGACCCTAGTGCAGCTTTGTGTACCTCTGTCTGCAGCTTCATTGCTTTGATTTCTTTTACCCCCTTTCTTTCACCTCCAGCCTTTCTGTAATGACCCTCATACTCTCAGGGTAATGACCCTTTCCCTCTGGGTTGCACTTGGCTGTCCACCCTGCCTTGCTTTGCTGCTCTGACTAGTTCAGACCTGTCATTCTACCCTTACTCTGCTCTCTAACTGTAGCAGCAGACTGAGAACCGCAAAGCCCATGAGTTTCACTGTGCTGCTGCTCCCCACGGGTCTGTTGCAGCAGAGGCTGCCTGTGGAAGCAGCCCCAGTAGGGGGATATTTTCCTGTGGTGCTGCTCTACAAGGGGAGCTGCATTCCCCCTTGCATGAACTTAAACCCCTGAGTCTTCACTGAAATATGTTTTTTCTTTTTAATGACATCCCAATAATGTGCTAAACAGCTGGTTTAACATAGACAGAGACTGTTGCTGCAGCTTAAAATTAGTTTTAATATTTGATCTGGCATAAAATGTTGGAGCAAAAATAATTCACGTTTTCTTGCTGGGAGACTTCTTCTCTGCCAGCTGCAAATGACATTCCAAATTGTGGCAGGAAGTCCGTAGCACCCCGTGGTAGCTGACATCCCATGGCAGCTTTCCAACATGCTTCCTATCCGTTTTGCAGGTGTAGCAATGATGCAAATAGTCAGCTGCCCGTATGTAAAGACAGTCGCTACCACCAAGACCGGTAATTTCCAAACCCATCCTAGTTCGTTTTGTCTGTAAGTTGGCATGGTAGTGAATGTGGTTGTTTCTTTTATTTCTTTATTTGCTTCCCCACTTGAATGATTACATATACTTTATTTTCAGAACCAGTATAAATGCAAATACCATCTTTGGTCAGGAGATAACTTCCCCAAATAACTGTTAGTGTCAGCTTATTCTGTACCCAAACTCCCATACAGTTTTCTGTAACCATTGAGTTCTGTAATAACTGTGACTCTCATGCCCATACTTAGTTCCTAGTTTCTTGTGTGGATTTTTGTTTTCCTGCTCCACATGTGCAGTGGCTGGCTGTGCTCGCATGTTGTGTGTGTGTCTGTGTGTCTGAGTGTGAACTTTCATATTTCAGTTGTGGATTTAAGAACAGTTACTTACTGAGAACATGTTATGGCAATGTGTAATGTGTGATTTCCATTATTTAACATGAGACTTTTTCAATATTAAAGGCTCAAATTAATGATATTGTCATTCCAGTTCTATCCAATTGGTTGTTCTAGAACTTGTCATTCCAGATCTGTTCATTATGCTCAGTTTGTTGGGATGAGTGGAGAGATAATAGGATAAACTACAGCATTCTGGCTTTCTTATCTTTGGATATTTACTTGCCATTTTGCTTTAGGATTTCAACAAAATGGTTTTTTTCAATCAGTTTGCAGTACTAAACAAACCCAAAAATCTCATACTGTTTCATTCTTATCAGGTTTTATCCAAGGCTCTGAATTAATGCCAGTATTTAAGATTTATCAGAGTTCTGTTCTATATTCTACGGCTCAAATTCAATCCACTTGCCTTTTTTAAGAGCAATAGGAATATCTTGTACAATAACAGCATAATTAAGCAGTGCAGTAGACCAATTATTTGCTACAGACATCTGATAAAGACTTCTTTAATAAATAGAGTGCCTAATTTTGAAATAGTGGAGTAAGTGTCTAAAAGCTAACAAGCTTTGTGCTTTGCAGAATTACAAATTAATTAAAATTAAATTAATTAAAATCCTATTTGCCTGGGAATGGGCATTAGTGGTTGTGGAACACAGGAAGGAAATTTGGTAACAATGCCTTGCTTTCCAATTTAACTTTGATAACAATCCTTCTGTTCATTCCTATGGGTTGAATATTTTTAAGTCAGTAATGTTCTGGGTGTTGGTCCTTGGGGCCCTGCATTGTCACTTACTGTTTTCTTTCTTTTTTCCTTTCTTTCCCTTTGCCCAGGAGTCCTGCCGGGCATGGCCCCCCCCATCGTGCCCATGATCCACCCGCAGGTGGCCATCGCCGCCTCCCCAGCCACGCTGGCCGGAGCCGCCGCAGTCTCCGAGTGGACAGAGTACAAAACAGCAGATGGAAAGACTTACTACTACAACAACAGGACTCTTGAGTCCACATGGGAAAAACCCCAAGAACTGAAGGAAAAAGGTACTTTGGGTTTTTTTTTACTACAGCTCTGTACTGGGGACATGGCTCAGAACCATCATCAGTGGTCGTGTTTGAAAATGCGAGCAGGAGTATTTCTAGTCCTTGATCTGCCTTAAGAATATTTTGAAGTTCTGATTGTAAGGAAACACATGAGTTGGTGTTCAGTCTGAAAGCTGCAGCTTGTTTCCCATATACTGTAAGAGTGTTTGGTGCTAGAGTTGCTTCCAAATCCTGTGCCTAGGGTAAATGCATGTTCCTGCGCCAGTAGAAAGTGACCTGCACATGTGTTGGAGAAGGTTCCAGTTGCAGACAGAAAGTGAGGGGAATTGAGGGGAAAAGTCAGTCATTCTAAGGCCTGTAGGCCAGGAAAGAATGAAGATCATTGTGCTGAATTTCAGATGCTGAAAAACTAAATGTATAAACAGATTTGGAGTATGAAGTAAAATAATGTCACCTCCCCCGTCCACATCTCTACGTTGTGTTCGGGTTGTATTCTGTGACTCGTGTTCATGTAAATGCACATTAGATCCATGATGGTGGTATATGGGAGGGAAATTGCTCTTGTATCATAAATAAGGAGGAAGGGGCAGAAGTCCTGTAGCTCTTACTTCGTTAATAAAGCCTTGTGAGAAAACAAATCCAAGCAGTTGGGCCTTTTATTGTCTCCTGAATTTTTAGTTACAAGAAGTCGTCGTTTAGATACATGCAGGACATTTACACTGTTGGTTCAATTAATGCCCATCTTCCTAATAATTCAGGTTAGATAATAGGTCTTTTTAATGAGATGAAGGTATCTAAGACAGCAAATACCAATTTTGCTGATAGAAGATTATATGTCTTATACTTTTTGTAAAGGACTGCAGAGAAATCCACAGGTAATTCTACATTGTCTCTGATTTTTTTTTTCCACAGCATTTAAAATGTGAAAGTGGTCTTCAGCATTGCACTGTTGGTTGATGATTATTATTGGTTTAGCATTTTTGTTGGTACCCTTTAGTCAGCTTTTTAGTATAATGGCTGCCTCACAGATTTCATTTTCCAGTACCAAGTAGATCTTGGCACAGGAGATAACTATGACTTTATAAGCAGACACTGCCCAAGAGGGACAGAAAGTGGTGAGAATATATTGAAAAGAAGGTTTGGGTTGGTGTTGTATTTGGAAAACTATACCGAGAAAAAGAAATTTATTGTGGTTCTACAGTGGTTTCTTAATAATATTCAAGAAGACTCTTTTCTTTATTTAGAAAAAATGGAAGAGAAGGTCAAAGACCAAATTAAAGAACCCTCAGAGGAGCCTTTACCAATGGAGACAGAAGAAGAAGAGCCAAAAGAAGAGCCTATGAAAGAACTGATAAAGGAGGTAAAAGACCTTGAACCCAAAAGCCAGTCTACAGCTGTGGCTCCATCTTAGCCCAGGCAGGTTGGCAGGAGCCATGGTTAGTAATTCCAGTTCTTAAATTCCTGAGGAGATTTGAAAGCCTCCCTTTTTGGACTCAGATCTTTCTTTCTTTTGTTATTTTTTTTACATAAGAAAAAACATTCAAAAGAAACATACAGAAGATGTAATTTAAGGAGTTAGTAAGAGCACAAGACAGAAGTTAGTTCATTACGTAGGTGAGAACATGAGACAGAAGTTAGCTCATTACATAGATGTGGTGTTCTCTCACTGATTTTAAGGTTCTCAGAAAATGCAGCTTCTCCTGAATGTTTAAAATATTTAATAGTTTTTTCTCTATTTCTTTGCTTCATTATTTTGAACAGTTTGACACAAAGCTCACACGTTCCCCCTGTGCTATAACTACTAAGTTTAGGCTGTTAGGAACACACGTACTAGAAAGGGCTCTAGTGTTTCAGTAAACAAAAGTAACTTTTCCTTTTGGAGGCATTTTGCTGTGCTGAACAGCATAGTTTTTGAGGATGCTAAGGGGTGTTTAAATAAAAATTAAAGCTTTTATCCTGATTTCTGTGGCCTTTAATGTAGTTTAATAGGCAAAGCCACAAAATTCAGTTGCTGGGTTGTGCTGCTGCTTCACTCTGTTTACTTCTGAGGTAGTTTCCAGTTTGCTGATTTCTGCTACAGAGGTTATTTCAGGTTTTCACTGTTTCATACTGTGTCTCAAATAAGAATAAATGAAAATTTCTTTGTCAGAAAATACACCCTTGCACCTGTATTCAGTCCTTCCTGGATTTCCAGGATTCATGCAGATCTAGGAAGGTATTTAAGTAAGGTTTTGCTGAAGTCAAAAGTTAAGTTAATGCTTAGAGGTTTTGGAATTGATATTTTGGAGTAGCAGCTGCTGTTGCAATTCCAGTGCTTCTGTTCTAGGCTCAGATGAGGTGTCATTGTGAGCCGCTTGTCAGCATGGTTTCAGTAAAACAAGTTGGTTACTGTGTAATAAATAATTAGCCAGCGGTCACTGCCTGATCCTCAAACTTGTTTTTTCCTTGAGGAGCCAAAAGAGGAAGAAATGACAGAGGAAGAGAAGGCAGCTCAGAAGGCCAAGCCAGTTGCCACCACCCCTATTCCAGGCACCCCGTGGTAGGTAACTGCTGCCGTGGGACTGGCACGGCTGTTGCTGGAGCCACCAGGGAGGTTGCCTGGGGAGTTAGAACAAGGGATGGTGTGTGAAGAGTGTGCTCTTTGTGTGCTTCTGTCCCCAGCAGTGCCAGGTTCCTCTGGCTAGCGCTGCTCACTCAGTGCCAGTTCTTCTGGTGCTCTGTGAGGTGCTTTGGCTCTTCTGCCACCTGTGCCTGCAGTCCTGAGGGTCCCTTAGTCCCAGCCTCTGCCACCAGTTTTGCCTGATCTGGAATGAAATACTGGCCAAAAAAAATCTTGTCCTGTGCCTTGGGGAACAAATAGCTGCAGCTGCTGGCCAAAACAAGGTTTTTGGGGTTTTTTTGAACTTGGCCCAGAAACTGCTCGGGGTCCCGTGGGTTGTCATGAAGAAGGTGACTCCTGGTGTAATATATGTAAAACATCTCTCTGTGTTTGCATGACCAAGGTAAAAGTCCTGATGGGAAAGGGATGTTATTTTCATTTTAGCAGTTTAACTATTGCTGGTTTTTATTAATGTGTGATATTTAAAACTGTCTGCCTCAAAATTGTTTCTGTGGTTCTTTTACCCCATTGCATAAAAAATTCTGGCAAGATTGTTAGGTTGCTTTTTCTCATATTTTTTGTGGCATTGAAGAGATGAGGTATGTTTTATCCCAAAATCTAATTCCACTGTCTAAAGTGTTTTTTTTCAGAGAAGAACTGAGCATCCTCAGACTCCTGAGAAAAAAGCATTTTTAAAATTTCAATTACTGTATTTTCAAATCTGGCAGCAGAGAAAAGAAGCAATTCAGGGTCCCAGTTGGGCAGTGGGAATGTCTGGCAGTTGTGCAGTCAGTGTGACCTGGGTCTGCCTGTGGCCTTCGTGCATCAGTCTATGAACATGGTAACAGGCTCACAGTGAGTGAAGGTAATCAAAGCCTTCCTGTCACATCTCCAGGTGTGTGGTGTGGACTGGTGATGAGCGTGTGTTCTTCTACAACCCCACCACCCGGCTGTCCATGTGGGACCGACCCGATGACCTCATTGGAAGAGCTGATGTGGACAAAATTATTCAAGAACCTCCTCACAAAAAAGGAATGGAAGAAGGAAAAAAACTTAGTAAGAGCAATCTTACGGCCTTCATAGGAAGCCTAAATATAACTTACCACTTTGCTTTCCAAAGCTTATAACATTTAAGTAAGTGACAGGAACGTAAGGACATACTGAAAAGGTGTAGAAATGTGGAATGCAGATTGCAGGGTCCTTTGGAGAAAAGATAGCTCACTGAAGAAAGTAGATACTTCACAAGGTTGATTGTTTTGCTAAATGCCAACAGGCTGAAAAACCCCACAGTTTTTACTGACTAAAAAAAAGGGATTGTGCTTGCTTTATAAGAAAGAGACCAGAAAAGATGAATCATAATGTTCGAATGGCTCTCACAGAAGAGTTAACTTTGAGTTTAGCAGTTGGAATAGAGTTTGGAAGTAGCTGTCAAGAGCAGAGAACGTTCAAAAGGCTGCTGAGATGAGATGAGATTTCTCTCTGGCCTGAGTTATAGGGAATGGGCCTGGGATGACATGTAGGCTTTGCAGTTAGAGGAGAGCAAAGTGCAGGTATTCAGGTTGATCTAAATGTGCTTCATTAGACTGTTGAGCCCAAGTTGTTTTCCCAAAAAATAGGAGCTCAGTGTTTGTCATTTTAAATTGCAAGTTGGCTGAAGTCCACCAATCCTGTCCTCAAATTCCCATAGTGGCACTCTGAAAGTGACTGAGAATCAACCATGTGTCTCCCTTTGTTAGACCCCAATTGCTGCACATGTTGTCCTTGGTTTGTGCATGAGGTTTCACTCCCAGATTTAAAAATTTTCATCAATATAAAATCTTAAATCTTATTGAAATCTGTTACAGTTAGAGAAGAGCATGAGGCTGCAGAGGAAGCAAATGAAGATGAGCCTATTAAAATAAAAAAGCGCAAGTAAGTTTTTGCTTTTTCAATACCAAGTGATCTGTGTAGGTAAAATAACTGAAGTTTGTTACTTGAGCCATGTATGTTGTGTCCAGCAGAGTAGAATGGGAACCGAGAGGGTTGGTGGAAAGAGTCATCAGCTTTCTGCTGCTCAGCAGCTCAGGTGTTTGATATTTTCCTGAGATACCTGAGACCCATGCAGAGAGGAAATAGTATATGTTTTGGAAATCATTTGAAATGGAAATAAATGGTGTAAGTTGGTGAATCCAAAGAATATTTTGAGTGTAGTGTGTCTTAAATAGCTTGCTTCTGTTCGTTGATTTCTGGGCACTAGACTTCGTTTGCAAAATATCCAGCCACCTAGATTTTCATGGTGGTTCCTCTATTTTCACTCTGTTACAAATGTTTACAAGTTTGGCTTACGTCTTTTGGTCTGGTTTACCTTTTGGAAGTGATATATGAGATATATACACTGTTTTAAAAGTGGTTTTACTGTGTTATTTGTGGTTGTGTCCTCTGAGGGAGGATCATGGAGCTGTTAGCAGTAAGGGCTGAGGGTTTGTTTTGTTTGGATTGAAGTGTATTTGCTCTTTGTAAACCTAAATCAGCACACTTCTCCAGAAGCTCTTTGATGGGTGAGGTCTCGCCCATGTCTCAGCATTCTTGGTGTAGTGATTGTGAGGTGCTCCCAACTGAGCAAACTCCCTTAGTGCCTCATGGCCCACAGCAGAAGATGAGAAAATTAGTGCTTTTGATGTAAAATCTACTGCATGTCTGGTAAGACCTTTGAATACAACCAGAGTATGCTGATTGCTTTGAAGTCATCTTTTGGCACTGAAATTACTTGGAATACCTTGACTCCTGAGCTCTGGGTGTGAAAGCATTCACGCACACTTCTGAGAATGGCTTTCATGGATTGTAAGCCTGTTTTTCTGGTATGATGAGTGATATCTATCTTGTCCTGGTGTGATTCAGGTTCTGGCCTCCAGGGCTGGCATTTTACTTCTCAGCTTACACTTTATGTTTGGTTTTTTTTCAGGAAAGATGATATAAAAGACATTGATTCCGAGAAGGAGGCTGCTATGGAGGCTGAGATTAAAGCTGCTCGAGAGAGAGCCATTGTTCCACTGGAGGCTCGGATGAAGCAGTTCAAGGACATGCTGCTGGAAAGAGGGGTCAGGAACCTGTGTGTGTGTGAGGAGGGAGAGAGGGTGGTGTGTGCAGAGGTCTCAGTTCCTGGTGAATTCCAAACCTCCAACACTTTTTGTATGGAAACAATCTCATCCTTCCTTTGATCAATGAATTGTCTTGGTACAAGACTCCACATTTCAAAGAAACTTACAATTACAGCAAAGCTTTGATTTCTGTGTAACTGAAATGACAGGGTCAAGACAGGTTTTTTTTTTCCCCTCCCTCAGTTTTTCCCCTAATTAAGTAATTACTCCAGAGGAAACTGCCATTGAAGATGAATAGGACACACGAACTGGACACATCTTTAATGTCTTTGGAAATGTTCCTACTGAGAAAAGCAGCTACTTCCACTCTAGTCTGTACAGTCTTATCCTTAAATGAGAGACTTTTTGCTTTTAGTTAACTAAATCTGAAATCTACTTGATGCCAATCAACTTTGATAAAGTAGACTAGTTAAATATAAATTTGGATAGTAACTAAGAAGTTAAAATCGTTCCAGCTGCCTATGGAATACAACTTCTCAAGGCTTTCGTTCAATGTATATTGTATTTTTAGGTCACACAACAGTAGCAAATAAATGTGTATTATCCTTTAGAGGTTTTCAGAGCAAATTGATATTGAAACTTTCTATGGCAGCCTCTGTCATCCATTAGTGATGAAAACTCCAGGATGAGTTTGGTTCCCTCTTTTAGTTACATCTTAGTGTTTTCAAGGAAAACTGTACAACTCCTGTATAATTTGTGTCTTCGTTTAATTAAAGGTCTCTGCCTTTTCAACATGGGAGAAAGAGCTGCACAAGATTGTGTTTGATCCTCGCTACTTGCTGCTCAACCCAAAAGAAAGGAAACAGGTAAAAAAAGTCAAATTCACTTCCCATTCAGACACAGCCACTATAGGTTTATCTGAATCCTCAGTCTTTGTTTTTGCAAACCGTTGAGACTAATCAGTGCTGCAAGGGATTTTTGTCTTGATTAGGGTTTGCCTGGAAATGGCAAGGGAAAGTGTTGATAGCTGCTTTATTTTATGTAGTTGGAAGGTCGTGTATTTTAACACAGTGGAAATTGTATGTCTACAGAACTCTGCTGAAACCTGAATGAAATAGTGAGAGTCATCAGTGTCGTGTCAAAGTATTGGCATAATAAGTAATCTAGCTATTTTCTTTTTTAAAAGTGTTTAGGGGAAAAACTAAAGTGCATTTTTATTGCTAAGCAAGTTCTCACTTCATCAGCTTTTCTTCTAGTGAATGTAGGGAAATGAAAGCTTCAAGATCATGGGAAGTGTCTGAAACATGGGACCCAGGAAAAAGTTAACTGGAGTGTGTAAGGAACTTCTTCCCAGGTCTCAGATGATGTGTTAGGTACAGCACCCTGCCTGTGCAGCAGCTTGGATCATTTCCATATTGAAATACAAAGTGTCTTTAAAATTTCTGCCTCCTCTGTGTTGATTCTGTGGTGAGAAGAAAGGAAAACAGGCAAGAAGGAAAGAAGTGGGATTTTTCCTCCCTCATCCCTAGAGCTTCTGTATGTCAGTTGTGTGTTTGCTGTGGGTGACTGGTGTTTCTGTAGGTGTTTGATCAGTATGTGAAAACCCGAGCAGAGGAAGAGCGCAAGGAGAAGAAAAATAAAATAATGCAGGCCAAGGAGGATTTCAAGAAAATGATGGAAGAAGCAAAGATTAATCCAAGGTAGGAGCTTCTTTGTGGTTCATGTGTATAAGCTCTACTAGGATGCAGGGTGTTGGGTGGTATTGGGTTGATTAACCTGGATCAAAATGATCAAAGAGCAGAAAAATCTTGAGATATTGTTGAAATCTTCCTTTGTCTGCTTGTATTCACCTAATACATGAAATAATGCAACTTGTGATTTATAATGATTTACACATTTATAGTGATTTACATATTTCAAGTTGAAGAACTCCCCAGCATGCTGCCTGGATTGCGAGAAAGGCCTCGGATCCACCACAAGTTTCTTTAATAACGCTGTTTCTTCTTAATAAGTCTCTGAGAAGTACTGGGGAAATTTCTTGTGTTTGGAGGGGGCTGAAGGGATGTTTTTCTTGTTACAAACTATGTCAATGATATGATAAAATGTTCTGGTTGCTTTAATACAGCAATTATTACACCTCCCTCACGTTCGGACCCCTGGCAGCAGTAAGAGCGAGGGCATGACAGAGATTATACGTTCAAGATTTCATTGCTGGCGTTATTTGTTTCACAGCTTCCGCACATAGAGGTCATGAGATACATGTTTATGTCACCAGATAAACTCCAAAGCATCCTCTTTCAGCTTCTCTTGGCTGATCTGGCATTAATTCTTTTTCAGTGAAATAACAGCTCATTTGTTTCACTTCAGATCAGTTTTTTTTCCAGTGACTTGTTTTGGAAATTTGGTGACAATGTTACGGTAACTTTTAAATTGCTTCAGAGCTGACTAATAATAGTAGTAGGCTGGAAGACTGGAGGCATAGAAATGCCTTAAGAAGCAGTTACATTAGCCTTAGTATCCTCAGCTTTCAGCATATCTCCAGTGTGTCATGTTGGGACTGATTCTTTACTTGATTATGGGCTGGGGTGGGAAAGAGAATTCCAGCTGAAATACTGTCTTGTTTAATCTTATCCTTTGTCTTCTGGTTTCAGTGTTTGTCTAAAGATATTGCTGTACTTCTGTGAGTGCCAGACTGGTTTTTTATCATCTATCTCAGTCCAACATGCTCAAGAGTTTGTGTTCCACTTCACTTGAGCAGCTCTTGTTCTTCAATCTAGCTGTACATTCACTTTCTAATCCTTTTGAATAAGCTACCAAATTCTCTTCTTGTTTCAATTTACCCTACAGCAACAGTAGGCTGGATTTTCCAAGTCTAATTATTTCCATGCTGTGATGAAAACATTCGTATGATTATAAGTGTCTCACGTATTCTTGGGGCCAGATTTGCATCAGAGCTTGGAAAAAGCACAGTAGTGATTTTTTTCCGAGGTAAGTGGCAGTAATGTACCTACTGCACAGGTTGGAATCTGGCCCTGGAGGTGAGAGAACAGTCAGGGAAACGCTGTGGGATGATGGGTTGAAAGCCCAGTGTTGCTGCCTCTGCCCATAGTGTTTGAAGGGGTTTCAGCTCTGTGTGGTTTAAGCTCAGGCTCTTCAATCTGCACTGTAGGGGGAACAGTTGGCACAGCCAGTGTTCTGTGGGGACTCCTACCAAAGGCCGGTTTTCTTGGTGAACTCTTAGCATGGTTTGGCTGCAAGTGAATGCACCTGAGATTTTTGGTTTCACAGCTGTGAAATACCTGGACAAGACTGGTGGCTGAACTGCTAACCCACAGAAAAGAAGAGTTTTGTAGACAACTGAATTTTTTTTTCATTTCTTCTCCTTGGTTGCACTGTAATCTCTCTCTACACCTGCCCCTTCTGCAGGTGGCTGTATCTGAACAAACCAACCCACCCTTGTAAGTCTCTGACAAACACCTCTTGTGTGAGTGCTGACTCCTTTTGTAGAGTTCATTGGTCGAGCAACTCTGTAGTGAGACCATAGGATTTGCCTTTTGGGTTTTTTTAAGTTGTTCTCTGGCATGTACTGCAGCAGAGGAAATACTTCCCTGCTGAACCTGCCTCCCAGCCCAGACAGCTCTGCCAAATGAGTTCACTTGCCATTTTGTTGCAGAACTACTTTTAGTGAATTTGCAGCCAAGCATGCTAAAGACTCGAGGTTCAAGGCAATTGAAAAGATGAAAGATCGAGAGGCCTTGTTTAATGAGTTTATCACAGCGGCAAGAAAGAAGGAGAAGGAAGACTCGAAGACCAGGGGAGAGAAGGTAAGGGGACTCTTGAGTTCCAGCAGTGTGAGTGGTGTGAGTGAGATGGGACAGAGCCAGTGCTTGGTTTCCCTGAGCTTTCCCCAAGACACAGGCCTGCACTTTCCTAGAAGTGATACAGGCAAACACTTCAGGGGTGTCTCCCTGGTCTTTCTGAACAATGTCAAGTTTGCAGTTTTTACTGACTTTTAGAATATCTAGAACTGGATTTTGTTTACCTATGATGCTGAGTTTGCTTAAACAATTACACTGGTTTATTCATTTACCCAAGCAGTAACATTATCTTCTTGACTGAAGTAATGCTTGATTTTTATTTTTTTTTATTAAGTTCCTTTATCCTGACACATGAAAAGGAAAAGGAGTCTTACCCTGTTTGGCTGGAACCCCAGAGCTGATCGTTACCTCTCTGTTCCCTCAGTGGGGACAGGCAAGAGTGCAATTTCCTGAGGATAGTCAATCTTTTAGGTTTCAAACAGTTCCCTTTCCATCTCAAAGCAGGCACTTAGGGAGGGACTTTTTAATCTTTGAATAAGTAGATCTTATGTATAAACTGCTGCTTATTAGATTTAAAGGTCAGCTATGACAGATTAATGAACTCCCAGTGTCACATGCTTGCACTGCCAGTGGTGGGGAGCACTCTCCTCTGGAGATGGGATATCAAATGGGGTCACCAAAACCTGGGGCCACTTACTGCCACGTCCCTGTGTGTGTGTGTGAGTGGAGAAGGTCACCTCTGAAAGCCAGTCATTTTGGACATGTGGAAGTTTGCAAATTTTTTTACAGAGTATGAAGTTATTGCAGATTTCCGTACCTGGAATGCTTGCAGGAGAGAGAAGTGCTGGGGGACAGGTCGGATTTGGGGACAGTTTCATTCTTCAGGAAGCTTTGTGTATTTTTAAAATCTGGGTGCTCTGATATAATTTGATTCTGTACTTGATTTTCACAAACATTTTATTGCTGCTGTTTTCCATAAATGATTGTGCTTTCAGAGGGGAACTGATGTAGTTCAAGACTTGATCTTACATACTGCTGTTTGATTGTGAATATGGAATTTTAAAGCATTTTTGCAGCTTAATAGTGCAGTTGAAGACTTTAAAGAATAAATACTAGTTTTGTTGTTGCATGATTGTTATAAAGTTGAAAAGTTAAGAGATTGTATTTGTTTGCTTTGAATAATGTTTTTTTTTTCTCCAAAAGCCTTTTGTAACCATTTTATGTATTCTGTTTTATAACAAGTGGATAGACTTTACAGTTATGTGCTGTGCGGCCTGTCAATCAGTTCAGTCTGACAGCTGTCAATCACTGACACGCAAATATTATGGGATTCCCTAGTGAGGAAAGCATTGGTATCTCTGTGTGGTGACTTTAGCCTCCCGCAGTTCCGGTACTTTACATTTTTTTAGTTTTTTTCCTTGTGAAGTGATGAGAGTTGTACCTGCAATGTGTTAACTGCCAAAAAAAAAAGACTTCTGAATAGATCTGAAATGTTTTCAGCCTTATTTTCCTTTGATTTTGAAAGTGCTTAAAACATAAAAGAAAATTTAAGGCATTTAACCTGAAGCTTTCTCAGTCTGTCCAAAATCATTACTTAGGGAGAACCAACTTTACAGAAATCTTTAATGTAAGGGTTTTGGATTATATATATATATAATATTTGATTGTGCCTCATGGAGTTAGGCTTATGGGATGGGGATGGAGCAGCTAGCTGTTCCAGTGCTGGTTTTATTCCTGTGCCTGATTTCAGTGAGTAAATCCTGTGCCAACACTTCTTAGATGGCAGAGAGGAGTAGCAGAGTGTTAAGGATATCAGGGAAGGCACTGTGGGCAGATAATGGTGACCAAACGGCTCCTATGCTGGCCAGGACACAGCCTTTTGCCATATCCCCGGGATGAGCTGTGCCAGCAGAGAGCCTGAGGTCCCACTTCACAGAGTGGCTGGAATGTTGGGCTGCACATGCCCTGCGCTGGGGCTGTGACCCCACATTGGAGCTCTGGGGGATACTGAACTGTCAAGTGAGTCCTTGTGTGCAGACACACAGAACTCACTATCCACAGCTGGGATCTGAAAATGTTACTCCATGGTGAGATGCTTTAGACCCAATTATTTAAGACATTTTCATCTTTTTTTAAAAATTTAAAGTGAGCTGGCGACACCTGTGCTGTGTACACGGCACTTGAGTGAAGTGAAGTGAAAGCTGCGCTTTGGAGCACCAAGGCCTGAAGTGCTGTTGGTTCCTGGGGAGGGAATTGGCTGTGCCCTCCAGTCTCCTGCCCAGCTGGGAGCTGACAGGGCTTCAGCTGGTCCCACTGGCAGCTGCACAGGTGGGCAGGAGCTCCAGAGGGAATCAGGGAATGAGAGGTACTGCTGTCAGCCACACAGCTGGGCAGGGGCATCCAGGAGACTGAGGGGTGCCGCTGGTAGCTCACACAGGAGCATCTTCCTGCAGCCCGTGGTGGTGGCCTCAGGTGAAGCTTTGTGTGGCAGTGGTGCCACGGTGCTCCTGGCAGTGTGGCACCTCATCCTGTGGAATACATCCATGCACAGGTGATTTGTGCAAGAGCTTGGGGATACCCTTACCTTAGAGACTTCTGTAGTAACAGCTGGAAACTGTTTGGTTTCTAACAAATATTTCAAATACCATGGCTTAGAAAGCTTCATATTTCAAAACTGCATGCATGTTTTATGATGTTTTGAAACAATTTCTTAATTCTACAATGAATAAAGTTTGCTTAGCATTTTGTTGAGCTCCTTTAAGATAAAGCAGTAGTGCTGTAGCTGTAGCACAACATCCCACTGGCACTAAGGGGCTCGTCTCTGATCTCTGCTTTACTGTTTTAGTCTCATTTGGTAAAGAAAGCCTGTAGAGCCTTTTATGTTTATATGTTAATATTTTGAAGAACTGAAAGTATTGGTGGGCAAGGCTGCAGAATGTTGGTGCTGATCTTCATTCTGTTCCCGCATTCTGTAACTAAACATGTTTTAGAGGATGAGGATGTGCCAGGTCTCTGGCAAGCTGGAGCCTGCCCTGTCCATCTGCTCCCTTCCCTGAGGAACCTCAGTGTTCTGCAGCTAAACTGCTTCTCCTGGTTTCCCTTTTTTAAAGGGATGCAGAGGGCAGATGAGAAGCAAGTAACAGCCAGTTCTCCTCCTGATTTTGGGTTTTTAATTTGTGTGCCATAAAGCCGTGTTGAATTTGTGGCCAGGCAGGGTGTGGGGTGCTGTGGAGGCAGAACCCTTTCCCCTGCCTGCAGAGCCCTTGAGCATCCCCTGGCCGCAGTGAGGGAGGCAACCCAGCCCCTCGCCTCTGCTTTTGTGGGGAGAGGCTGAAATGCCAAACCAACCTGCCAGGAATCTACGGTGACCTAAGAGCTGAAGTGCAGCAGGGACAGGGAGATCATCTTCCCCAGAAATCTAGCTAGCTAATAAAGGCACAGTAGTTGCCCTTACAGCTGATGGTTCTGGGACTTTGGATGAAAACATGTTGCTAGTTGTGTTGAAATAAAACCTGCTATGATTGATCCTCTGCCAGCCCTTGCAATGGCTGTTGTTACAGATGGAAACATAACATGCCGTTTCCAACTGACAAAGTAGACTAAAACATTTTCTTCAAACTTTTATATAAATGTGCATGTCCATCCTAAATATAATTTACTTAATTACCATATGTGGATAATTCTTTATTGATTAGATCCATCTTAAGACATTGCTCTTTGTTGGCAGATCCAAGCATTTACCTCTGTTAATTGTACACCTGGAGGATGAGTCCATAAACACCTGATTTCTCTAGAACCCTGTTTCAAGCTGCATGGCCTCTGGAGTACTGATATGCAAAATGCTATCATGCAGCATCAATAACTTGTTGATTTGACATGTATATAAAAGTTAAAAAACAAGCTTAAATTGGAGTAAAATAATAAAAGAGTGGTATTGGTGGATCATTCTTTATAGAGTTCATCTTAGATGTAGCAGATCGCCTAAATGTATCTGCTTTGGCAAAATTGTCTCAATGAACACTGAATTTGGGCTGCAGTTATGACTAAATTCAGGATTTTAGTGATTGCTCTTAATTGCAATGGTGTGTAATGTTAATGTGATCCCTCTGATGAAGGTAAGTTGACTCCTTTTTTCATAAGAGCAAACTGTGGGATATTAAAGTGTCTTTCTCAGGTGTTGCTTTCTGTTTCTGTCTGTATAACAGATCAAAATGGACTTCTTTGAGCTGCTGGCAAACCACCACCTGGACAGTCAGTCTCGCTGGAGCAAAGTGAAGGACAAAGTGGAGACTGACCCACGGTACAAGGCGGTGGACAGCTCCTCACAGAGGGAGGACCTGTTCAAGCAGTACATCGAGAAAATAGCCAAGGTTGGCAGAGAGTACTGGGAGTGTGGCTGCGGGTGTGCTGTGGGCAGACTGATCTGTGCTGAAGAGAATTCCACACCAGAGTTACTGTAGGAGTACCCCAGAATGGCAGGTTGGAACTTAGAAGTTCTGTCCCTGGTGGGGTGTTTTGTGGGACCTGTGAGCATGCACACACATGGTACCTGGGAGAAGTTACACTTCAAAGATGTCTATGAAATCACTGGTGCTAAAAATGGCTGTAAAACTGCAGAAGCTACAGACGCCACATTGATTACTTCCTCCTAGGATGGGCTACAGTTCCTTTGCTGTGATTTTTCTTATCAACTGAGCTGCCTTCAGGGATATAGGTTTATGCTCAGTTCCTTCACTGCTGCTTCTCTCTTACTGCAGTATTCCTACCTTTCTCTGCCAGGCCATTAATGGCTGAGAATGTAAAACTGAGCCAACAAACAGTGAGCCCCTTGGTCTCCCTTATTCAGAGTGTGTCACTGTACATAGCTCCTGGGAATAGTTGTTCTGTGACCAGACTTGTCTCTCTCCCATGTAAACCCTGTAATGCTTCAGCATGGCTCTTGAAGCAAAATTTCATAATCCATAGATCCCAAACCCCTTTAAAGCGTTTTGTTCTGAGCTGTCCTTAGTTTGATAGCCCTTCCATTCACTTTCTAATAAAAAGCATTGTTTTTATTAAGAAAAGTTTGTTCTTGAATTCTAGAATTTAGATTCTGAGAAAGAAAAGGAGCTGGAGCGACAGGCGCGCATCGAGGCAAGTCTGCGGGAGCGTGAGCGGGAGGTGCAGAAAGCTCGCTCGGAGCAAACCAAGGAGATCGATCGGGAGCGGGAACAGCACAAGCGGGAAGAGGCCATACAGAACTTCAAAGCACTGCTGTCGGACATGGTGAGGCACAGACAGGCTGGGCTCGTCAGGGCAGGCTTTAGCTGATAGGTGCTCCCTGGAAAAGCCAGCATTCCAGCTCCAAACAGGTAGAATCCCACTAGGAGTTTGCCTTGGTTGGAAGAGAAGGCTGTGAATTTGGGGTTCTCATCCAGAGGATGCTCTCTGGGCTGCAAGCAGGGCACTGCAGAGTTCCTGGTGTCTCTAGAAATAGTAATCTCAGAGGCTGCCTTTCCAAGCACTCCGGTGAACACAGGGTGTTGTGCACAGAGGAGGAAGGAAAGGAGGGTGTTTGGATTTTCTGGTTTTGAGAATGCTCAGCCAGGTCAGCAGGACCTCTCTGTGTGCTCCGAACCAATGCAGAGGGATTCCTTCTGCTGCTGCCTGTTCAGTGTTTGTGGGGAACCTGCTACAGTCTCTTTCCAAAAGCTGAGGGTTTATCTTTTATTTTAACCGTAACTTCAAACAAGATAAAAAAACAGGTATATAGTAATTATCAATGATAATATATTAATTTCTACAGTGAACTGTAGAAAAACTGGTTTAAAAACGAATCATCTTTGGCTCAGGTGCGTTCTTCAGATGTGTCCTGGTCTGACACCAGGAGGACTCTGCGCAAAGATCACCGCTGGGAGTCGGGGTCCCTGCTTGAGAGAGAGGAGAAAGAGAAGCTCTTTAATGAACACATTGAGGCACTTACCAAAAAGAAGAGGGAACATTTCAGGCAACTTCTGGATGAAACTTCAGCGGTGAGAGCTGTTGATGTTCAAATTGACAGTCTGTGCAGCCCTCTGGGTTTTCTCTTTTTCTGTTTTCCTGTCCCACAATCTGATTGGTTTGGCTTTATTTCCAGGGCCTCTTTGCTTCATCACTCTCTTTTCTCCTTCGTAACAAAATTTGTGCATTATGTTTCCTTACCTGCTTATCTAGAATGTTACATTGATCGAACATACAGTTAATTTACATACAAACTTCTCATCAGTGATCTTTTCATCATCTTTTTCTTTCTTCAGTACTGAGTTATTTGATACTCTTCACCGTCTGGCTCTTTCAGATATTCAGGGTGTTTGCCTTAATGGCCATCAGTATGGTCTTACCTAGTTCATCTGTTCTGATGTTCTCTTGCTGAACCTGAACTTTTGCTCTGCTCATGCTATGGAATGCATCCCTGATTCTATGCAGTGGGGATTTAGTGAGGTTTCCTCTTTTTTAGTTCTGTGCCAACTCCAGGCAGCTTTCATTTAACCTGGAGGTTTTTACCTGATTTTTAATGTATTAGTTAGTTTAGAGGCAAGTTTTCTTCAGGTAATTTTTAACACAATAAGAAAAAGACTTCGGAAAGTAAATTATATTTGGAGGACCTTGATCGGAAAATGCCATCTCAAAATATGAAAGAAGAATCACTATGTAAAATCAACTCATTTGAAAAATACAACTGTAATAGTGTAAGTCATCAGAACCCAATACTTAACGGCAACTTCATCAGTGGAGTTGGGATATATTTAAAGGCTTCAGAGGTTAGTGGTGTTTGCATTCCATATTGTTAGAATCTAATTTATTTTTAATTTAACTATTTTTGCTTCTTTTGAAAGATAACTTTAACATCAACGTGGAAGGAAGTGAAAAAAATCATTAAAGAAGATCCAAGGTGCATTAAATTCTCTTCGAGTGACAGAGTAAGTGGTTTGCATCACTCTTGCTGACTTCCAGTCTGGTGCGGGGTAAAGAGAAGTGAGTTGGTGGCTGCTGCAGTGGGTTCAGCTCTGTGTGGACACAAGCACTAGTAGTTAAATATAACTTTAAAAAAATCAAAAATGTATAAGGTAAGGAAAAGTATAATTAACATGTAATTATGGCTGGTGTTGAGTGTGTTCAGTTGCAGGAAGTACTTGAGGTGCATTCAGTGGTTTACGTTGATCTTTCACATTTCAGAAAAAGCAAAGGGAGTTTGAGGAATACATCCGAGACAAATACATCACTGCCAAAGCCGACTTCCGGACGCTGCTCAAAGAGACCAAATTCATCACTTATAGGTGGGGAATGTGATGCTAGTGCAGGACTTGGCTTTTATTGTGCTTTGCAATTCAAACAGCAGCAAACTGATGTCTGTTTTTGCCTAGCACAAGTTGATGTCTAAGTTACTCAAGTCTTTTGTAGTGCTTAATTAACACAGCCAAGTCTAGGCAAGGAGCCTGTGTTTTCTGTGCCCAGAAGCACTGTTACATGCCCTGTCCCAACCTAACATGACATCTTTGTAGCTCATAAGATGCCGAGTCCCTGCACCCTTCCCTGGCTGACCTGTCCCTTGGCTCCCTGTGCTTCCTTATGGTGGGGCAGTGTCCCTGAGGCCAAGGGGGTTCCAGGGCTCCCTGCCTCCACCCTGCTCCAGTGGTAATTTTCACACTTGCTTTCAGATCCAAAAAGCTGATCCAGGAGTCCGATCAGCACCTGAAGGATGTAGAGAAGATCCTGCAGAACGACAAGCGGTACCTGGTGCTGGACTGTGTGCCCGAGGAGCGGCGCAAGCTCATCGTGTCCTATGTGGATGACCTGGACCGGCGCGGGCCTCCCCCACCCCCCACCGCCTCCGAGCCCACACGGAGAACAACGAAATAGTTACGGAATGCTCCTAATCCAAGGGTATCTGTTAAATCCAAACGCTTGCATGAGCCATCTGTCAGGTTACACACATCCATTGCCGTGAATATATTCAAACATCGGAGGAGCAGAGGCAGAAGCAGCATTAGTGAACATAAAATGATCTCTGGGGGAAAAACCACCACCAACAAAAACCCACATTAAACATATTTATGAGTTAATTGGAGCATGACTGACAAATCCCAGGGTGTGGGCTGTTTGCTCAGGGCAGTGTGTGTGAGGTGTGGGTGTCTGGTGCCTGCGGCTTTCCTCTCAGCAGTGTCCTACATGTAAGTCCCAAGGGTGATGATCCATGTTGTGGTTTGAGCGTGTCCTACGTGTGTGCCACCAGCTGCCTCCTGGTTCCCCACCATCCGTGGCTGAGGAGGTGACACGCTCTGGTAGCTTAAATCTCTGATCACTGACAGCCTGCTCTGATAACATCAGTCTCGGTTCTCTGCCTCCACCCTTGGGAATGGAACTAAATCTGTTAGAGCCAGAGTTAGAGCTGAGTGGAGTACAGGGACTCAGAGACCACACCAGGTTTATTCACAGGCTGCTCTGTTCCTGCCCCCAGCCATCAATTTGCAGCAGTCAGGTTGCTCTGCCCAAGTGAAGCTCTGTCTGACAAGTTTTGCTCAAAGCTGGAAATCCCAGAGGTGACTGAGCAGACCAGGACGGTTGTATAAACACATTTTTATTTACAATAAAGTGATCTTTACATACTTCTGGGTTAGACTCTGCATACCCCCTCTGGGCAATTCTTGTAAACTATACTCCTGTTTTGAATGTTAAACTTGTGTTTCTAAAGTTTAATTTTGAAATGTTGGGATTGTTCAGTTTATGTATTTGAACTACAATAAACCAACCCTTTTTATATATGGATTGTACAGGCCTAACCCCAGTTTCTGTTGGATTTTGTTGGACTTGTGAATTTATGAGTAAAGCAAATGAGCGAAGTGATACTGCCTACATTCGTGGCTGTGTTTGGCAGAACAGAGCCTGTGGCTCTGAGCAGTGTGGGGTCAAGATGTGGGCAAGGGGGTGAGAATGATTTTCCAGTTTAGTTCTTTTGTCTGTTGCTTAAACATGAGCTCGAATGGCTTGCAGAGCCAGTTTCTTTGTGCTGCTTGTGTTTACATGTGGCTCTTGATCTGAGAGGAGGAACAGACTCCTTCCCCACCCTGACAAGTGATTTCTTGTCAGCAGTTGGTGGCCAGGACCAGGACTTGCAGGCTGAGCATCAAGAGATAGGGATTGTTTGCCAAAAATTGAGACAGCCTGGGGAGACTTGTGCTGCTGACAGTGAAATGTGGTGCTCCTAGTGACAATGTATGCCCTAAAGTCACAGCAAGTGTCCCTCCCCTCTTGGTGTCTGCCCCTTCCATTTGTGTGGGGGTACCAAACCGTATGAAACCAGTGTAGGTTGATGCCTTTGCTGGGAGTGGAGGTAGCATCATGAGGATTGGAGCTGGATAACACCAGCAGTGGGGGACCTGCAAGTGCTCCCACTCCCACATTATACAGTGCCCCATTGTTCCTGTTCCAGGCCCTCAGCGGGACCCCAAATTCCTGGGGTCTCAGGGATCCCCTGGCAGCCTTTAGACACTGCAGAGCCACCGTCCCCCGCACAACAGGCACAGACTCCACACAGACACGTTTGGGACAACTTTACTTCTGACACTGCAGCACAGGCTTTCCTTACAGAACCAAAAAAGAGCATTTTCTTATAAAATGGTTCGTTTACTCTTGCTATTTTATTTTACCATTTCATAAAAAAAAAGTTACTCCTGAAAGCCATCCCTTGGAATAAATCCATAAGCCAGTGCACTTTTTTCTTCCTTTGGGATGGCTCCTCCAAAAGTGGTGCGCGGGGGGCCCCTGCCTCCAACCAGCTCCTGGTTTTCTGTGCAGTCCGTGAGCTCTGAGGGTGTGTAGCAGTTCCTTTCCCTGGTTGGGACCTGCTGTGAGCCTCGTGGTGCCCGCAGAGAGGCTGTCCCGGGGACATCTGGCCCTTGGTGACTCGTGTCCCTGAAGGGCTTGGGTGCTGGGGGTGCCGGCTGCTCCCATGGGAGGGATGGCAACAGGGTCACCCTGGTGGAGCCACTGCCAAAGGGACGGTGTTGAATTTCGTAATTGTGAATTTTGTAATTGACTTCATTTGCCTCGTGCTGCAGGAGCTGTTTTCAGATTTACAGAAAATCCAGTCAATCTTTTTTTTATTGAACAGTTGCTCAAGTAAAGAGGGACCTGACCAATCTGTAGAGTAGAAAGAGGCAGCCTCGCCATGCAAAGAGAAAGAGTTACTGGTTTTATTATGATTATCATTGTTATTATAAGGTAGGACTGCAGACAGCCTCTCTCTGACACAGTCAGGGGCTAACAGCAATATACAGTTGTATTCTTTTTTGGGTCATAAATTAGCAACTTTTACTTTATCTTTAAAAAAATTGAATAAATAAATAAATTAATTTAAAAAGAGAGACAGAGAGAGACAGAGAGAGACAGAGAGAGACAGTCAGTCACAACATGCAAGAGCTCACAACAGAATGAGGAAAATGACCAAAGCAAAGCCCAGAACTGCAGCAGAGCCCAGGGTTGATTTGGTTTGCGATCAATGCAGGTCGGAAGCATCGTTTATAAAGGTATTTCATATACCAAAGAAGGCACCACAGTATCTACAAAGCCAAATCCTCAGGAGGGTTCTGGGGGCTGGGGGGGCAACCTGGCTGGAGCAGACACGTCTGGGGGTGCAGCACATACCCCCCCCCCTTAAGCTTGTCCATTGCAAAACTGAACTTTTCTGTTTTATGTTTGGTTTTGCTGTCTCTGTTGGTGAAACACAAAATAATTGTCATAAAAAGACAAATGTAGAAAATGGCAAAGGGAGGCAACATTGCAATCTTCAACACAACAGGTGGAATATTTCTGGGATCAAGTTTAAAGCAATTGGAGTGGGACCACTGCCACCAGAGCTGGCCAGAGGCCACGGTGTGTTACCCCATCAATCCCTTCCCCAGCCGACAGCCCCCTCCACATTACCCCCTCAGCCATGGCAGAGGGTCACTGCCTGGGGACATGGGACAGCCAGGCTTAGCATCCTCACACTGCCCTGCAAGAAGTCTCAGCTCTCCCCATGTAAATGTGGTGTCTGGGGGGTGCCCCCAGTGGCCCCTGGGCCGGGGTGCCCCAGTGCTCCTCTGCACAGCCGCAATCTGCAGAGCAGGAACTGAACAAAGAACAGGAAGGAAAGGAAAACAAAGAAACAGAGAGAAAGAAAGGGAGAGAAAGAAAGAGAGAAAGAGAGAGAGAAAGAAAACAGTTTAAAATATGTGTTTACTGTTATCAGTACATGAGACTCCTAAAGAACACCTGGTCCTCCTAGTTAACCTTGTCCTGGAATATGTACAGGTTGTTCGTGGCGGCCACAGCAATGATGTTCTCGGAGGGGTGCCAAGCTGTGTGCAGGATCTTTTTGCTAAAGTCCAGACTGTCCACGCTGATCTCATCTTTCCTGCGCTTTCCACCCACACAGACCTTGCGGGGTTTGAGGATGGCACGGGGTTTGCTGTTCTCCCGCGACGCCTCCAGCGTCACATCACGCTTGGTGTTGCGGTCGAACATGCGGAAGAAGTTGTTGTATGAGCCGGTCATGATGACACTGAAATGGGGAAGGACAGATGATTTTCACACCTTTTCAGAGGCAAACTGCTGGTGATCAGAGGCAGACTAAATATTCAGAGGCATAATGAGATTTAGGTTAGCGCTGGAATTTGTCTCAGGCCTGGTTGTGCCTTGTCAGCTCACTCTGATGACTCAGACAAAAAGCCACAACAGTCCTGCCAGGGGCTCACACACTTCCTGCCACGCATCTTGGTGTGAGTCACACCTGGACACTCATTATCCCCAGATTTTGGCAATCTGGAGCTAAACCCATTACCACCTTCTTCCAGCTGTGGGTAACAGAGAGGCGGAACTGATTCTGTCCAGGAGAGAGCGGGACCCTCAGATGTCCCCACCTGCGTAGAGGCTGCAGGTGTGGATGGTCCCTGCTGCACCTCTCCAGACCCCGCACCCAGCCAAGGGGCCCTGGGACTCCTTGGGCCAAACCGAAGCGAGCATCTCTGGGCTGAACGCAGCCACGCCGCCACATGCTCACCTGTCAGACCCGTTCCAGACGCACTCAAACTTGTCAAAGATGCAGTCATTCTCGTAGAGTGAGCAGAGCTTGCTCCGCAGGTAGTCGTGGACCTGCCGGTGGGAGAGACAGGATGAGGTCCCCACACTGACCAGCACAACCCTGGGACTGGCAAACTCAGCCTGGTTCACTGGGGGCTGGCACACCCAGCCCAGCCCCACACTTGCCACAGCTGGCAGCACTGGGCACTGCCTGGCATCCTGTGCCGTCCCACAGCCACCATTCTTCTCCAAGCACCTCCAGCCACACTTTGCACATGGCTTGGGCACCACCAGGCAGTGCCAGGGGACATTCCCAGGCAAAGGATGACAGTGACAGGGCTACTGCTCTGCACAAGGCCTTCCCCTGGCTCTCCCGGCTGCCAGCACCTGAGCTTCCTCTCCTCACCCACCCCAGCCCAGGGTCATGGTGACAACTCACCAGGCCACTCAAGCTCACATTTAACAACTGTTTGCTTTCCACCATGTACAGGCATAAAGCTCCCACACATCAGGTGCGTACCTGCCACTCCTGCCACTGGCCAAGTGTGGCTCAAGAAGGAACTTAGTGGGTGCCCCACTGCTGCATGCACCTGGCTGTGCCACACTCACCTGGTAGGTCTCAATGGGCCGGTTCTCCATGTTCAAGTCCCACACCTTGACAGTGAGGTAGTCCCGGGTCATGATGTACCTTCCACTGTGGCTGAATTTGACATCAGAGATTGAGGAGATGATCTCAGAAAAAAATGACCGGTTACTTGGGTCTTCAGGCTCTTCAAAAACTGTGCAAGAGGAAACAACAAGCCCCAGCATTAGTTGAGGCAGCAGCTCCCTGATCTCAGGCCAGGGACCCGCCACCCTGTTCCGGCACCACAGGAAGCTTCTGGGAGGGAGCACTCACATGGTGCCATACCCAGCACCCACATGTGCTTAGATTTATCACCCTCTCACCAAGCCCTGGGGTTCCAGTATAGTGGGAAAAATGTCTGAAGTGCCCATATAGATTATCTCTACAATGCAGAAAAGGCACTGCCCACAGCAGGACCCAGAGCTCCGGCCTTTCATCACTGGCAGAAACCTGGAGGTTTTTCAATAGAAAAAGTGATAGCAACAAAAAAAAAAATAAAAAATCTCAGGCAGCCAGAAAGCAGCTGAACCCAGGACATGTCTCTCTTGCTCTTAACAGGTCAGTCATGAGGCACTCCTAGTAAGGGCTCGGTCACTGGATGCCTCTGGGAATAGGCAGCAGGGCCATGGCCACCTGCTCCGCTGTGGGATGTGTGGACTCTCCCAAGTCCTTGCACTGGCAGCAGCAGGGGCTCGGCTGGCACTGGGGTCCCAGCACACACACAGACAGAGAGGAGATGCCAAGATGGGGGGCCCAGCACACAGCTGGTGCTGCCCAGTCCCTGAGTGGGTCTCTGAACCAAAGCCAGTGGTCGGGCAGAGCAGGGGCTTGGGGAAACTATTTTTGCTTTGGGCTGAAGGCTTTTGTGTGGCTTTGCTCCTGCTGCAGAAGCAGATCTGGGCTGCTGAGCTCATGGAAAGGATTTCTGAGCACTAATTCTCTCTTACACAACAAACCTACTTTCTCTGGCACTGAGCAGGTGCTGCCCTGCTTGCACCAGCTGCCTTTGCCAGCTCCCTCCTTCTGCAGCAGCCTTCCCAGCTCCCTCTCCAAGAGGAGCAGACTGAACCATGAGATGGCCTGAAAGGCTGCACTGTCCACGGGATGATCCTGCTGCTCAGGGGCTGCTGGCCTTTCTGCCCCATGCCCAGGGATCAGCAGCATGGCTGGGGCTCACCCAAAGGCAGCACTGTCAGACACATACAGGGAGGACGGATTGTTGTTGGGACACTCCTGCAACATCAGAGGGTGAAGCTGCAGCTGTCAGTTACCTGACAGCAGCTTCTTATTTCTACCCAAAGCTGAAGATGCTTTCAGCAAAGAACAACCGTTCAGCAATACTGCAGCACTGCAGACAGCAGGCAAGGAGGAAGAGGAGCAGGTCCTGGGGGAAGTGGGTTGTGCCTCTAGCCTGCAGTTCAAGAGCTTGGCAGGTACAATCATAAACGGCTCTTCAAAAAAGCAAGTGGAAAGCCCAATGCCTTTTGCTATCAGGAAATAACTGCAAAACTCCAACAGGGCTTTTCCTCACTTTTCCATATCCTTTCCAAACAGGATTGCTTCTACTGGCATTATCAGCTGCTCCACATCACTGCCTCTGAGCCTGTCTCCAGCACTGACAGCTCAGCAGTGGCTGCACATTGACATCCCCGCAACCCCTTGGACCCAAAACATCACTCTGGTGGTTTTAACTTGCTCCCCCTAAGGTTAAGTCTTGGCCAAGACTCAGGGAAGGTGCTCCTCTCGTGGACAGGCAGAGGTGCGAGAGGCTGAGGGGCCATGGGAACCGCAGCCTGGAACACCGGGGGAGAAGGGGACAAGGTGCTAGGGCAGACCCAAGCCCAGGCAGTCTCCATACTCCCTTTTTTGTTCTTTTTTAACCCAAGGGGCCAATGGCGGCCACACTCACACTTGGCGTGGCGGTCGCAGAGGGCAGCAGTGCGCATGTCACACAGGCGGATGGTGCCCTTGCTGCTGCTGTACACAAAGGTGTTGCAGTGGTGCGGGTGGAACTCAGCGGCTGTGATCACCTCTGTCAGCTCCTCCATGTTGGCTGGCTTGATGTCCACGATGTCTGGCAGGGCTGGTCAAGGAGCCCATGCAGCCTAGCCCAGACCCTGCGCCCCTTCCTGCTGATGTCTCTGGGCACCAGGGCTTCCCCTCAACCCCTGCAAACCATGAGTTCTGCGCAGGCACCACCACCACACCTGAAACCGCAGCATGGAGTGGGACCAGCTCACAGCTGCATGGGGGAAAGCCAACACCCGGCACGTCTTCTGCTAAGCTGGGAACCCCAGCTCTGGTACCATGGCTGGAAGACCCTCTGTGGGGCATGATACCTGATCTGCTCACCCACCCCAGGCCTCAGTAAATGTCTTTTAGTGCAACATTGTGGCACGGTGAGTAACCACACTGAAAACAGCAATGGCAGCAAAGCCCGGGGCACAACAACCAACAGAAAACTCCCAAGTCCCTCAGGCCATGTGAATTCTCTGAGGTTTGACACAGATTTAGTGCTCCTCACCCTCATCCTTGAAAATAATCAGGCATCACAGTCCTAATCTCCTGCAGCCCTACACTCCCACAGCCACATGCCTGTGACTGCCAAAATCCTCTCCATCTGCCTAAACAATGCCCCAGGGACTTCTCAGCAGGAAACACCTTATAAATATCACCAATGATTCGTGCCCTGTGTTATTATTTCCAATGTATTTGTTACAAGGGTGACTGTCACAACCTCATTTGTAGAGCGGTGACTGGCAGCCTGTCACACACTGGTGTAATGGGGGCCACACCATTAGTGCTTCCATCTCCCCCAAGGCATCTGTCTCCTCCATCACCTGTAGATCCCCCTCCCTCGGCCTGCCACACCAGACCCTGCAGGCAAATTCAGGAATGTGTCACCCACACACCACGTGACAGCAGCAGTGGTGGCAATGCCAGCTGAACCCTGTGCCATGGAGGGAGCAGCCCCATGTGACTGCCGGATGCATCAGCCCAGTATCCCACTGGCAGCACAGGCAGAGATGAGAGGGCAGTGCCTCGATAATGACCCGTGGGACTGGGGACCTCCAGCACTCTGCAGTCAGGTGCCCAGCAGACAGCACTATTTTGTACTCCCGAACCCCTGCCAGCCTTGTTAGAGGGGGGAAGCTCCTGTACCGAGTCATCACAACCAGGTGTGAGGCTAAGCCAGCTGCCACACTGCCCGCCCTGTCCCCATCCCCATGAGCATGGCCCTGCCGCTTCCCTTGGGAAGCACTTCACTGGGACCCATGGCTGTCCCCAGAGCCACACACACCAAAGGATACTAAAACTTTGATTTGTGATTTCAAAATTCCACAGGTTTATCCTCAGGTCATCCGCTGACATGTAGGTCTCGTAGTCGCTGTTGACGGAGATGGAGTTGATGTGGTAGGTGTGTGCGTTGGCGAACACCCTCCGGGGAGTGGCCTCCACCATGAGGTCCATGGGCCGAAGCACGGGCACCTGTGGGATGAGGAGCAGAGTGTTGGCAACCCAGGGACAGGGTCCAGCACATGGCATGGGGGGATGCCCTCACAGGGTCCCCACAGACCTCTGGCTACCAGTGCTTCTACCTACCCACTCCTAACAGCTTCTCTCCTGGAAAACCTAATGCCTTCCCAAGTGTGTGACAAGAGGACAAACAGACCCAAAAGCCATCTAATTTTGAGAGATCCTCCAGGATGGTTAGAGCAGTGAAACACTAAGAGCCCAGTAGACCAGATTCCGATCTTGCTGCAGCAACTGTTCCAGCTTTGAAACAAAAAAACAACCAAAAAGCCTCTTCTGCCTCTTTTTGTCACTGTTAGCCAGGATCTGAAAATCCTGAAGCATTTCTCAAATAAATAGATTTCTTGAGAGAGTCAGGTCAGCACAATTTTTCTTTAAACTTTTTTGCATTTGTCTCACAGTGAAGTGATGGAGGTAAGAGATGAGAAGGGATAGAGTGAGGAACACAAAGGCAGGACAGAAGGAAGGACCAGGAACAGAGCTGTGGGTGTTTGCCTTTAGATAAATCAGCATAACCCATGAGGGGATGGGGAGATGCAATGGGGACCCATGTGTGTGAGGAGTAGGGTCAGTAACAACTTTGGACACAGCGCTCTGAAGGCAACTTAATACAACAGGAATGTGTCAGTCCATGCTCCTGCTTGCCAGTGAGCTGCTCCCTCCAGCTACTTCATTACTTGTATTATCTCTGTGCTGCCTGAAGAGATTTCCCATGGCTGCAGAGGTGGGGATAGAAGAGACAGCCAGCTCGAGTGACACAAGAGCACTGGTGCTGCCAGCTCAGAGCCTGAGCCTAATGTGACGAGCCTGTCAGTTAATTCCACCTGACACAGCCAATGATGCATTGTTTGCACTGACGGGTCCTGCTCAGCCAGCTGGGGACTGGGGACAGAGGCTCACACCTCGCTCGGGAACCACAGGGACTGGCTGTCAGTTTGACTGTCAGAACACGACGGCTGTGCAAAGAGAAAGGGTTCAGTGACTACGCTGGGCCTGGCTGGGCATGGAAACAAGCACAGCAAGGGCTGGGGGTTCTGCTCAGCGAGATTACTCTGCATGGCCCAGCACAGCTCACAGGCAGACCTTGGGCTAGCTCCTGTCCCCAGTCTGGGCAATCCAGGCTGACACCAGCACCATGGAGCCTGCAGCTCCCAGTGTCCCAGCACGATTCCCTACTCATTCCTACATGGCAGTCAATCACAACCACAGAGCTATGACAAACTCTTAAAGTGAGAACATTCTCCACAGATTACTTCAGAGCCAAGTCCCAGGGAGATTTTTTTATGGCTTGGACTTGGCCCATCACCAGGTAAAAACCCAAAAGAGGGACAAACCTGGTTATCCATGAATGGCTGGCTAAAGCGGGGATTTTTATCTGCTACAGTGGCATGAATCTAAACTGAAATATGGACACCAGCCTGCCCACATGCTGCAAGCTTCTGCTTAAGGGTATCAGCAATTTAACCCTGAAAGCACTGAAACTTTGAGGCAGGAGCAGTCAGGAATTTTCTGGGAGCAGATGGTGAGCTTGTTCCCCAATAGCAGCATGGGGATCCTGTAGCACAGGGGACCCTGGCTCGGGACAGCCAAGGGGAGCAGCTGCCCAGTCAGGCCTCAGCCACAGTGGAGACACCAACAAATGGGGCAATGTGACAGCAGCTGGAACTGGGTCTTGTGTTCTTTGAAGCAGGCACAGGCCAAGTCAGTGTCTGCCCAACCCACCCAGCTCAACCAGCAGTGCCACAGCAATCCTGAACAGCAAAGACGTCCTTGTGCATACCTGCTCCAGCTCCAGAGCCCACCTCAGGGCAGGCTCTCGCATCACACACGCTCATTATTAAATGATAATTCAGTGTAACAAAGCACATCAAGTACACAAAAAGACTGGCAAAGAAAATGAAACACTAATAAATTCAATTGCTTTCTGTTTTCAGGAAGGGGGGCAATGCCGTCACTTTTCATTTAAAACAAAGTAAGTGTTAATTTTGATTCCTGCTTTTAGCAGGTACCCCTAGCAGAAGACATCCTGCTCACTCCGGGCACACATGACACTTGATTCCTCTCCCTGTGTTTGGTGAAGGCTCCCCCTATCCTGAATTAATGAGACATTAACCCTTTCTTGAGCTGTGGAACTCATTTTCTCGATGGCATGTCCTGGCCCCTTCCCACCACTGCCACTGCATGCCCTCCTGCCACCTCCAGTCCCGAGTGAAGGCCCACAGTGCAGGGGACATGGCGTCAGTAATTGCCCCCAAACTTACCAGGCTTCCCCTTTCATTGTCTGTCAAGTTGGCTGTCACCAATTACGCCCTGCAGGAAAGCTCTACATGGCTGAGCTCTCCACATGGCCTGTGGAATCACAGAGATTCAGTGTTTCTCAGGAATGCCTCATCCTCTGCCCAGAAGTGCCACACGGTAGCAGCAGCAGCAAAACACAGGTAAATATACGGGGGAAAGGTACAAGGACTCAGCTCCTGGGATGGCACAGTCACAAACCTCCCACAGCCCATGGCCCACATGTGCCAGGTTTGAGCTGCCCCTTACTGGGGGTCAGGTGGGGACACGGAACTCGCATACAGCCCTACAGCAGGATGGGACCCAACCACCAGCACGCAAGGTGAAAGCACTGCTGGGAATTCTCACAGGACACACCAGAGGCCAGAAAGTCCCAAAGGGTGTGAATATGACAGGGCTGGCTGCACTGGGATCACTCACACAGTTCTGTGCAGCAGAGAGGAAGATTTTGCTGCCAGTTACCTCCATAGAAACCCTCTGGGCACGATGGACTGCACTGGACTTACTCTGAAATCCCAACCTGAGCCAGAGCAGTGGCCATAAGAAATCCCAATAAATAATCCATTAGGTGTCTACTCAATCCCCACCTTGCCAGGGTGACCAGCTGCAGCCACAGTTCTGTGGTTACCTGACAGGTGCGGCGGAACCGGCTGCAGGCAGCTTACCCTGCGACCTGCTGATGGGTACCACTGCGCTCACCTTGACCAGCCAGGCTCTGAAATGGCACATGGGGAGAGCTTTCCTCGCTCCTGCATCCACAGCAGGACACAACCCCCTCTGGTGACAGCTGAACAGCAGCAGTGCTGGGCCAGTGCAGCGGGTGACTGCGCAGCCCCCCTGCCCCAGCCCAGGCCCCTGCTCCACACCAGCATGGCCAGTGCTCAGCAGGCTCTGCAGCCTCACACAGGATTTGGCCAAGTGGAATTAGTCAAACTGAAGCTCGGATTGACCCCAGCCTTGAGTCTCCAAGAAGGAAACTGTAATCCAGTCCCTGGCAAATCAGGGAGCAGAGCAAGCGCTCAGGGATAAATCCAGTGAGTTTTCCACCCGCCCCAGCAGCTGAGCTCCTCCAGCAGCTGAGCTCCTTCAGGCACACTCCCCAGCATTCGTTTCCTACCTACATAAAGTACATTCTGTGACTGCCCAATGCCACTTCAAGATTTGTATTTTGCAGAGGAAATGAGCATCAAACACTATTTTCATGGCAGATGGACAACTTCACACTGCTCAGAATTTTGTCACATTCAACCTGCCCTGTGACATGCGGAAGGGACCTTCCTGCAGGAGGACAAAGCTGCTGCCTCACTGCTTGTCCATGCAGCTGATGGAGCTGCTGCTTCCATCTTTTGTCCCTGCCTTGTCACTGAAATGCTCTGTGGAACATCTACAAGGAAAAGAGACAAATCTCTTTGCTGAGGCAGAAAGGCAGCAGCAGCACAGCAGACCTTCTCTGAGGCATCTCCCATCACAGTCACTCTGGGGCTGCTGTCAGGGGAATCAGATGCAATGGGGCACAGCACAGCCTCCCTGGGAAACTGTGCACAGGGGCCAAGAAATCTGAGTGCTTCAGCAAAATGTGAGATACAATTTCTGATGGAATTGCTGGAATTGAGAAAGTGAAGTGGCAGCTTTTAAGAGATGGCTCTGTGACAGCTACAAACACGAAAAAGCAGGCACACAAGGGCCCTACCCACTGCACCCACCCACAGCACCTGGTGCCCGCTGGCTCCGTGGCAGGGCGTGCTTGAGGTGTCACCCCAGACTGACCTGTGCTGTGAGGGACCAAAGCAAACACATCCTCTCTTTGAAAAGGTTTAAGCCCTGGATATTACTTGTGTTAATTATCTCCTACATATGTCCCATGGCACAGGTACAGTGAGTGGTACTCAGGAGCACGCTGAGGCTGCTACACAAGGTCACAGGGCTGAAGCTATTAGACTGGGGGCAATTCAAATCAGCAGACAGTAAATCTACCAACAGTAAACACCTCACTACACAGCCTGAGCAGAGTTAAATATTCCTTTTGCACTATGTGGGTTAGAAATTCCTCAGAGGATGATGCTCATCAAGTGCACTTAAACCATTAAGCCAAATGGGTGAGAAATTATGGCAGCAAGGTGCATTTAAAACCCTTTTTCACTTGTCTGTGGTTGAAAATTAAACCATGGATGGATGTGGCTTTAATTTAAAGCACACATCACAGGACAATTACATATCAGATTTACACCAAGCTGCAGCAAAACGGTACAGCTATGTAAATATCTGTCTAAATAAAATCATCAAAACATTCAATTAAATGGGGATGGTGGAAGACTCCTCAATCTTCTGTCCTCAGGGACCACAGGCACTGCACAGCAGATACCAGTAAGCATAACACTGAGCACTTAGGGCTTGTTTAACCTCCTGGTGCCCTGCGCCTCTGCTGGGCTGCTCGCCAGGAGCACGAATGGCAGCACCTGATTCCAGTGCAGTGGCAGACACCAAACAGAACCTGACTCTTCCAGCCACACAGCACTGAGCTGCTACTAGGAGTGGATGGGCTGAGAGTAAAACAAAGGCTAAAACTTCCAAGGCAGTGAGTGGACTCCAACTGTGTCCAGCTCTCTGATTCTTTAGTATGAATTTCTATGGGGGGGAAAGAAATCTCATGGCCTTCCCAGTGTGTTTGACCAGAGAAGGAAGCACTACCTGAGATAACACCATTAACGCTGCTGCCTTTCCAAATCCTCCCTCCCAGCCTGCAGAGGGCTGACAGCCCCAGCTCTGACAGCCAGATGCCAAGCAAACCTCTCCAACGGGCTGTCATGTAACAGCATGTTAGGCTGGAAATGCTGCCTGAAATGTAACAGCAGATACACTTCTACATTAAATAAATGGTCTCTTGCTCTGTAAAGAAAAATGCTGCCAGCCACCAGGAGCAACCCTGTACAGAGACAAGAATTAACCACCTGCCTAGGGTTCTCAATGGCTTCACACACAATGGAACTGGGACCCACCAAGTGAGGCAAGGACAATCACAGTAACAATTTTATATGTATAAATATAAAACTCACAAGTACTCAAAATGCAAATTCTGACAAGGTGTTAATAAATTACAAGCTGCTCTGGTCTGATTAATGTCATGACCAGGACGAAAACTCATTTGGAGGAAGTACTTCTGCTCCTACAGCAGCAGCTGCATGCAGGAATGCTCCAAGCAGGGAGAGCTTCTGCCCTGCCTCCTCACCGGGATGGACACAGCCCATGGGGCAACACAGCACACTGTGGCACGGGGGTACCAGACATGAGACACAAGGCAGCCCTAGCAGCATGTCTGCCGAGGATCAGCCCAGCCCAGACATCCATGGCAGCTTCCCAATCCTCCCCCATGCCCATGCACCAGTCATAGCACCAGTCTCCGACACAAGGATGCCCTCCAACACCAACTGACCACGGCAGGATGGCATTTCAGGTACCATGGCACACAGGTGAAACCAGCAGCAATGACCATCCATTCCCTGCAGGGAATGGCTCCTCAACCACCATGGTCCCCCCACACTCACCCGCAGCATGGTGATCATGGAGGGGTCTCGGAGACGGCCATCCTCATCCTTAAGGTTGTATCCCTCTGGTCTCTTGTCCCGCTCGCTGACCTTCCATAGTTTCACAGTCTTATCTGAGTGAGGAGAGAGGAGAGCATCATGGTGGCTGCTCCCTGAGCTACTCACTGATGGACATGTCGAGGCCACATGGGCTGGAAAAATCTCCTGTGTCCCCCAATGCCATGTGCTCGAAGTGGTGATAGATGCACCTGTCCCCACAGCAAGTTGCTGCTGCACAGCCTTGCAGAGGAGCAAAGATGTACGGGGCACACTGGCCCTGGACATGCCCCAGAAGACATGACAGGGTGTCTGTAGCTCACCCAGAGACATGCTGACATTCCCCATCCGGAACTGTGCAGAGCCCAGCACTCACCAGGACTGAAGGCAGCTGCCACCCCCTGCAGTTCCCTGTCTCCTCCCAGTATCCCACCCCCGAGTCCCTGGAGAAAGAACACCAGGAACATGTGGCATTACTCTGAATAATGGCGTTTTCTTTGCTCCCTCCTGGCAGGGACTCCATCCATAGTTTATCATCACTTCCACCAGGTTTCATACAAAACCCCATCATCCATCTTAATTTTCTCTCTTACACAGCAACTCCAAAGCAGTGCCAATTAATTTTGGTTTATTATCATGCTCTATTTAGGGGGGGTCAATACAAAATGTTAGTGTAACAGTAAGAGCAAAAAGAAACAGCATAACACAGAAGTATTTCCAAACTAATTGTTTTGATAACCTGCCTGCATATGGTGCACCACCCAAATGGAAGGGTAATATCCCCATTAATCAAAAAACTATTTAAAAACTCAATTAACAGAACATCATGCTGTATAATTAATCTTCATTGCATTTCAATGATTCTCCCCCAAATGAGTTTAATAAGTCTTTGAATTTTATTACAATGATCAATAGAGTCAATTCTATAACACAAAGTAAGTTGGTTATGGAAGACAATTAGACCCCTCCTTTTCCCCTGAAGTAATTACGTCACATCCATCTTAAGGTCCCATTCATCCCAATAATATTCCTAGATCCTCATGATATTTATCAGAACATACTGTGGAACTGCTGAGCTGAACACAACTGCAAATTGAAACAAAACACCTGCAGTTTATCTTAAAAAAATCCAAAACCAAAAAACTACCAGGATCCTGAGAACAAAAAATTTAAGTTGTTGGCAGGGAAGAAGCCTCTCTCTCTCCCTCGAAGGGAAGGGCTGCCATGAAATATACCTGGTGCACAGGGATTGAGCTCTGCCAGACGCATTCCCCCAAGACACCTGTGTTACCCTGCAGGGCGGATTTTTAACAAATATTTCCCCAAAGAAACACGACAGAGCGGACTATGCCTGGTGGTGGGAGCTCAGGGGCCTGAAGCAGTGGAGCAGCATTGCCACATACCATTGGTGGAGAGCAGGAAATACGCCGCGTTCTGCTGCGGCAGCCATCGTATCTTATTGATCTTCTCCTCAATCTCCAGGCTCTTCAGGTAATCGAACTCTGGCTCGTGGCTCTGGAAGGTGCTGTAGACATTGTATTCTCCCCGGCGGTGGGGCTGGTTCTTGCTCTGCGGAGGGACAGGGAGGAGCTGAAGGTGTTGGCAGCTGGCTCAGGGCTCTCTGGGGTTTGTGACGGTGAGTGCAGGGCTGAATGCCCGGGCACGGCCTCTTCTGACAACACTCCTGTTGTGCTTGGTGGGAATGGAGCAGGAATGGAGACGAAATGGAAAGGGAATGAAGTGGAAACACAGTGGGAATGAGAGGGAATGAAGCAGAAACAGAGTGAGAATGGACAGGGAACGGAACTGGAACACAGTGGGAATGGAGAAGAAAAGGAGAGGGAATGGAGCAGAAACAGACAGGGAATGGAGAGGGAATGTAGCAGGAACAGATCCCACCCCACCGTCTGTCCCCAGTGAATGGCTGGGACCGAGTGCCAGCTCCTGCCAGGTGCTGAACCCAGCCACAGAAGAGCTGCTGGCAGCAGCTACAGGATGGGTAGCCTTGGTTTGGGTGGGTGGGTGGAGCCCCAAAAGTTCTCTTGACCAGGAGCTAAGTGGATACATTCAGAGTGATGCTGGAGGCTTAAAGTTCAAGAAAAGCAGTAGAATAATGAAATGAGAGGAAAAGGAGAAATGAAATAGTGCTGGAAAGGCTAATGAAGTGTCTATACATGTGATGGTTAACCATTGAGCTCTCTTCAGCATATTCAGAAATATTTTTAAAGCTTTAACCATCATCGAACTGTGACACATCTCATGCCCAGGTCTGATGCATCCCTTCCAGTGCAGATGAGGGCAGGTCCACAGTCACACTGACTCAGGCCAGGCCAGAGTAGCTAACTGGGACAGCTTCAGAAATGGTGGGGACCATCCCAGGTGGCAGGAGCTGGTACAGCTTCCCCAGCCAGGCTGACCGGGTGCCCACCAGTGCAGGGCCATGCCAAAGGCTGAACACACGCTTCTCTGGCAGGCACAACTTTCAGCTTCCAGCAAAGCATTTGCTAGCATTTCCTGGGCAAAGTTTTGGAAGGGAAACATAATTGTTGTATCCATCTACACTTTCCAGAATTTTGGTGGTATGAGGGGTTCTTGGGGTGGTGTCATCTCTGAGATGGGCACTCGCCACAAAGTCAGATGTGCTTCCTGATCCCTGTTACACTTCGAGCAGAAGAATGCAGAAAATGCGATGTTTGGAAGGTGTTTGGCAGGAGGAAATCCTGCCCTGCTGATATCAATAGTTGCTTTTCAGCTCATGCTGTGCCAGGAGAGCCCTGAGCTTAGGAGTGATACAGGCGGATTAGGGAACAGCAGGACACTTCAGTTAAAAGGATGAAAAGGGCATTTTGCATTCACTGGCACTTACCTCCTGCTCACGCTGAAATATTACAACCCGCCCCCCCTTGTCTCCTGTTGCCAGTAACTCTCCAGTGTGGTTGAATTCAACTGTGGAGATGATGTCAGCTGGTAAAGAGAAGACAAAGACAATTTAAGTAACTGCAGCCCGACTTCCACAGGCATCCAGAAAGCACCGTTCTCTATACAGCTACGTGCCTCGTCAGTGCTCTGTACCCTGTGGCATCTCCATAAATCTCTGGTTTTCTACTGTCTCTAACACTGAACAGGCCTGGCATTTCGGAACTATGCAGCCACGAGCCCAGACCTACCTGGTGTTCCTTCCCCCCTGCTCTGGCTTGTGCCCCAACACCAGTCCCAGTGGGATTTCCAGGCACTGTGCCTGTGCCAAATGCAACCTGAGGACCACTGTCAGCAGCAGGGGCACAGGGCTGGGCAGTACAGCATGGCATGGCACAGCATGGCATGGCACTGCATGGCATGGCACTGCATGGCATGGCACTGCATGGCACGGCACACTCCCCTCGTGCCTTGGGGAGCTGCCTGCACCACTTGGGGTGACACAATCAATTCCTGGGACCTGGGGAGGGCTTGGTGCCAATGGTGCCCCTAGCACCTCATCTCAGCACCTGGCTGATGGGCAGATCCTGCTCCCACCAGGCCCTTGTGCCACCTTCTGCCTGGGATGGTGGTTTGCCTTCACTCTCAGAGGAGAGGGCACAGACAAATTAAGACCCCTTCGTCCTCTCTCCCTGAGCTCCCCAGGCAGAGCAGCTCAGTGGCCACACCTACACTGCTGCTTTCCTCTGCCCATTGCTGAATCTCCCATCGTCTGCCAAGGTAAATTAAAATGATGCCTTTCAGCCCTCCATCAGCTGAAAAGCCACTGTACTCGCACTACTCCCCTTTCCCACAAACCAGGGTGCCATCTCTAGGGTTCTCAGTGGCAGGAGAAGCCAGGGGACACACAGGGACCTGTAACTGCAAAAGCTTTAATCTGCAGTGTTTACCCTTGAGGCAACGCAGGCGGGAGCTGCTAATGATTGGATTTATTTGGCCTATTTTTAGAAGAATGTCAGAGGTTAATTCCACAGCAATTACTGCCCAACTGGTCCTCACCCACTGCCTGGGGAGCCACACTCCACCAGCACGAAGCTGGGGAACTGGAAGAATGACTGCAGCCTTGGAGCCTCAGCACTGGGAGCAGGATGGATTCTGCAATGAACAGCACTTGGCCATAGCAGCTGCCGGCTCACTCCTGCCATTTGCATTCCCTGCCCTTCTCACTCCTGCAGCACCCGGACCGACAGGGTTGTGGCCCAGGGCTGCAGCCTCATCAGCACTGGGAAGGGGCAGACCCCGGCGTTGGCCACGGCGGCAAACACTGGCTGCGCACGCAGGTCACGGCACTGCCCGGGCTGCGGGCACCTCGGAGCGCTCCGAGCACTGCTGTGCCTCCTCCTGGGTAGTAGCTCTGGTGTGCACCAGCAGAGAAAGCCTCGGAAGCACATAACCTGAGTTGCCACTCTTCCTCCTCACGAGTTTTATCTCCCAGATACAGACTAGAAAGTTATCTCAGCAAATGAAAAAAGACAAAATGCAGCAACTGGCCCAGGCTCCTGGTGCAGCTCGGAAAACCACTGAGGCTGTCTTCCAGGACGCCAACCTAGACAGCACACACCAAATGCACACCCCAGACAAGGCACTTCAGAGCCCCCTCACACAGCCACGGGCTCCCCCAAAACAACACCTCTGGGTCCCGGACAGCATCTCAGCTGAGCAAGAGACTCCAGGCAGATTTGAGAGTCAGAACAGACAACCCATCCTGGCAGCTGTGCAGCACTCACCAAAACACACCACTGGTCACCACACACACCAGTGCACACCAGTACACACCACCGCTCACAGGTAAACCTGGCTAGACTGGCTGGTACTGAGCTGGAGAGCTCCAAGGCAAAACACTTCATTCCTTCACATGGAACCTGTGTGCCTTGTGGCCATCATGGCTGGTACACAGCTCCAGGAAGGGTTTAACCGTCTGCTGCCAACACTCAGGAAGGCTGAGGAGTGCTGCAGAGGGACTGAGCTCCACACAAGTGGGGTGGTCTGAAGCCGGGCTGGGCAGCACCCAGCAGAGGTGTCAGTTTTTTGGAGCTAAAGCTATAGAATGGATTCTGAACTTCTTCACATCACTCGCTCTTCTCTCTTGTTTGGTTTTGAACAATTGCTTAAATATTCCCATTTAGCAAGGTTCCACATTCAGAAAATTCCTCCCAAGGGGCAGAACAGGCCCATTTTTGACACCTGTTAGAGGCTGGGGAGGGACACTGGGACAGAGAAAATTCCATCCATGCTGCTGGAACCTGTCCACCTCACTATAGCCTGTGACAGTCCTGCAGAAGCAGAACGCAAGCTGGAATTTCATGGAATGGCTGTTGGGTGCAACACAGACGAGAATAAACACATCCCTAGGAGGCTAAACCAAAACAGTCTCCCGTTCCCACGGGGAATGGCAACCACAGCTGCTGACAGAAGCCAGAGCAAAGTCAGACACCTTAGAGCACTGAAATTCTGTGTTTGGCACTAGCTCTGGCTCAGCATCTCCAGCTCAACCCTGGCTCACACAGAGGTTTTCATTCCTGTGGCAGGTGACCCCCACCCCGGAGAGCATCGCGGTGGTATCATGGGCTGAGCCTGGTGTCACCAAGGTGTCATGTGGATAACGCGCTGGGAACAGTCTTGGAACAGCCGCTCCAGCAGCAGCCAAGGGACTCAGTGGCCATGCCAGGCAGTGCTAACGTGCACCTCATAATGAGACATGCTGCTTCCTTTTAAAATTACTCAGTTGAAAATGTACCTGTTTTGCTCTATTTAATCCTCTCCATCACCAGCTGCCACTTTTAGGTCATTCTCTTTTCAATGAATTAAAAATAACTTAGTGTGCTGCAGTGAGACATTTTTCAGACATGATCTAATGCATCACTCTGTGAGCAGGGCTGTGGTCTGAGACACCAGGGCCAGGCACCACAGAGACCCTTATGCCACCCCAGCCCAGCCACCTATTTATGCTGCACCTAGAGAGAAGGGGGTTTCAGGTCCACAGATCCTCCCATACCTTCCTTTTACTCATGCCCATCATCAGGACTTCAGACAAGGATAACAACAGAGCCTGGCTAACAACACCTTTCATATGTTAAAAAAAATACCCTAAATATTTAAAAAATCTCTTCTGAGCAGAAGTATCCAATCCAAGCCCAAATCCATTGCAGTTGACAGAAGCATGGTCTGTGCCCATGGTCTGGGGACTGGCTCCTTTCTCTGGTGTCTCTGGGCAGTAACAGTAGCCTGGAACAGAACATCCAGGGGGGAAATGGGGGAGTCCCATGGAGGTAACAGTTCAAGAGAACAGACTGGCACCAGCTCCTTTCCAAAGGTGTCTCTGAACAAACCAGAGGTCAGTCATGGCTGCTACAAACCCCAACTGCTGCCCTCGAGAGACACAAAGGGTGGTTTTAAATGAAAATACACATGTATTCATGCTGAGATGATCAATAATTTATGCCCATTTCTCCTAAGGTTCCTTCAGCAGTTTTGTGACAACAGAAAGGAAAAAACCTTCCCTATTTTTTGCTTTTTCATTTCATTCATCACCTCCTACATGCTCAGAGCCCCAATGCAGGAATTTAAAGCAAACAGTTTCCATGGAGACCCAGCCCGCCATCCTCCCTCCCCTCCCATCCTCCCTTCCCTCGGCATCTCTGTGCCTTCACGCTCTCATGCTAAAAATATCGAAGATGGGATTTGATTTCCGCCGTAGCGATATAGTTTTATCAAAAAAATGGGAAATTTACAACACACCCCCCTCCCCCTCTCCCAGCGTGGAGGAACGCATGCTCTCTGCCAGGAACGGAGAATGAATCTGTTATTAAGAAGAAACAAGATAAACTAGGGAAGCTTCAGTCAGTGCTGAGACCTGGATCCCTGGAGCAGCCTGATCTGCAGCAGGGGGCTGCCCACACAGCCACCCCTCTCCTTCTGCCCACCAGGGCAGGGGCCTGGGTGTCACATCCCTGCTCCTGGAGCCTCCCAGGCACATCGTCCCTGTTCCCAGAGCATTCGAAGCATCTTGTCCTTGCTCCCAGAGCATCCAAGGCACCTCATCCCTGTTCCTGGCACATCCCATCTTCTCCAGATTCAGCAGCAGCTCCATGCAAAAGGGTTCTGGTACCGCCCGTCCTCATGGGGAGGCCACGGGACACCACATGTGTCCCAACAACTGTGCCAGGAGCACATGGGCCCCAATGCACACAGGATGACACCCCTGGTCCAGCCCATGAGGCCCAGGCCACAGCAGTACAGCCACTCCATGGTGGCAGAGACATCCCTGGATTCAAATCTGGGCAGAGGCGTGGCCCCCAGCCCTCCCAGGGGCTCTGCCTCCTGCTTGCTTTCCCAGTGGAACATGTCTGCTCTGGGGTAAGAAGTAAGAGACAGGTCTGTGACCACACAGAATCATGGAATCATTTACATTGGAAAAGCCCTCTAAAATTGAGTCCAACCATTCCCCCAGCACTGTCAAGGTCACCACTAACCCATGTCCCCAAGTGCCACATCTACACATCTGTTACATACCTCCAAGGATGGTGGCTCCCTTACTGCAGCCCGTGCCAGGGCCGGTCAGCCCTTTCAGGGAAGGAATTTTTCCTAATATCCAACCTGAACTTCCCCTGGTACAACCTGAAGCCATTTCCTCTTGTACTGTCCCTTGCTCCCTGGGAGCACAGCCCGAACCCCACCTGGCTGCCCCCTCCTGTCAGGGAGCTGTGGAGAGCCACAAGATCCCCACTGAGCCTCCTTTTCTCCAGGCTGAGCCCCCTCCCCAGCTCCCTCAGCTGCACCTCATCATAGCTGTGCTCCAGACCCTTCCATAGCTCTTGTTCTCCCACAGCCCAGGAGCTGTCCTGATGACACCATTGAGACAATTCCTTCCCCAGGTAGAACTCTGCCCTTCTTGGGCAGCCCCTGACCTCCCCCTGCCCTTGACTTGCTGCTGTGCCCCTGTCCCCTCAGGTCTGCCCACTGGGGCTGGTGCCAGGGGACAGGAGGGTTGTGAGGGGTCTCGGGACCACAGCTCTGGATGCTCTGCTCTCTTTGTTATGTGTGCAAATCACCACACACAAAGCCTCCAGCTGCAGATGAGAATAAATTGGGAAGCACCATAAATAACAGCAAACCAGGCTGCCAAAGAAAGTATTTAGATCATTCAAATCCCAGGCTATGAGTTGCCAAATTGAGTTTAATACTGGTAAGTGTGGGATAATAACTCACCACAACCGTGTCTCTCCTCTCCCCATCAGAGCCCTGAAGAGAGTGATGGCTGCAGGGGTTTGCCAAGGAGACAGAGATGTGGCCCCCGACTGGGAACACAACCAAGCCACGGCACAATGGCCACTCCCTGACTGCTGCTTGGCCTCAAGGGAAAAAGCAAGTGGGATGCCAACAGGTCCTGTTAACTGACAACAAAACCTGCAACTGAAACCACCCAAGTGGATGAAGAAAGCACAAAGAGGTAATGAAAAATTAAGAGGCTTATGGAGGGAATGTCTCTTGATGTGAGAGCCAGAGCACAAACCCACCCATAGATCCCTGTAAAGTCTCAGTGCACCCCACAATCTCTGCCTCCCCCCACACCATGGCAGGAGATGGACCCCAAGCTCAGAAAGGGGTTTTGAGAAGGACACAAACTTTAGAATTACAACTGAATAACGCAGCACAACCCTCAGCTTCTCAAGGATTCCCAGGTCTGACCCTCAGTGACAGGCTGTGGGTCTTGCTTTGCTCAGGAAATGGTGAGACTCTACATTTCACTGTTTAAAAGAGACCTCTTTGGTCATCCTTTCTGTCTGCCTCTCTTAAAACAAACAAAAAAAGAGACAGCGAAGTGTTTACTCTGAAAGGCATGCACTGTCAGTGATGAGGAATTCATGTCCGTGGTGGGGCTCCACATGCAGTTTTATGGGAGCTGTGGACTTACCAGTGTTCAGGCCTGGACATGGCAAGGCATCCTGAAGGAACCAGGACCTTCTCTCTGCTCTGTCAGGTAAGATTTAACTCAGCATGGCTGGCAGCTGCAGCAGAGCCGGACCCCCAGCCCCTGCCCCAACAGACAGAGCAACAGGCTCATTCAAAGACTAAATTGCAACTTTCTTCCCTGCCCATGAAAAAAATGTCAGTGAGGAACTAAAACAGGGGGGAACTTCAGGGCCCCTCAGGTACAGAAAGGGCAGGCTAAAGAGGAAGAAAGCCTGGGCAAGGCCATGGAGCTGAAGGGGACAAGGAAACGGCACCAAAGTTCCACCAGAAAGGGCAAGGTACAATGGGCAGGGTAGTGTGGGGAGCCTGGACCATCAATCTTGCTCCAAACTGTGCGGTCCACGGCAGGGGGGCATAAAGTGGAAGGGCAGAGGACAGCAGAGGTTAAACTGCAATCTAATGGCATGCAAAATCACATGTGATTGATCAGCATTGATTATTCCCTGCTGAGGTGAATGATAGCCTGGGAAACAAATCAATTACACTGCATTAAGGCCAGTGAGGATTTGGAGCAACAGCAAAATGCCCTGAAACACCACTGCTTGCTGACACCACCGAGTGAAGCACAGCACAGCATGGCACGGCACGGCACGGCATGGCACGGCATGGCATGGCACAGCAGGGCACAGCACAACACAGCAGGGCATGGCACCTGTACCTGCCCGACCCCTTCATCCCCAGCAGGCCAGGGCTGTGGCGCAGGAGGGAGGACAGGCTTTGTAGAGCAGCGCCCTGTCCGAACAGCTCCAAGCCTGGGGAAAGCCCATCCCTCTTCCCATCATGGACCCTGCTTCCTGCAGGGATCAGGCTGGAGTCACGGCTCAGATGGGATCTCCTAGCAGCTTCTGGCAGGGCTGGACACACTGCTGAGCTCTGTTGTCTGGGTACAGTTCCTCATCACGATGACATGATGCTGAAGAGCTAGCAGCAGCTGCTCCTCTTCCCCAAAATGGAATAACTCTCCTAAATTTAACTGTTAAAAATACTGGCACATTCCAAATTTCTCTGCCCATTCCAAATTACTCTGCAAAGAGTAATTTCATGCCACCCAACCTAGACAAAAGAAATTCCCATCTGGCAGCAACCCCCATGCCACTGCAGCATCCTCCACCAAATCACCCATTTCAGAATGCAAGCATGCAAGAATGTGAATTTACATCACTCCACAATCTTGGCCAGGTGTAATTACCGGAACTGCTGGAAAGGAGAGTTCAGGAGGAAATAACATCATGGAAGGGTTCGGCACAGAGACTCATGGGGAGCAGAGGCTCTTACGGCCCCAGATGCCCAGGGCAAGGACATGAGAGGAGTGGGGCAAGTGCTCCTCCAGAGCCCAATGCACCAGCAGAGACGATGCAGCCTCAGGATGCAATAGGTGGGGTCAGCAACAGGAGCAGAATAATAAAACAGAGAAGAAATTGAAGGGCAGCTTTCAGGCAGAACCATAACTTAGCCCATATGAGGAGGTGAACAGAGTAGTAGAGCTGCCTTTGGCCTGGGTGCACTGGCCCCTGGCCTGACCCAGCACCCATGACTGCCCACCAGCCCTGGTTGGTCCTGGGTATGCATGCAACACAAAACTCTTCTGTCTGCATCAAGATGCACAACTCATTAGCTCTTGGATTAATGGCAATTTTTAATTGGTCAGGCGATGAACACCTTGTTGACTGTTGCAAGTCACACCTGTGGTGGCAGAACAGCACATAAGACAATTAGTCTGGGACCCAAGAATCTCTCTACCAGTGCAAATAACCCTCAGTTTGTGAGGAAAACCAGCATCTGCTCTAGGGTGCCCCAGAACGCCCTGCTGCCAGTAGATCCAGGGCAGCCCCATCAGTCAGAGGGAGGTGGGAGAGCTCAGGGAAAGGAAACACAGCCCCAGCCCCAGGTGGGGTGGGAGAGGTTCACAGGTGCTACCTCAGTTAACAGTCCAGGCTGTGTCAGGACAGACCCTCTGCATGTACGCCTGAGATAAACACAAACCATGCTCTACAGAGCATGGCAACCTCTTTTAAGAAATCACAGAATATTCTGAGTTGGAAGAGACCTGCAAGGGTCATTGAGGCCATCAGTTAAGTGACTGTCCCATGTGGGGATTGAACCCACAACCTTGGCATTATCTGCATCATGGTCTAACCAGCAGAGCTAATCTTAGGGGCCTTAAAGCAAACTGATTAACAATTGGGCAGTTACTGAAATCCACAGTTTCCTGAATTATTTTTTTTCTCTATTTACTATTCTTTTCTACATTACTCATTTTGCATGCGCACACATGCACATCAGGGCAGCCCTCCATGACTCAGCAGTGTTCCCAATGCTGGCAGCTCAGAGGACAATGCTGGGGCAGTGATTCAGGCTAGCAGCAGCCTGCCCTATGCACCCACTGCCAGTGCCCACAGCCCGTGCATCTCCCAGCCCTGTGCTCCAGCTGGTCACTGCTCTCACTGCCTGTGCTGTGCTGCAGAGCTGGCTCACACCGCCAGAGCATTCCAGGCAACTCATCCAACTGCTCTGTGCCTTGGCTCACTGCAGGATTTACGCTGCAATCCCTTTGCCAAGAGGCTTAGTGGCACAGCAGACACAACCTCCTCAATATGTCTGATTTGGGCTTAGGAACAGTGATGGGAAGTCCAAGTCCATCTGCAAATATACCCTTAAAATAAATGAGACTTTGTAAAAAGCAGCTGAGCATTGATCAAGTCCTCCACCCTTTCCACACTAAAACCTTTAAAAACTCCAATGACTTCTGCCACAGAATTGTCTGGGCACTTCTCATGTATGGCCATAAAGGCATAAGCAACTCAAAAAGCAGCCTGGTTCCAAAATACCTTCAGAAAACCTGTGATTTCCAGGGACATCACTGGTTGCTGAAAACCTGAACATCTGACACAGGAAGCAGGAACTCCCAGATGTTAACACTACTGAGTTCTTTGTATTTACAAGATCTTTATCCAGCACGAGCACAAAAGATGCTTTTCTCAAAAGGTAAGACTGTGGTGAACACTGCAGCACCAGGTCTGAGCCTCAGCACAGGTGTCCTGGGGATGTTGCCTTGCAAACCCAGGAAACTCTCAGATGTGCACCCCTGCATCAAACTGTTCTTACAGACGTAGGGTCGGTGTGCAGACTCCAGGATGGATGCTTTCCAACACACTTTGTGTGCCATGCAGTCTGTCTTTCTGGTCATCTTGCTGCAGCCATCTGTTAGGTGATCAGCAAAAACCATTGACTGTTTAAAAATTTTAATTAGAAGTACCCAAATGTCAGCTAAGTGAGTAAAATTCAGAAGCAGTAAGCTTTGCTCTCAATGTAGAGCAGCTGTTTTCAGCTTACAACAGAATTTTGTTACCATCTTGCTCTGATGTCATTCTCTGTCACATTATTCCAGTTTGGTGCCCCTGGAACAAGTCCCTTGGCTGAACATGGGTGGCACAACAGGCACCTACTGTGACAGGAGCTTCTCACAGAAACCTGTCACTGAGTGCTCCACAACGGGAGCAGTAAGTGAGGAACAGTTGTGGGTCAGCAGTGAGACACAATGGGCCTGGCACATGATGGGGAATGGGAGGAGGCATATGGGGAATGCAGCTGAGGGAATAGGAACACCTTCTGCATGGGGAAACTGACCCTTCTCTGCCATAATCTACCTCTCTGCAGTGAGCACCCATAGCTATGCCCATCAGAGTGGTGGCATTTGAAAGAATGTTCTTAACATTCCAATTCAAATTCTAAGGGAAAGCAAATACACTAACACTGTGCAGACAGTCCCTGGTATTTGTTGCATAGATTTGAATTTAATCAGATCAAGACGGCTTAATCCAACATCTGGGGCTGTACTGAGTAAGATGGCAGCACAATGGGACTGGGGCAAGCAGTGCCACCCAGAGCACTGGGCTGTGTCACCCTCACCTCAGTACCCATGTGTGGGCAGACAGGATGTTTCAAACTGACATCAGCCACCACAGTGCTCCGCCAGCAGCATTTCCCCTGCCTCTGTCCCAGTCAAGTCCCACTGCCCACAGACCCCCTCTCTGGGAGGCAGCATGGCCGGTTAGCACACACCATTGCCCTCTTGATGCCTTCAGGAACTGGTGCCATTCAGAGTCCTCCCTTTGGTATGTACCCCATTCCCAGAGTGCCAAAGGCGCAGTGATACCCATGGCAGGCGCCCACTGTCAGGTTCTGCCTCCACATGGGGCTCAGTGTCACTGCCTGCCACGGCCCCACCACTCCTTGCTGGGGCACAAACCCCAGACAAGGCTATGCAAGAGTTCATGGTAACCCAGAGCCCCTGCATGGGGCCAGACCACAACACATATTTATCTGCTCCCTCTAAAACTCAGCAAGAACTATATTTTCTGCCTACTTTAACATTTCTTCCCATGGGAGACAGATGTCTGTGCCATCATTTTCAATCTGGAAAGAGCTTGTCTCAAGACATTTTCCTTGCAGTATTTTAATTAAACTTTCTTTCTTTCAATTTAATGTTGGGCTCATTAAGTGATGTCTTGGGCCACTGAAATGAATTGCTTAAAAGTGATTTGAGCAGCAGCTCGAAGGAGCAGATTGCAGCTATAAATGAGCCTGTCTTTGAACTTCACAAGTTTTGCCGCTTGGGGTGTGGAAAGCACCCAAATGCCACAAGTCTCTGGGGAAGGCCCAAGGTTGGTGTGGGCAAGGCAGCATTCCTGTCTCCTGCTACTATGTTACAGAGTTAAAAACCATTTGTTTATAAACTGCAAGTGTAAACAACAAATATTTCCACTTGAAAAATCAGAAATTTCATAAATACATCTATCTTTAGTGGAAACAAAAACTTTGTTTGTTACAGGGAATAAACTCCGGGATGTTAGAGGCTTCCAAATGGAAGCACAGACATTCACTAGATCCAGTGAAAACCCTCTTCCAGTCAGATGGGATTTAATTATGTTGATTCTGACAGGGAATTAAAAGTCTTTGCTGAAAGCTCTTTTTCTGGTGTCAAGGCTGTATCATTGAAGCTAAACATGGTGCTTTCCCAGGCAGGATCAGTGCAAAATATTTTTGACAAAACTGCTGGGCTGAAATAATCTTGACATTGTTCATCCACCACAGTGCAGGGATCAGAGTCGGAGCTGAACCTGGCTGTTCCCAGCAAGGTCTTATCACTAACACAGCAACTCACCAAAATCAAGTAGAGTGCATGGAAAAGTGATTTGTCTCTTCTAAACTAGTTGCAAATGTGGAGACAATTACAGAAAATGCTCCTGCACACAAGAGGCCAGGCAGGGGCAGGAAGCCATCGCTTGCCTAGACATAGCAGCAGTTCTGCCAGCAGCTCCACAAGCGACACAACAGCCACAGTGACACACTCTGTGAAACACCCAGTTCCCAGGTCACCAAGGTTCTAACAGACGGGTTTGTGATTCTGCTACGAATCTATGATTCTGCTGTCACAGGCCACAACTGATTCTGCATCACGTAATTGCCTGCCCAGCTTTACTACCCAGGTCCATGGAGAACGGGGGCTCTCAGCTTTTGGCCTGGAGCACAGCAGCTCCCAGGCAGACTGCAGCATCAGGCAAAGGACACAGCCAGCACAGGACAGCACTTTGAACAAAGCTCTGCTTAGTGGTGAAGATTGTGACTCCACTTTAATCACAGGTGAATGGTGTGACACCAAGGCATAACAATCCTGAATGCAAGGCCATTACTGACACGAGAGGAGTGAGGAGAGTGTGAAAATTGCTTGGATGCAGCAGGACAAGGATTAGTGAGTGTATCTGCAGCCACACAGTCAACACCCAATAGACGTAACTATACAACATCCAACAACTTCCACGGAAAAGCTGCAGCGATAAACAGAATGTTGTCTTACAGACCTCAGCTTCTAAAAATGAGGTGAGAGCTGGGTACTTCCTCTCTGTTACTCCTCACGGTGTCAGTGAGAAAGCAGATTACTGGATGTTACCTGACATTAGGCAACACTGCTTCTATAAACTGTCCATGGTCTGCCTGATATTTATCCAAAGACAAGGCACTGGGCTTCCCTCTCTCACGCTCCTGGCGGCTGAGGTTCACCAAGGAATGAATCACATTGTTTGGGTAAGGCCGTAGTGCAGATCTCAGCTGCCTCAGTCACACACAGCTTTAGCTCAGAGCTCCACATCCAAATGCAGCATCACCGACCTCCAGTGACTCTGAGTGCCAGCCCACTCAAGCCTTTGCAAGTCTGGTGGTGTCCTGGAACGCTGGAGGATTTGGGACAACCTCTGCTACAAAGAGGGGTCAGTACCATGAACACTCGCCCACACCCACTTCGGGTGGCATGAAGCAGCAACCAAACACTATTTGACACCGGCTCATGGCAGGCAGGGGGAGCAGCGGTTCCACTGACAAGTGACATGCTATCCATGTAACATCCTCCTAACACAGATACAGCCGGCACTAGCCATGGTCGTGTGGCTTCTGCCACGGCAGGGAAGGGAGAGCTGCGGAATCAACCAATGGTATCATATTCCAGAGCCACGCTTGGGGCAGATCAGTCGACTGCCACTGCCACTGCACATGACGAGACAGCGCTTCATCCTAGGGATGGGGGACGCTGTCCAAGGGGGACAAGGCGCAGCATCACTTCCCCAAAACACCTATCACAGCAAGAGCAACTGCGGGACACTCAACACAGATGCAGCCCCTGCCCTATGCCCAGGTGTATGCAGGGGGTAAGGATATGGATTTTAACACTTCTGCTGGGAAGCTGCTTCCCACTCTGATGTAAATCTCTGTATTATTTAATTCAAAATAGAAAACAAAGTGCACTGTGGGCTGTGAGCACATTCAGGCTTCATTCAGAAGGCGAAAAAGTGAAAATGCTAATTAACCCCAGTTGTTGGAAGAACGCCCTGCAGAAATATGATTCAGAATGGGTCATAAATCATAAAATAATAATAATAAAAAAATCCACAATGCTCTTGGGACATTAAACGATTACAGAGAGTTGTTATTTGGCTGATTTTCACACTTCATTAGCATGTGCATAATTTAACAAGTGAACGTGCTGAGGGCTGGCAACACATAAGAGCCACTTTCTTGAAACACGAACTGTAAATTGGGACACCATAGTTAGGGGGCTTGTTTTAAATCATGTTGGAAAAGCAATAGACATCAATTCTAGGCCTTCAGCAGAAGAAATGGATGTTCATGGACCACAGACTAAGCAGAGAGGTGCCATGGGAAAGTAGCTACCCCTCTGGATGTGGCCCAGAGAGCTCAGCTTCACATGGCTGGGAGCCACCCCAAAGCCATTTAACACAGAATTAGGTAAATCTGGCTAAAAACAACACAGTGAATCTGTGACTTTCCACTGCTCCCGCTTGTCTGGCACTCACCACAGAGCAGTGAGGATGGCACTGAAGCAGAGGGCAGACAGACTTTGTGAATTACCATCAGAGCAGGCGACGTTCCAGCACACTTGTTCCCCTTCCAGCAGGGAGAAAGGAAGGCAGGAAACAAAGGTGATTTATCAGTACCAAGGTGGCCACATCACCTGGAAGGGGCAATGCCAGGATGAACCAGACCTCCCGGGGCTCCAGGGCTGCTGCCAGTCCTCAGTCACGCTGCGGTGGCTGGCAGCCCACAGGCATCCCACTCCAGTGGCTGTGACACTGGGGGACTGAAGCCATGGACCATCAGCCCATCAGCCATGGACAAGGACACCCTGGACCATCAGCCCAGGGCATATGTTGTCCATCACGGGGCTCCCACAGCACCTAACAAGGTTGGGCAAACACAGCAAGCACAGGTGTCGGGCACAAGGAGACCTGTGAGCTGAAGGCAAAGGGATGGTTCAGATGGGGGAGAGAAAAGATCTTTGCAAGAAAGATCCTTTTGTCCCACAGTATGTGGCAGCCACATCTTTATCCACTGTTCCAGACTGTAATTTCCCCATATTTTAACAGAGGTTCTGTTTATGAAACGGAAAGAGGATTTAGTACTTATGAATAATGTCATGAGGTTTGGGAGATGTTTCTTTATATGATTAACTGACCACAGGCCATTTGTTTTACAACAAAGAGGCTCAATGATCCATGTACACTGATTTATTCAGCCCCCATCTAATGCAGGGGCTGACATCTTCCTGGTACCCATATCTGCACAATGATGGGAGGAATGCAGACCCTTGAGAGCCTGTGCCCAGTGCTCTACATGACAGTCCATCAGTTGGGGCAGAACTGATGGGCAGGAACCCAAAATCATAGTGGGGGAACCCAACTGGCACACCAGGTTTCACAGTAAAGCAGGCCAGGGTTCTGCTTTCAGGTTCTCTCTAGCACTCCGCTCACTGGGGCATTGCTGCACATTTCATCCACATTTCTGACCTCAGATAAAATATTTGCTGCAAAGATAATGGGTATTACAAAATAAACTGGGGGGATCAATAACAGCCCTGTCATATCGGACACCCTTGACACTGTTTGCTGATGAAATACTGCTGCACTGAAACAGTATGTGAGAACTGGCAAATGGATTTCACTCTGAATAGAAGTGGAACTGACAAATGGGATGTAATTGTCCAAATTAAACAGCTGATGGAAGTACAGGGCATCCTCCAGGTACCACATATTTTCTCTCCACAAGCACTTGATTTTGATCAGTCTGTGTTCCAGGAAATGATGCTGGAAAGGTTATCTTCCTTCTGAATTTGGCTCTTCATAATTGAACAAGAAATTATTTGGCTACAGAAGAAGGTTGAGTTTCTCCATCCAATGAAATACTGCAATGCTGGGACAGCACTTAATGTTGTTTTGTTTTGCTGTACAGAAATAATAAGGAGTGGGGATGTAGTACTTTGAAGTTGAACTCAGGAGTAAGAGCAAAGCTACAGTGAGAGTAATAAATTATGCAAAACTATTTGTGCTTGGAATGCTAATGTTCCACAATGATGCAAACAGGGACTTTTTGAACCTCTTCTAAAAACCTAAGGAAGCCTTGGGACCAAACCATATGGTTTAAGTCAGCAGCCCATGGCAAGCTTAATGCTTCTGCCAGCCAGCAAGGATTTGGGCAATTAGTTTATTAATGTGTTTATGTAAACAAAGAGAAAAAAAGTTGGGGAAAGTCTCATCTATTTCTCTCTGTCAAACTTATTGAGCATCATCAAACTGAGAAAATGCAAATCTAAAAAACTTTAAAACCCAACAAAGTCCCAGCCAGCCCCAGCACTTTGACAAGCACAACTGGTGATCCCATCAGACATACGGGGCTGAGCAGAGTGGTGTCTTACCAGAGTCATGAGGAATGGGAAAAACAGTCCCTTCCAACCTCAAAAATCTATGGAACCTCAAGCAGAAAGTGACCGTATCACTTATAGATTATTATTATATATTCCTGACTCAGGACAAGGAATATCTAATTATCCTAATTACTTCTGCTTTGGGAATGGGCCCTTTACACTTGGATAAAGGTACCTATAAACAACAGCATTTCTGCCTGCTCCGGCTGCAGGTCAGGTTTTATATGCTCTGAGAAGATTAACTTTATTCTTAGCGAAGAATTTAATTACAGGAAGAGATTAGCCAAGTGCTCCCCGTCAATACAGATGCAGTAGAAGCTGTGTGGGAGTGGGCACCTTTGCTTCTGCACAGAAAGTCCAGGAACAGTGACATTATTGCAAAGCCATTTGGATTTTAAGTGACACCAGCCAGACCTGGATCTCCACAGGCCAATTACAACATGCTGACTTAAGCAACAATCAGCAGGGTTGGGAAGGGGGAACCCAATAAAAAGGGTTCAGCAGGAGACTGAAACTCCATTTTAAAATGCAGGAATACATCAGTTTATGGGCTTGTTTTCTAACTGCAACACTGCAAAAATCGATGGCTTTTGAAAAGTAAAAGAAATGCACACAGTAAACTGCTTGCAAACTCTGCTAGTCAGAAAACAGCACTTGCTGATACATGTATTGTTTTCCCTGTCTTTTGGAGGACAGGACAAAAGAATGCCTTGAATACTTCCCATCCCCTGTAACCCTTTCCATTACATGTTAATAACTGAAGCTATTCACGAAGCAAGAAAAAACTGCAATTAAATATACCTAAAATAGCTTTCCAGCTTCCAAATAGCACTGCCAAGGACTAACAAAAGCTAAATCTGACAAGGCAGCCAAGCTGCCTGTTAGCACGCTCACATGGAAGGCAGCCTGGCACAATGGTGGAAACACACTGCCGTGTACACTGAGCACCCGATGGGGCAGAACTTGCACAGGTGATATCATGGTATATTTTTCTACTGCTAATTACCACCTACACCTCTTCCCAGGCCTGCATGTGTACTGAGAAGGCACTGCTGGACCTACCAGCCTAGCAGCTGCTGCCCTGAGCCTGACACACAGGTTTTCTGAGGGGTTGGTTTCATTTGAAGGCCTGAGACTGCACGTGCAGAGGAAAAAGCCTTTTTCTGGCAAATCCTAGTCCTCTGATTTCATCACCTCATCAATAACTTAGCACATTGTCAGAAACAGATGGCACAGAAAGAAAGAGGTTTGGTGAGGCAGCAGCTCTCAGGAGATCAAGAACAAAGTGTCTCCCAAGTCTGGAATTCAGCTGTATAGCGGTACCTCAAACCAGGGCACGGCTCCTCCCTGGAGCCAGGAAAATCATTCTCAGCCAGGGAAGTGTAAACCACATATTCCTCAGCCTGGCTGTACCATCACTGTGGGACAATGCACTGCAAAGTAGAGCTGGTGCTGCGGTGCCCCTGTCTGGAGAGGGGCGCTGACCCAGGCCATGCTCACTGCTGTGGTCACTCCCCAAGGCAAAGCCACAGTCTATAAACACACAGAGAAAGTCGGGCAAGATGCTTTGCCCATCCCTAGCAAATGCTGAGACAGGGCAAGACACCCAGCCTGATGTGGACAGACACTTCCTGCAGATGGGAACATGAGAATCCCTGCAGAGATGCATCCCTCCAGAAAGAGCAAGGAGCAGTAAAATGAATCTAAAAACATCCTTGCAGGTTCCTTTCTCAAGAGAAAGCAGAGCTTTCTTAATTAAAGCAACAAAGCCTTTAAGAATAGGACTCCGAAGCCCCTCTGTTTCCCTGGGCTGTGTGGGTCCCTGGCAAGGGGAAACAAACCAGACATGAGCACAATTTGGAGCAATTTCTGGCAGTTTTGTGCAGAATCTTTCCTTCTGCCTCTGAAGGAGGGCTCTGGCTCACCCTGCACCACTCTCCTGCTGCTCCCGCATCAGCAGGTCCATGGCTGGAGCCACCCACTTGCCCCATGAAAAGCTGGGAGCTGGGAAGGGGCAGGTGGGTGAGTGAAGGAAAAGGGCAAGTGTCATGACTCCTAGCCCAGCAAGAAGGTTCACTAGAAGCAGTGACAAGTGTGTGTGTGCAGTCAAGCACACAGATATGCACAGTAGCAAGTGGAGACACAACTAACTGCCCATAACCATATGGGCTTTTCGATTCACAACTGCTTATCCCTTGGGAAATGGGGTCCCCAAAATGCTTATGAACATTCCTCTGCCCTTCTGCCTCCTTCCACAGGTAGGACACCCCATCAGAAAGGCAGAGATGGCTTCTGCCTGCCTGATAGAGAACCTTGGTCCAAAGAGGGCACCTTGCACTGTGGCTGGTTTTGGCTGTTCAAGGAGATGGTAGGATAGGTGGTAAGTCAAAGGCCTCAAAAGACAATATCCTTCTGCAACACAGATGTGTAGAACCACAGTCCTCCCATCTCAGTCCTGTTAACCACAAGGGACATAGGGACCACACAGCCAGAGCTGTCAGGGACTGGATTTCACACCTGCATTTAAGAGACAAAGCACCGTGGCTGTATCCATAATCAGCTGGGGCAAGGGAACATGCAGGTTGGGATTGACAGGCCATGACACTCCCAGGCAACATTCTCAAGGAAACTGACAGCAGCATTTGGCCCCAAGAGCCTAACTTAGAGCAAGGCTAATTGTATTAAGGACCACAGAGCGTATTGCTTTATTTGTAATGAGTTTTAGGCTTGAGAAGCTGAGAAAGCCCATCTGCAAGAACAGACTGTTGCAGGATTCATCTATTAATAGCCACTGGTACACACTTCCAGCTGAGGAACACAAGGAAGGAGGAGACAACCAGATGGAGATAATGTATTAGTGTGACGCAAAGCCAAAAAAAGGATGATCCACTTCCCCACATCCTCACACACATCTCAGGCTTGCAGCAGGGAGCAAATGAAGTGTCACATGGGATTAACTCATAAACATCCTAATCAGAAAGTTCTTACATTAGATCAAATGTCCAAATATGACAAGACTTCAGTGTCCTCCCCAGAGCCCCATGCAGATGAGGTAACATTGCAGACTTCAGCTCCAGCTTCAAAATAAGATTCATGCCCACTAATGAGCAAGAATCAACAAATACATCTGTAAGATCCTGTTTATGAAGTGCTTTGAGACCTGCTAGTGAAGGTGTCCCAGATGAGAACCAAGAACTACTATTCTCACTTCAATGTTACACACAGATGGAATTCTCAAGCTCCTGACTCAGGCTGACCTCCAAACCAGCCTGTCAGCAGAACCTATTGCCACTGATGGGCACTGCAATGTTGGGGAACTCTGACCATCTCAAGATCCACAGGAGACATGGATCTGGCTCCGCTGTCACCAGAAACAGCCCCAGCTACAAGATAATCTCCACACAGCATCATCTTCACAATCTTGGGTGAACTTGACCACTTAGTGCCACAGGTACTGACTTCTGGGGGTTTTTTTATGCCCAATGCTTTTCTGCCTGATGACTTCCATTGCTGGGAAAAGCTGAATGTCTTGTCATAGCTGGAGATGCTCTGTCAGTAACACTCACTGCTGCACTTTGCAGGACTCCTAACGAAAAATGTCACATCAAGTTGCCAAGTGACAGTATGAAACAGGATCCATAGCCAACGTGCTCTGCTGCAGGAGAGCTTGGACTGAGCTCTACATGGGCAGAGGGGCTTCCATCAGATACCTCCAGGGTGCCAGCAGCATTGGGTTTTCTCCACTGCCACAATACACTTGCTAGCAACAGACCCAAGGCTCCCCACAGCGACTGCGCCTCCAGCCCCTCTGCCCATACCCCTGGGCTGCTTTCCACTCAACACAAAGAGCACAGCAGAAGCACAGCTCACAGCTCAGAGCACTGCTGAGCAAAGCCAGCAAAGCTCCTGGGACTCACAGACATCACCAGGGGCAGGCAGGGCCCCATTGCTGCAGGACTCCAGCCATGACCTACAGATGGAAATCATGCTGGGTCTGGTAGCTGCACAAACTCCCAGACCAGAGCCCTCCCCTAAGGCCAGGGTGGAGAAACATCATCACCAAAACTCAGCCAAAACTCAACAGTTTGTCACTGCTGAGAGAGGTTTGGGTCCCTGTTTGCTCTGGTGCCTTCAAACAGGGTATCTCTGTGGAAGGAAATTGCTGCAGAGACACTTGCGAAGATTGTGATGGGACTCTGGCTTCTGCCAAAAAATCAGGTAAACAACCGGAGTACCCCTGGATCCCTGCATGACTCGTATCCTCCAGCTGAGAGTGTTACCCGAACAGATCTTCCCAAGCAGAGGCAATCACAAGCAGACATCTGGCACACTGCTCCTGCTAGCCAGAAATTTTCAATGGGGAACCAGTTACAAAGCAACACTGCTCATGCTGTTATTATAATTAAGAATCTGTCAGCCTGCTGAAACGAAGGCCAAGTTTATTTAGGGATTGTGAGGGAGGGCTTTCCAAAACAGCCTAATTCTCTCTCTTCCATTCCCCAAATCCCACAGAGATGCATGTTTCCATGGACAACTTGCCGGCTGAGGTTGGAGCAACCTCCACCTCTGCTGACATCTAACCTCCAGCAGCAGACCCCATCTCCTGCTCTGAAACAGCAAGTGCAAGGGTCCCCCTAACCAATATGGAGGTTTCTGGTGGAACTAGGAACAGCAGGCATGTGTCCCACCCACAGGCCTGTATAGGTGGGTGAGCTGCCACTGGTGCTCCTCCCACCTCAAAGAGCCAATGCCATACACTCCACCTTTAGGACAGTATTTCAGGGATCTACAGAGCAGGACCCCACGGAAGCAAAGCTTGTTTTCTTGCAGGTAATTTCATGCTGGCTGAACAGCCTCACACTTTCACATCTGGACAGCCAGGGGCAGCACAACCACTGTAACACAGCTGTAGCCAACCAGGGGACACCCAGAACACCCATCACTGGGCACAGAACGCCAGTCTGGAGCTGGCTGGCCATCACTGTGCACTGCTGTGATACAGCATTGCTCCATCCCTGACAGCAGTCAGGGTGCCAGGGCAGGGTGAGGGCAGGGCAGGACCCCAGGGGCACTGACTGTGGAGCCACACCAGCTCAGATCACATGTCAAATCACAACTGAGACACATCTCTCTTGCTATCAGCTTGCTATGAGCTGATGAGGACTCAGATATCAAGAATGAAAACACCAAGATGAAACTTCAAGGATCCACCGATCTTCCAAAGTCTACAAAACCTTGAAAGTGAGCACATTTAGGGAGCCCTGCTTGTGTGGCTGAGTTGGGCTGGGTTCACTGGAAGCCACAGCTGAACCAGAAGCCATTTTGGGGTCCGGGGCTTCTCCCACTGTTGTATGTCTCAGCGAGCTAGTTATCAGCATTTGGAGAGGTTCAACTTTGATACCCCTTGCACTAAAATGAGTTGCAGATCAAACCAGGCAGTCAACAGAATTTTTTAAATTAAACTACAAAATTATTTAAAATCCCCTTTGAGGACGTTATCACAGGGTTAACACCCACTCTTGGCTTCAGATAATACAGCAGCAATAAATGGTAATGTGCTCTATGAAACACGATTTATTTTTGCTGAGCAGGCTTGGCATTATAAATCTCAGCACTCTTAACATTCAAAGTTGTTATTCCAATGACAGAATAGACATGAGGGAGATAACAGTCTTTATCTCCATTAATGTTTTATTGTTGTTCAGAGAATATGGATATGGACTGATCCAAACGTAGGAAAATCACAGCAATTTGTTTGCATATTGGGGAAGCAGAGATAATGGTTGTGTTTTATGACCACACCAGGGAATCAGCTGAAATGCAGGACAGAGCAGATCAAAATGAGGGATTAATCAGCTACTTTGGTTTCTAGTTTCTATTTTGGTTACTGTTCCGTTCCCAGGACCTGTCTTAGCATAACATTAGAAGAGATGGTCCCTGCTCGTGACGAAACAGCTGACTCGTGGCACCCGGGGAAGTGAGGAAATGGGCTTTAAAGGAAACAAAAAGGCTGCACAACACTTCTGTGCAATGCAGACCAACAGCACTGCCCCGGAGGCAGGACCCTCCCGGATATTCAGCTGCCTGGAAGCGACTCTCTGCTCTCCTCAAGCCCCACTGTCCTGGCCCCTGCAGCCTCCTGTGGTATCACAGCACAGAGCTCCTGACCTGTCTGGCATTTTAACTCCTTCCCAAGGTACACACCGCACCTCAGAGTACCACAACATCCTCTGTAAGCTGAACCTGAAACAGTGAGCTGGAGCTGCAGTGAGGGCTTTGCTGCTGGAGACTTAAGCAGATAAAGGCTGAAAACCGAAACAACAGAAACCCCACACAAACCACACAGCTACCTGCCCCATCCTGGGACCCCCTGGGCCAGAGAGAGTGACCCTTTTCACTCAAGAAATCAGGCTCATAATGCATCAGGGAAAAACAACAACCAGTGCTGGAACTGCCCTCAATGAAGACATTGACTCCAACAGCTCAATCACACCATTACTGGGAGGATGGAAGGGAGGTGAGCTGGGGACAGCATTCCTGACAGTGCACAAACACACCAATGTCCACACATCTTGCTTCCAGTGTCCAGGCGCTGGGGCAGGTGGCCACGGTGGCATCTGAACCTTTCCCAGAGAGCTGGGGTCAGGCCCAGGCCAGTTCCGACTTCACTGTGCCTCAACTGCCCTCTCCAAGGCAGGGCAATCATGAGCTGCCCAACTCATGGGGATTTTGGGAGGGCTGCGAAGAGCTCAAGTGCCACTGCCAGGTGCCCAAAATCACAGCAGCTCTACACAGGGACACTGAGATGAGAAGTCTGTGGGTCTTTCGGCGTTTATCCACCAGCTCCAGGCAGATCGGCTGTGCAGCAGCTCCACCGACACTGGCTGCCCGGACCCCTGGTAGGTGGCTGCACGTCAGTGCCTTGGCACTCCCCACAGTGTCCAGAGCCCTGGGGGTGCCCACACGGCACTGCCCGGACGCCCCCTGCGGTGCCCGAGCCCCCTGCCAACCCTGTGTACAGCTGGACCTTTGTGCCTGCTCAGCACATCGGAGTGAGCGCTACCAGCTCCCGGCCGCAGCCGCACAGCCGAGATGGGGAGGAGCAGGGAGGAAGCAGCCGCTATTTTTAAGCTGCCTGATCAGCATAGCATCCTGCCAGGTCAACACGCCTCGGCTCCACTACATGTGCCGGCTCAGCGGGCCTCACCTCTGCACCAGCCAACACATATCTCACAGCGGCTACGGCAGGCACCAACTCACACCAGCAGCATTTCCAGTGACCCAGCAGCTGGGATTTATATTCTCAAAGGATTTTTTCCACAAGCATTTATCCTCCCAGCCAATCACTAACAAGCAAGTCTGGACTCAGTGATCTTGGAGATCTTTTTCAACCTTAATGATTGTATGATTCTATGATTCTAAGCCTGCTGGCAGGGGTACACCTCTGGTCCAGCTTTCAGAGTTAGGGAATGCTGATGATCACCTAGTCTGCCACAGCATCAAGCCTTTCCACCTATTTCCAGGCACCAGATCCCACTAGCTCTTTTGAGAGGAGGCATGACGGGTTTGGCAAATCCCTGCAGAACTCCTGTTCTCACAAGCAGCCACAGGGGCAATCTTCTGGGTCAGATAAGGAGAACATCCAGCCCAGTGTCCTGTCTCCAACAGACAACAGGCGATACACACAAACAGGGCAACTATGCAACACTTCCACTCCTACCCTCTGCAGTGTCCAGCTCAGGGGGCTCCTGAACCAGAGGTGTTCTCTCTGCATTTAGTAAATCTTGACCACTTCACCAAGTCCTTCGATTCCATTTTGAAACCGGATGATGGGGCTGTCCTGGCTGGCACCCCAAGGATCACCCTGTAAGCACCACAGCATACCCCAGGGTCCTGGGCTTGAGGGAAAGACCAATGCTGGGTTCTGACCTGCTGTAGCTGGTCCTCAGAACACAGGGACCTCACAGCAACAGGGACTGGGTAACTCCAGGCTCTAAGGCCAGACCCCTCCACATTGCTGTTGGTGCCTGCTGGGAGTGACCCAGCTTTCCTCAGCAATGGAGAGGGAGCACCTTGGTTCTTGCACAGAGCTGAGGAGACAGAGACAGATGCAAGCCATCACCAGTGACCAGGCACCCTCCTCATAGTCCATTTGCAGTGGGTCAGTCACATCATTACCTGCTCCCAGTACTCTCAGTAATCTCTAGATTACAGAGTCCCTAGGCACATCTATTCTCTCATTAATCTGTAGATTAAAGTATCCCAAATCAGCTTTAATGTACAGCACTGCAAACAGCTGAGTTACAGTGTGCTTCTGCAGTGATCCCGTATTAGGCAGAAGGAGACATGTCTGTGGGTCCTTCCTACCTGGAGGGAGCACAGGCTCAGGAAGAGGAAGGGACGTTTAAACACAGTACATGTGTATAAATAAAAAGCAGAAAGGATGGGATTGTGTTTCATAATCAAAATACTTATGTGATAAAACAACTTCACTGAGGTTCGCAGATTAATTAAATCTCAATCCAGATGATCTTCAAACAGCAACTTGCATCGTTTGCGACAACAGAAATACCCGACAGCTCTTGCCCTAACCCAGCAGTGGGAAATGCTTCACTTGGTGCTTTCCTGGACACTACATGCAGATTTAAAAAAAAACAACCACCGTACCACAGAGAGCTAGAGGTAAACTTCACAGGCATCAGGGCAGAGAGGCAATGGCATCAGGGCCCCTTCCTGCAGCACAACCGCACAGCAGGTATACAGGCAGGATGGGAATGACAGAGAGGCTGACATAGGGTTACAGAGTAACAAGATTAAAGCAGGAAAAGGAAATAAAGGCTTAGTGATAGATTTCTCAGCAGCAAAACCCATTCAGTTTGGGAAACACTCACCCAGGAGATTAAAGATTTGCAGAGGCATTAGCCAGAACCGGGGAAAGGGTGCGGGGAGCAGCCATGCAGTGGCCCAGGAGTGGCTGCAAGGTGTCATGACTGTCCTGCCCAGCAGGATGGCACAACATATCTCCAAGCCCATGCATCCCCAGCACGGTCAGCCCTGTGCCTGCAGGGAAGAAGGTCCCTTGGCAGAGCCATTGGGAAATACGGATGTCCCTCAGGGAGTGCCAGGATGTCCCCCCATAGTGGGCCCACACCATGGCCACGGGGTATGAATTTTCCCAAGGGTCCTTCTCCAACAGCACAACCAACTGGCCACAGCCACCTCCCTATGAAGCCCAGGCAAGACCACTGCTCCTCCTCCCAGTGCCATGTTGGAAATCATGGGAGCCAAGGGCTGGACCACGCCTGTGCCACCCAGAGCATTGCTGGGCCTGGGACATTTGCACTGTGTTAATGGCCAAAGCACACACCCCAAAATGCACATTCCACTCAGAGATTCCTGCCAGTGCCTCCCCAGAACAGGTCCCTGGGGCTGCAGGGCACCCATCACATCCTGGAAGAGTTCATGTCTGTTGCATCACACCAGCAGGAAGGGCTATGTCTCAGTGCCTCCACATTTTCACGTGAAAGGATGACTCTGCAGTGGCTGTTGTGGGACCAAGGCCTGTGGGCTCTCCACACCAAGCCCAGGACAGCTAGCAACATCAGGAGGGAGCAGGGACAGAGCTGGAGAGCTGAATTCCATCCCAACAGCCAGGTGCCTGCGAGAAGATGGGCTGTGCTCCTGGCCGAGCTCACAAATGGGGACAGGGAGTACCAGCCTGGCCCTGGCCCACCCGGCCCTGTCACAAGAACCCTAGGAGTGACCTGTGGCACCCAGGCCAGCCTGGTGCTCAGCATCCCTCCTTCATCAGAGGATACCTGCAACAGGGCAGGTCTGCATAGACAAGGAAGATCAATATGAGGCACTGTCCCACGGGGTTGAACCATGACTGAGCTCCTGTCCCATCTGAACCTGCTGAGCACACAGGCTGAGTAGGGCTCAGGGCAGGGCTCATGGAAAGGGTCATTCATGTCATTCCTCTCTTGTTTGGAGGTATTTACCCAACTATCAGCCACTGCAAGTACTCAGAGATATGCCAGGTGAACAGCACTGCTGTACAAAACTGGTGACACCTACAGCCTGAAGCCTAAAGGAGATGCATTTTGGGTATAGCTGCTGAAATGGGCCAGCTTGGGACAGGGGGCATGATGGACCCTTAAGGCCACTTCTCCAGCAAGCACATCTAGAATTGGAAGCTGGTCGAACGGTTGTTTGTATTCAAATGCCTCAATTTGTCCTACTTTTGGCTGGCCACTCAGCAGAATTGCCAATGAAGATAGATTTATGCAAAACAAGAACAAACCAAGCATATTTTCTGAACATTTTTCATGTGAGGTCTGCCGTTCTGCAGCAGTGCTCTGAGATCTGAGCCCTGGAACCTGCTCACCCTGTGCCTGGCAAACCTTGTGACATGGTTGGGGATGTGGGCTGCACCTCAGCACCTCCCTGGCAACTCGGGTCGAATTAGCACAAGGGCCTCGTTTCTTCTCAGCAATACTCTGATCTGCACAAGAACAAGGCATTCAAATGTGCACTTGTGAAACACCATCCTCACCCCATATTTGCATGAAAATACCAGACCTATTTAAGTGACAACAGCACTCCATTAAAGCAAATTACATAACTGACTATTTCCCTCAGCTGACACACCAGAGACACCTTCATTTTCATTTCCAAAGCAAGTCGCACTTGCTGCACAGCATTTGGAAGGATTTTCCTCTTTTTTAACCAGATACCACAGCGTTTTAGGCACATGCTGATTTCACATGTAGAAAAAAAAACCCTGAATTATCTAATTTTTTTATCTTAGTAGAATCTACCATTTCAAAGTGCACCCAGCCTCCCTCTAGCAGAACCACTGCATAGAGAGTCAGGATTCCTATACAGCACGAAGGGGAAGAAAAACTCCCAGCTGATACATAGCCATTAAATCCCCTTCGGTACTTCCCCCTGTCCTGACACCACAGCAGGGATCACACCGGCTGATTCAGTCACCCACTGCACAAATGCCCCTGACTGTTTCATTTCTATGGAGAGGACTGCTATGGTTCACTAGTACAACACACAAGGTTCTTCTGAAAATGCCAGCATACAGCCACAGATTACAGACAGACTGGATCTCATCACTGAAAATCCCCAGCCTTCCCAGTGTCATGGGCAGAAATCACTGCAGGCTCATCTCAACCCTCCACCCTTCCCAGCCAGGAAACCTGAGTTCTCAGCAAGTCACAACAAGGTAGCTATAGCTCCATTTTTCATTAGCTGGCTGTTGCAGCTGCCTTTTATAATGCAGCAACAGCAAATTCATCCTTCAGAGAGCACAGCACATGGTGATGTGAGCCAGACAACTGTGGAGGTATGGGAGCTCAGCCCCATCCTGGCCACAGCACCCTCCTGGAAACATTAGCTTGCACTACCCTCTCAGCAGAAATGTTCCGTCAGTGTGGTGTGGCCTCCACAGGTCCATCACTCAGCAGGTCTGCCCACTCCCCAGCCCCACAGTGCACCCATCACCTGGCCCCACAGCAAGTCCTCCTGGATCCCAGGCCCACAATGTGAAACACCCAAGGAGAGCAGCAGAGCCAGGGATGCCCCAGGACAACACCTCCCCAGCATCTGGGGCTGTCACACTGAGCACTCGCACTCCAGCTACACACAAGTAACACAAACAACCATTTTCTGTGGTTCACCAGCTATCCAAAGCTTTCTATTACTATATCAAGCCAAAGATTTCCCACTAGATAAACCCTTCTTTAGCCATGTGACAAAATTCCCAAAGCCTAGCTTCCTCTAAGTCTCATGAGGATGACACAGTAAGGGAAAGCCTCTTTGGCTACTAATTAAGCTATGAATAAGCCTGCTCAGACTCTGTTATGGAGTCTGGTTTTTGAAGCCTCATTGAAGGTGTCAGTGCTACCAGAAGGAGTAGGGGGTTTGGTTTTGCTTTACATCAGCTGCAGTTTCCTCCTGAAGCAAGAAACCAAAGGGAGGTTTGTGACAGAGCTGATGTGAAGTTGACAGCTCTTCAACTACCAGGGAGGACAGCAGAGGCAACAGCAGCTCCATACCCATCACTCCTTCACCCCTCACTGGTGGAGCTGCCTTTGTGGTGGCTGCAGCATCATGTGCAGGCCGAGCTCATGTTCTAATGCCTGAACTGAACATGGCCACACCATCTTCTCCACTCTTGAGCCATAACGGGAAATCACTTTCAAATGCACCATGAGCCTCATCAGGGCTGTGACATTATCCATGTCCAACAGCCTCGGCATCTCCTTGCATCTGCAACACACCAGTCAGGATTCATACATCTTCCTAGAGCAGCTTGTAGAGAAAACAGCCCTGAGACAACTGTTCCATTGACGAGACCTGCACCAGCGTCTGCCGTATTCCCGCACCTCACACCGCGGCTTCAGCCACCTGCAGCACCGCGAACGCCCTCAGGGGCTGAGGAAGCCGATCTCGAAACGCGGCCGCCGCCCGCATCCTTCTGGCTCCGGCGAGCTCCGCATCCCTCCGGCCCCGCGGGCTCCGCTCCAGTGGGGAAGGGCTTGCGGAGGGGTCGGGACTCCCCTTTCTCCCAGAGCCGGAGGAGCGAAGGCGCAGGGCCTCCTGGATGGGCTCGGCGGGGCGGGGGGCTTCGCAACAGGGCGGGAACGCGAGGCTCCGGCAGCCCCGGGGAGGGAGATGGGGGCGGCTGCCTCCCGAGCGCTGCTGCGGGCGGCTCCCGGTGCCGCGACTCAGCCGCCACCACTCCGCTGAGGGACCAGCCCGGCCGGGGGAGCCCACCCAGCGACGCCCGGCGCTGCTGAGTCACCGGAGCGGCTTCGCTGCGCCCGCACCGACCCGCTGGGGCCGCCGCCGTGGGGCTGACCAGCCTGGCCCGGGCAGCGGTGCCGGTCCCGGGACAGCCGCGGCCCCGGGGCGCGGAGAGCCGCGGGGGAGGGCGCGGAGCGAAGCGCGGCGATGCGGGCAGGTGCCAGGGCAGGTGCCGGGGCCGCTGCGGGGCGGCCTCACCTGCTGCGGGCGGGCCGGGGGCTGCGGGCCGGGCTCACCTTCCGTGGCATAGCTGTGGTCTCGCAGGAAACTGCTGCTGATCTTACGGGTCTCAGCGTCCTCCTCCATTGACGGCGGGCAGGCGGGCGCGGAGCGTCAGCAGCCGCAGCCGCGGATCCATCATCCCCCCCCGCGCCCTGCTCCGCGGCGGCGGCCGCCAAATGCGGCGGGGGGGGCGCAGGGGCGGCGGTGCCCGGTGGCTCCTCCCATACGGCACCGACCGGCACCGCGCGGGCGGGCGGAGCGCGGCGCAGCCCCAGCCCCCGCCCCAGCCCCGAAGACGTTCCTGCTCCGAGACGCACCTGCCCCAGGGACACTCCTGCCCCGGGACGCTCCTGCCCGGGGATGCTGTCTTACCTGGTGACGCACTTGCCCCGGGATTGCTCCTTCCCGCCCGGGGCGCCACTGCCCCTGGTGGACGCCCCTGCTCCTGGGGAAGCTCCTGCAGCCTCCAGGCAGACGGACTGCTGCTCCCTGACCTGCCTGCCCCAAACACAAGATCCTAGCCAAGGGCTGACATCAGACCGTTTTTTGGCAGAGCCACAATATGTGAACGCTGACTGTCCCGGGACAGCGGATGCAGTAAGGGCCATGGAGGTGGCCATGCCAGCAGTGCTACGGAGGTGGGTGCCCACGGGCAGTTGGCCCAGGCTCACACTGTCTTGACTTTGGAAGGGGGTGGGAATGCTCAGTGACTTATGACCATAAAGGTCGATGGGGATGGGGGGATTGGTGGCATCCGGAGAAGAGAATGAACACAAGGGCTATGGGGGAAGCGCTTTCCTGTTCAGGGCACATCTCTGATAGGACAGGCTGTATTCTGGACTCATCATCTGGTGAACACCAAAGGGAAACAATTGTCCACTGGAAGGGTTTTGTGTCTTGGTAGAATCCAGGAAGAAGCCTTGGCACTGGCTGCTGAGCCACTGGCAGACACAGGGAGGGAACTCACACGGGGCAAGTTCCCTCAACTCCAGCAACTGAAGTTGGAAGTAAAACCCAACCACAGCGTCAGGGCACATGACATCCCCAGCCAGGCAGCAATGTGCACACTGGGCAGCAGTGAGAGGACAAGCACTACTCCCCACTCTCACGCCTGACCTGCAGTGTCCCCTCTGACCCCCACTCTCCCCTACTGAGACAGCTGCTGAGGGGAAACAGGTGCACAGACACAGCCTGGGGTTTGACTTGGGCCTGAACCCCACGGCACCCCTCCATACTGCTCCATACTGCTGTCAGGACCCATTTTAGCACTGCCTTGGTTCACTCTGGACAAGAATATCATCAGTGCTGGGCACTGGCTGGGGCCAGGAGGGGAACTGGCACACATGGGCACCTTTACGCTGTGTGCCCACCCAGCACCCCTTGAGATCCCCGCACCATGGGACTGGGGTCAGCTGGAGGAACTGCAGAGCTCGGCATGCCATGGCACGGGAGCTGCTTGACAGTCCAGGGCCACATCAGCGGGGAGTGTAATTGTTACTGGAATGAGAGGATGCAGAGGGAAAGGACAAAGATGGTGGATGCCGTTGTAAATACAGTGGTGTACTACAGCTTGATTTCCTCTCCCAACTGTAGTACCATAATTAAAATCTCATTGGGAAGGTGCAATATTTTACAGCTGCTATTATTATTATTATTATTATTATTACTATTACTATCTGCTGAGATTCACTGCCTGCTTAGGGGCTACCTATTCTAGGGGAAGCACGGGAGAGAGCACCTCTAAGCAAGAAGGCTTGAGGACTCCAGTACATCCGGTAGGTACGTCTTTTGGACAGCATGTTCTACACCTCTGCTGCACAACCACACCAGCACACCCCCCACACCACCACACACCTTTTGGAGGTGCAGATCCACTCAGATGAGAAGTAAGAGAGAGGAAAAGCTTTGTGACCTTACTAGGAAAGGTGGATTCCCAGGCCCACAGCTGCCTGCTTCCCCAGGATGTTTTCTGACAGGCTGTCACATATAGGCTGATAAAAGACATTGTAAAAGTGCACCTTGGAGAACTCCAGCACTTACTCCTATGCATATATAACTTCAGGATTTGTCAGTCAACCGCATCACATCACAGGGCACTCATTAATACAGGGATTATTGATGTGACAAGCCAGAAGCATTCATCAGACAGGCATAAGCTGGTAGTCTCCATGCCCAAGCCTTCACTGAATTATCCTGGAATGTGAGTTACTTGCTATAATCACCAGGCACCTGTTTAAGGCAAGAAAACACATTGTATTTGAGGCTGAGGTTGCTCTTAGCTGCAGTGGGTGAGAGTCACAGGTTAGTCTGAATTCACTCCTTGGGAAAAGGCAGAGGACCTGGCCATGGCTTAGTGGCACAGTGCAGAGATATTGACAAAAGCTCTCTTGCAGACCAAAGAGAGCCACAGCACTAACATCACGCTTTAGAAATAATTTTTGTGTTGCTGGCAGCTCCTCATGCATGCAACAGCACAGGAGACCAGACCCCAACACACCACAGGACTTGGAACTGCTGCTGGCTCTGGGCAACTCAGCTGACACCTCTGTCTGTGGTGTCCGGTCCCCCAAGGGAAGGACGTGGACCTCCCGCAGGAAAAGAGAAATGGAAAAGAAAGATTAAAACCGCACACAACACTATCCCCAGGAACTGGGATCCCTCTGTCTACAAGCTACATTCACCTGCAAGTGTCCTGTAAGAGGCAAGAGCAGCTTCAGACAAGAAAAATAAAGACAGATTTTGAATAAGCAGTTGTTGCCATATCGCCTCCTCCCATCAGACCCCAGATGCCAAACCCCAGGCTAAAGGCAATGCCCAGCTGACTAACAAGCCCCTGAAATGCCCATGAATATCATAAACACAACCAGTGACTTCCTTTCCTTTCTCTTCAGTATACACCATCTTCAGTGTTATCTTTTTAACAAGCGCCAAGTCCCTTCTTTTTTAAGTAGCAAAAATTATTCCTCCATTGTGCATGAATTATACTTACACATTCATAAGTCCTGCAAAGTTTTTCAACACACTGTATCATTTAAACACATCCAGAAGCCACTTGTTTGTTATGCAACATGCATAGGAGCTGCATCATGAAATCCATTTATTCTCAACTTTTTAAAATCCAGGAACAAGCCTTTACAATAACTAAAAGCATTAGCTGTCCTAAGCAGGAATCCATTTGCAGATTAAATTCGACAAAGGTCAGCTGTAGCTGTCACTGTTTCCCAAACCCCCAGGTGTCCATCATGTTCTGTACTTTGACATCTCCTGAAGAGCCAGGACACTTTCCACTCCAATGATTTTTGCTTCAATTAGAGAGGCTGAAGAGTTCCATGCTCAGGTTTCTGTGGGATCTAAACAGTGTGTGAAGAATAATTGAATGAAACTTCCAATTTTATGCTCAGTACAGAACTTCCTTCAAAGCATTTACTTTAGCCTCCCATCCATGAGAGGTAAATCTATTTTCCTAATTACTGTTTTGGGTTAGAACAATACCCTAATCTTTTAACCATTAAGTACAGATAAAAAAAATTCTTTTAAACTTGTAAGAACTATTTCTGTTGGTTAACTGATTGTTAGCTCAGTGCCCTCAGTGCTCACTGGACGGTGCCGGAGGTCAGCCTGCATGTAGAAGAACTGGTGACAGCACATGCCCATGGTGCAGGGGACAGGACTGTCAGTGAGAACCCCAGGGTTCTGTGCTCTGCCTGCCACAGGTCTGTGAGCAGCACAACAACCTGAAGCTGTGGGCAGACACTGCTGCCTCCCTCTTTGTCCCTTCCCGTGTGTGAAAAAACGAGGTTCACTTACAAAATTTAGGAAAAGTTTAATAAAATGAAATAGGAGAAATGGGAAGACAACCACAAAAAGCCAGGTGCTTTTGGTGAAGAACCACAAGCACCCCTCTACATCCAAAGGATAGCCTTTAAGAATATATCTCTGATTGCATATTCATCACAGTCATGCATTATTCATAAATTCCTTGAAGTTTCTGTGTATCATTCCACCAGATTTACAGTCTTCTTTGGCTCCTTGGTGTCTGCTTTTCTTCCATAAATTCTTCTCTCCCGTTTCTGGTTTTTCTTCTTCTCTGATAAGATGATCTAGGAATGTGACAACTTTTTCTGCTTACCTTTTCTAAACTGACTACTTAAACTATAGACATTCTATATCATTATAAAATCTAGGTACAATTTTCTAATATGCGACAAAGCCAACACCAATACATTTACAACACGTGAGTGGAACATCCCCCTGTTCCAGGGTGGGACAGGGAACTATTCCCTAGAAGCAGGACATAGTCTCACTCCGCAGCATCTCAGCTTTGCAGACGTATCAAACTATGGATCAACACAGGCGGTGGCCACCTCCACCTGCCCTAACCAAGTCTGAGATGCTTTACCTGAAAGCCCATCTCTGCTAAGGAAGGGAAACCAGGGCTTTCATGACACCCCTTAACATCTCATATCAGAGCAAGCACCTGGTCTTTGACTTGGGTGAAGGTCATGACACACAATTAGTACTCTGAGAAGGAGAGCACTTAAAGCCCTTGTACAATTTTTCCAGTCATGTCCAGTTCCCAATGCACTCCAAGTCCTTCAGCTCACAGATTCCAGTAGAGACAGAACTTTGGCTTCACAAATCTGAAGAGCTAATTATGCAGCAAAAATGGGGTAATTATGTTCCTATTCTCAAGACATAATTGGTGACAGCCACCTGGGCTGGTGGCTGGCTGGCCCATATTTAAGGGACAACCCCAAAGGGAAAAGGCTGTCTCAGGGCAGAGGCCCCCATGCTGCCCACCCTGCAGGAACCCAGAGCTTCTCACCATCCCCAGTGCTTAACATATCCAGTGCTATAGGCACAGGTTCCCTGGGATGGCCAGAGACACGGGCACCAGATCAGGGATTCTGTTCTCCAGAGGACCACAGACAACTGAGTCCTTCACAGCCAGTTCATAAATATTGTGCCAGCAGTAGAGCTGAGCACCCAGAGAGACTGATGCCAGTCTAGGAAGCCTGGGCAGGGCTCAGGAAGGGCACCAGCTTGCACTAGCCAACAAAGACCATTCCTATCCAGCCATGAAGGGATATGCACAGAGGGTGAATGCTCTCTGGATGAATGCCCTCATGGTCAACACCTCGTGCAGACCATCCCCTGTACCTGCAGACAGTGAACTGGGCTGCTGAATGGTTCCCAGGGAATGTCTACACCCCCCACCACATGTTAATATCCTCACTGTGATTTCACCACTCTAAGTCAATCTGTTTTTCATGTTTTCTCCTATAAGTCATGTAAGCAACCTGGGAAGCCATAAGTCCTGTGATGAAGGCCCAATCATAATGAACCTTAATTAGCATGACTTGAGGAAGGCAAATAATTTACCAGATTGGTCAAGATCAAGAAAATTGGGAATCCAGGTTGCATGCAGAGGACAAGCTGCAGCCCTCTTCCTCCCAAATGATGGAGAGTAAGAGTCAGGACCTCGAGGCAGAAAACAGAAGAATCAGTTCATTGAATGCAAAGTAGGTGAAGACTTCTGCCTCCCAAAGATCAAATGATAAATTGATCTACTTGGCCTTGACCCCTGCTGCACCGTTACAGGTGCTGGTACAAGCTGTACATAATTAACAGCATGCCAGTAATGAGTACTGCCACACACCCAGCCTGGCTCTGGGAGCAGCTCCTCCCCAAGGGCTTTCTCTCTTGCCTTCCACTAGACCAACCAGCTTCTGCTGCATTTTAGCAGCCCTTTCTTCAGATGCAGTCTTTCCCTACTAAGCATTTTATGCCAAGCTTTAGAAAAGCCCAGACATCTTACTGTTCATCAGGTCTCTCCTTTAATGCAACAGCCGTACAGCAACAATATAATGCAACTGTGCAGCAGCAGCACAAACATGGTGCTTCCTGGAAAAACTTACTATGAGTTGTTTCTTATTCTGCTCTACAGACCATCCAGCCATAACATACTTATTTCCTCAATATTATTACTAAATTATACTATTGCTAAATACACTGCAGAACATATACAATACCCCAAGAATGGAATGAGGCACAGAATATTTCAGGAGGGTCTGAGACATCAATGTCTTTTAACGGATACAGTGTGAACAGTTTGTCACATGTTCCTTACATCAGAGATATAATTAGCTTAAATACTTACACAGTAAATAGGATTTGCCACTTCTGAAGATTAAGGCCACATGCTACAGCATTGGAGCATCTGAACCAGTGTAGTACAGTCCATGCTAAGGAATAAGTTTTTATTTGAAAACAGCTACTCTGAGCCATGCTGCAGGTGCAACCTGTCTATGTTGGTGTTTTGTATGCTCCTCTGGGTTTGGGTTTTACCCGGAATAACAAACTCTACCACAGGTGACAGTGGAAGGCCAAAAATGACAGGCATTGATTGGGTATCTGGGAGTGAAACACATTGCAGGGCACAAGTGCAGGTGTCCTGGGGAGCACTGGACACAGAACACATTGCCCAGGTACAGGCACCATGTCACACACACTGGCTTGTTGCCCTAAAGGGTTCACAGGCTGCTGCAGCAAAATGCAATATGGGTGTTAAAGAGGATACAAAAGGACACTGGAACATTGTTCATGAGACAACCATGAGAGCAAGTCTCAGGCTGAATTACTAAATCTAGTAAGCACAGAATGCAAAAATAAAGGCAGTATATTGTCTCTTGGTTTTTCCTGTTGATTTATTTTTGGTTGGGGAAGAAAAACACTGTGTTAATTCGACTATTTAATATGAAAATACAGCCCTCAAAATGTTTTTAATTAGGTTAGGTCACCGTATGAGAGGGAACATGTGAACTCACATGTGCATTTGAGTGGAACAGATACAACTGCTTGCCATCAGCTGGCTGCACACCTCAGCCCCTGCTCACGACCTGCAGCCTGCAAAGGCCAGGCCCTCCACATGGGCATCAGGGCTGGGCAGGGGTGAGTGGGACCTGCCTTCCCCACGCTGTGGCCTCTTTGTCGCTCTACTGCTTTAAAAACATCAGTCACCAAGAAAAAGGCAAATACCAATTCCACAGAGCAAAGCTGGCAATCACACACCACAGTAATAAAAAAACCACAAACAAACAAAAAAAACCCCACCCCAAAACCATAACCTTTAAAACTATTAAACAATCAACAATTTGCAAACTGTTAATCCACCAGCTGATGGTCAGAAGAACCAACAAAAGAGAAACAGGGATCAGTCTGAGTAGTGAAAAAGCGAACTTTGTCATGTAATGTATTTACACTGGACACTCAGATGCTTCCCCACATATCCCGGGATATTATGTGCAAGAATGACAATTTAGCATTTATTCCGTTAAATTAGCAATTAATATGCAAAATTTCATATGGCCTCAAATGTGGATTTTATTTGAAAGAATGTGCACCAATGAAACACCAACACATCCAGGTCACTGTGAACTGTATTTCCTAAACTGCAATGACTTCACAGCCTTCAGTTAATTGAATGTCCCACATCAAAAAGTAACGAAATTCTGGTATAAATTAAAATAGGGCTGCCCATGTCTTGCAACACAAACATAGTAAGTTTCAGAGCAATGGGAACCTGAGGCTGGGATTACTACCAATCATTCTGCTTGTCCTCAGATGTCACCCAGCAGCGGCGGAGTGAAGCACACACAGATGTAGGTAGCCTGGCCAGCCTTGCAAAATGGAAAACACAAAGCTAATCGGTCAGAGTTAACTCCCCAAAGAAAAGGAAACTGTGTGTCTGGCAGAGCAGCACTCCTGACCTGCACAGGGATTAACTGAAGTTCCACAAGTGTCAGAAGGATGGATGGTGACCCAAAATCACCCTGGCAGGAAGTGCAAAATGGGGTACAGCAAAATACAGCTGCTACTGCAATGCTAAGAGCTGGGGAACCAAGAGAGCCTGTCAGAACCGATCAGCTCGCCGTTTCCACATTATCAGGAATTTGTCAGTTTTTAGTGGTACTTCACAAAGCAACAGCCAACATGAGCGAAGGGCCTACCCCAGTAACCGAGCCTCCCCCATGGTGCCTGGCAGACGGCAACGCCCCATGCGACAAACCACGTCTGGAACCCAGCAAAGCACTGGAGAGCCAGCCTGGCTCATGCGTGCTTTGGTTAACCCAGAACGTATTCTAAGCATGAAACTATTCTGGTATTTTCTGGGGCAAATAACAAGAAGTCGTCACAGGACGCTGATTCACTCTGGTACCTATGGGCACAGGTCCCACGAGCACGGAAGCCGCCACACGGAGGGTGCACGGGAGCCAGAGCTGGGCAGGCCTGGGGAGCGCTGCAGGGCTGCAGCCTGGGCTGGAGGCTGGCGCATGAGGTTGCACTGCCCTCCACTCACGGCCACACTTGCCAGTATGCCATGATACAATACATTATACCAGATCATCCCACAAAACAAAGCCCCCAAGAAGGGAACGTTTCAGCTTAATTTGAATTTTGTGTTCAAAGATCATAAGCACTGATAGAGGGTCAGGGAGTGTTACGCTGATCCTGTCCAACATTTCTTACATGCACATGGCCCTAAATCCACTCAGTTACACTACTCCTCCGTGACTCAGAGCCACAAACAAGGAGCGGCCAACGACAGCAACTGGAGCAGCTCCAGCCCTGCGGCTCCGGCTCTGCCCTGCCCTGCCCTCCACCTCACCCCAGGTCAGTCATCCATTCTCTGTCAACATCTGAAATTCAGCATTCCAGTGTGACCCATCACTCCTGGGGCTGGGTCTCCTCCCCCATCGGTCCTCCGGGTGCATCCGGCAAAAAAACGGCACCTTGGGAAAGGTGGCACTGGGGCTGGCCAGGGTCCCTATCCCTGCGAGGGCCCTGGGACCTGCTGGATCCCTCCCAGGTAGCAAAGGGGCTGCTTCATCACAAAACAAAAATATACCTCCTTTTTGAAGTCCCAGTGAGAGAGCCAGGTCTGGCTTTGGGGAGCCCTGCCTAGCACTGCCAGTCTCCCACCACTTCCCACAAGAACTGACCTCCTTTCTCCAGGCTCCTCCTCAGCCACGGAGATGGGAATGCTCCCAGGAACAGCCGTGGCCACGGTGAGAGAAGATTTTTCTTCTGTGTAGTGTGCACTCTTCATACTTGTTTGCACTGATTCCCATTTCTGAACATCTCCAGCAAGAAGGATGGGATGATAGTATCATACAAGGATAGAAATGGGCTGGAAGAATGATGCACTGGCAGGATAAATATAGAGGATGGCCTAGGACATTGGCCATCTTTGCTTACACTAAGGGGAGACCAACCTCTAAAAACATAAACCCAACTGTGCTACCAAAGAATCTTCAGGAAGGACAGCTTAGGGGAGGGGAAAAAGAAAAACAAGAGATACTATAGGGAGCCTTAAAAGTTTGTCTGACTTCTCAGAATGCCAATGCTGTAAAACTAATATTTGTATGTCACTAATATTTACATATAATCTACCTCTTGTTATTTGGAAAAATAAACCTGGAAAACTGTTAATTAATAAAAGATAGCACATGTTATTAATGGTCATATAGTAATTATGAAAATCACATATCCATCTGTTAAGCAGTCAGCAAACAAGACAAACGACTGTGTTATGTTAAACAGATTATAAAATGCCTGGGGGAAGGAAATCTAATAGCCCCGACCCAGCCATGAATCAAGCAGCAGCACATGGGCTCCAGCACACAGGAACACACACACATGCCTTTCCCAAGGCCTTTTTCTGAATTACCTATAACAACATCATCAATGAGGTCAGTATGACACTAGGCATAGAGATCTACATTGAAATATGATGATGTGATCATTAATATTTTATTGTCCTTTAAAAAGAAATTACTTCCTAAAACAGACAACTACTCCCCTGAAGATGAGAGCGAAACAATATTCAAAGTAACATTAAATCCAACTGCCCCCTTAAACATGAGAATACAGCTACTTTAATCCAATTGAATAAACAAAACTGATTTAATTCCTGTTATGTTTGTGAGTGATTTCTGAACAAGGGAGAAACATCCACACAAGGAGGGTAATTGATTCGTTAGCATGAACACTGTCAATCCATCCATGTGTTCTCTGGACACTCAGCACAGTCCATGGAATGCTGCACACCCATCCTTCCCACCATATATATGCAACGACTGTGTGCCAGCTTGTAGCAGTCTTACCATGACTGCTCACATAGAACAAGTACTTGTGCTCATTAAAAAGAGGCATTTGAACAGTGTATTTCACATGAGGTCACACATATTAGAACTCCCTATGCCACTCAGCAGCAACACAATATCCTGCCACAAAAGGATATCCTGGACAGAAGACTGAGCACCCCGCTCCCCCACACAAACCGCAGGCATTCCCTCTCGTAGCTCTTGTTCCTCAGCTTGTCCCAAGCGCTTTCCACACTTAGCTCAATCAGCCCTTCCACTGCAGTCGGCCATAACCTACAAGAAAGAGTCAGTTTTCATCCTGCTGATGGCAGAGTCTATTTTAGACCTATCCACCACCATCATACACATCTTTTGCCAACGTGCTATGACAAAGAGGCTCCACTGCTTCATTTTCCTGAGACCCGAATTTATGGGAAAAGAGTGTCAAAGGCGTAACAGCAAGGTTCCCCTCACTCCTGCCCTCCAAAAATGGGTGCCAGAAAAATATAGGCATGACAGTCCATCAAAAACATTCTCCATGGCCTTCGCAGACTCACACATGAAAATTCATCAGTGTGAATTTTATGGCTTTTCAGTTTCTACAACACGGAGAGTGACGTCAAGCACAGTAACTTGCAATATCTTTCCTCTCAAGGACAACTACCCTTGAGAATGTACAAAGCTGGCACAAAATGGAGAGGAAGATTTCAGGGCAGCCCAAGCAGCAGGGGACTGTAATTCTGCAGGCAATGCCTGTGCTGTGCAGCTGTGCATGTACTCACAGCCAGGACACAGAACTCTCAGAAGAAGATGGGGAACTGCTTGCCTCCAACAGCCCTGGGCAGATCCTGCTCACCCCACACGGAGCCAAGCCTTGCTTCTTGCTCTGCACCAGGTGTCCTCGGGCCTGAACCCACTCATGCACCAGGAATTCTCACTGCCATCCTTCATCTTCTGAAAATGAGCACCTCTCAGCAACTCTTGACTTTCTCCTCCCACAAGCTGCAGGGCTCCAGATCTTCAGGCTGGGAGCCCTCCTGGAGTCCCCACAGGGCCCCATCCTGGGGACATAGGCTCCCCACCATGGGGAGCAATTGCCCATGGTGGTGCTCGTGCCTGTGGGGACACCACAGACAAGAACCATAGGAGGAATACAACTGCCTCTTGTTTCCCAAGCACTTTTGCCCCTTGCTCTTAGGCTGCTCCTGATTTTAATCAGTTGTGTTATTTATTTTCTTCTTCCTTAGTCTGTCATTTAAGACAGTCTTAAATGGGGATGGACAGAAGCCTAAGCCAGTATTAGCTGAAATAGGCAAGTCAGTTAGCCTCCTTCAATGGAACAACATCTGTCTATATGGCAGGGGGCCAAAAAATGCCCCTTCATGGTTTTTCTTCATGGGTTAGTGTGGTGGGTTTGTTGCCATCTGCTTGTGAGTTGATTATGCTTTCATTTCAGCTGAGGAACATCAAGTTTAAAGACAGAATCAAGGCAAAAATAAAAGGGAAGCCTTCTCATCAGCTCCTGCTTTTGAACACTTTGGTTTTGTTGTCAAATTTCCACTTCAGGAGGGCTACTGAGAAACTAAATTAAAGAGAAGTAACATCTGCATGTAGGCTTGTATTGGCAGGGTCTGGACACGTGTCTGCCTTTTTCTATGGATGCATGTGTGAAAATCCTCTGCCTGACCCAACCATGGTTTTTCTTAATGTTATATTTTATAAGCTTGAACAAGTTCCTTGACCTTTCAGACTAGAGACTTTATGCTTAGAACACAAGTGAGCAGCAATAGAGCGCTCAGGCCATGGCTGTGCCGTGGTGCCTCCTGAGAAGCACCTCCTTCAAGGGAAACAAAAGGAATAAAAAGGCCACCGGAGCAGCTCAGGCTTTAAGTACAAAGTGCATCTACACCAGAGGAACCCAATCCTGAACACGGCCCCCTTTGCTGTTCCTTTTCTGTTCTTTCCTTGAGTTTCTGACATAATGCACAGCTCCCTCACAGAAGTGTTGTGTGGGTACTTTAGTTAATGTGTAAAAGGCCTTTTTGAAGCTATTTAGTGCTAACTGCTGTCATTATACAGGTGGGCAGAGCATTTAGAATTGGCCCAAGGGAAAGATCTGTGCTGGAGATCAGACAGTGCAGTGAGAGAAGCAGGCTGGGATAGGCTGACCTCCCACATGCAGCAACAATCTCGAAGGGATACACAGGTACAGACCGGAGTCCTGCAAAGGAGAGGAGCTGAGCACTCTCTGCAAACTGCACAGCAGGAAGGTCACAGCGCTCACCAGGGTTAACTGTGGCTGTCAGTACTCACATGGACCAGAGCAACCCACAGCAGAAGTTACCTGTGGGTGTCAGTGGCTCCTTCTACTGGAAGAAGGCTGGGCCAGGAGAAGACGCAAGAATCACGTCTGTGACCAGCAGTGCACCCTACTGCTTGCAGCTACACAAGCTCTCATGCTCTCTGCTAAACCCACAGCAGCCATGATGGGGACTGGATGCACCCTGGCCAGGTGCTGAGCACACCTGCCTGCATGCAGACCATGCTCGGCAGCACCAGGGACCTGGTGCTCAGCATCGGGCATCTGGCACTGGCTCTGGACACAGAGCCCCCTCCCTTGGGATGACACAACCCACCCTCCCACAAAGGGCACAAGGAGGATGTCCCTGTCCATGTTCCCACAGAGCTGGTGCCTCTGAGATCCCCACGCCCAGAGATGGAGCTGCCCAAGCAAGTGCCTGAAGCAGTGGAGGAGAGCAGGTCTGATGGCCACTCGGACACTCACTCTGTGCAGGGTCTTGCAGCCCTGTTTCCAGAAGAAACCAAGCTAAAAGTTGCACTGTTCTGCAACAAGGCACAGAAAGGAAAATAGCAGCCAGCATCACTGGAAACATGCAGGGACAAAAACTGCTGATGAAGTCCACAGGAGCTGGTAAGAACTCATTAATGTAAGTGCTTAATTATACTGCTGAATGTGCATTGCTGAGACAAGAGGTGGCCCAGGCTGCAGCCAGCTGACCGCTCCCAGATCACATGCTGGAAGAGGAAACAGAGAAAACAGAGTGCTGAGCTGTATACTGGAAAATGTATTACTAAATGATATGAACTTGCATTTGAAAGGAACTGCTGATTGTGAATAAATCCACCATATGGCTTTACAAAGCTGAAAGTGTGTTTATTTTCCAAATATAGCCAGATCAGCCTCTGAAGCCTGGTTTTCTTTTATAATCCATGTCAGAAAATTATTTAGAGTGTAGTACCAAACATGGTTTGTTGTGTGAGTGGTGTAACACAAGGAGTTCACAGTAAGAGCTGCATCTCATGTACAGCAATTACACCTGCACAACTCCACCACAACATCAACATATGTAAGGGACTTCAGAGACCTTCTTAGTGATCTTGTTCTGTAAAGCTGCCTTCAGAGAAAACAGGGTTAAATCTCAAACTACTGGCTTTTTTAATGTTTTCATTGAGTCTCATGTGTGACCCTTCATGTGGTGACCTGGGACATTCCTAGGTGGGCTTGGTAGAGATGGCACCCAAAACCCAAGGGACTGCAGGCTGTAACTAGGTATTTCCCATCTGGTCTACCAAGCCAGTACAGCATCTGAACACATCTCTAGGTCTGATCAGAGACACTGAACTGTGGCTGTGTAAAAGGCAGCCCATTATGCTGGGGAAAATGGGCACCCTTGGCCCTGGCCTTGGCAGGAGAATGGTTTCAGCAATTCCACTGATACATAAAGCTGCCCATCACAGGGACAACAAACAGAGACAATTTCCCTGGTTTTTCTTATTGGTAGGTCCTCCTGACCACACCACACTCACCATCCTGCCTTCCCCAAAAGTGCTTAAAATAACTCCATTTAAAGGCAGATGCAGCCCGAGATCTGCTCTGAAGCTCAGCCGCCGCCAGCTGCTCTTCCCTCTCACTCTGAAGCATTTCCCCACAACCTCCATCAGGTCCCTTCCGAGTGGGAGGGATGACAGAAGGCACCTTTGTGCTGATTTAAGCACTAACTAAATATAGACAGTAGAGGAATGCTGGGAAGCTACAGCCGAACCCATTTGTAGTGAGGAAAATACAGTCACAGAATGGAAATATCTCCAGAGATATCTTGGAAATGTGCTTATAATTCGGTTTGTGCTTTTGTTGGAGCCGTTCGACATGGAAAACTGCAGGAAATCTGAGCTCCAGGTAGCCTGGAGAGGCCGATGGTCACACAGGAATGGGGTCAGCGCGGGAGAGGTGTGGGGAGCAGCATCCAGGCACAAACTGGGGGAGAAGACAAATAATTTTCAAAATCCTCCAACGCCAGGACGAACAATCACAACTAAAATTTACTCAGCGACATTTTCTGTCATTAAAGACGAGCGCTCGTCCCGCGGGTCAGCGCCGGTCAGCGGCGGGGCCACTCCAGCATTCCCCGGAGGAGATGTCAGATCCGGAGGGGGTCCGACCCCCGCAGGGAGAGGCGAAAGGACAGAGCCGGAGCGGCCGGTGCTCCCAGCATCCGGCGTGCACGGGGACGCTCCGCTGCCGCCTCCGACGGTGGGGGGCCCTGCCCGTGGGACCCCGCTCGCCGAGGCTGCCGCTGAGTCCCGCCGGCCCATGGCGCTCACCGGCACCGGGATCCCCAGCGGCACCGACACCGCCCCCGCCCGGCAGCCGGCGGGAGCGCACCCACGGGGCGGGGCCGGCGGGGCGGGGCAGGGGCGCGGCCAGATACAGGTCCATCTTTGAGCAGTACTTTGAGTCCCTGTCCTGCCCAGCAATGACATCTCCCCGCAGGTGGAGTTTGCCTCCTCTCGTTTGTTTTTTAAAGATAAAATCTGCAGCTTCGAGGCTGGAGACAAAGCTTCAGCACAAACCACACACAATGCCCTCAAGGAGTTATTTAAGCAAACCACAAGCATCTCTCATGACCCACTCCTGGCAGAGCTAATTGAGAGCCACCATTTCAACTGCATTTAATCAAAACTTTCAAGGCTCCAAACTCAGCAGAATCACCTCCTGCTCTATATTCAGCTCTACTCTCTATAATTAACTCTGTGGTCAGGAATTTTCCCTTTCTTGGCCAACCAGCACAAAGAGTATTGCTCAAGAGCAAAACCTAAAAGGACAGACTGGTCCCAGTTTACTCCACCCGTGATGTATGGTCCCATGAACCTGCCCACAGAGCACTCTGATTCCAGCTGATCACCCCCAAAGTCTGATCAAAAACAGCCCCATGTTCTCCACAAAAGTCCTGTGGCCTTGGCCACTCCCCACCCCGAGGAAACACCCCAACAATGCACTCGGCGCTGCTTACTCTCTAAGTCAGAAGGGTAACAGGGGAACATGAACATTAATTTGTTTAAAACAGCAGCTCAGTTGTCACACCCATGACTCAAACCAAATTCAACCCCACTCTCTACCCAACAGCTTTGAGAGAACACAAATGAGCCTAGTCATGAACCTGGGAAATAGGTGCAAAAAGCACAGAGTTTTGACATAATTAAAGCTGATCTCCATATCAGGCCGTGTTTGAGCCTAGGAGCTACCAGGATTTTTACTTTTTCCTCCTTTAAAAAAACCCTATTTCAGCAGAGTTCTATCACTTCTGGCTGTAAACTTACAACAGTGTAAGATCATGTGAGGGATCATGGCCTCAATATAAAAATGTTTATACTATCAGAGCTCACTTACAGACACAAAGCACTTTTATGTGGCATTAAGAAGTTTAGAAATGCCACTCATAAAAATTTTTAAATTCCACCCTCAACTGATGCGAGCACAGTGTGAGCTCAGACCTCTGTTCCTGTTTATCTGGCTTTTGCACATGAGCTCCCAGCTCATAGCCCAGTGTTCACATGGGGATGGGACCTGCTCGTACAAGAAGCAGCAGTAGACACACAAATGTTATTTTTTGTAAAAGGTATATGGGCAGAGTAAGAAAAAGTGCAAGGAAATGCAATCAGTGCAGCCAAGGAAAGGTATTCCAAGCTCCGAGTCACCACAACAAAAACACAGGTGCGCTGATCATCCCCAGTGGAGAAAACTGACCCACCTGCAGGCCTGTCGAGCCTGAACACCAGTACCAGAACCTGAGGCCGTGGGCTGGGCATCCTGTTATGTTCTGAGCAGCACCTCTGCCATGGGAGCTCCCCACCACGTCCTGCCAGGACATGGTCGATCATGTCTCAAATTAAGGCAGCCCAACAATCCACCTGCATCTCTCCTGTCCCCCTGCTGCAGCACATCACCTGCCTCACAGGCACTGCTATGGGAACGGGGCCATGCTCTGGGATTCCTCTCCCTTAG
>JACBWW010000029.1:217171-287979 GCA_020086605.1 Lanius collurio | reverse complement strand
CCCGGCCCCGCCGCCGCATCGGTTGCTGCGCGGCCGGGAGCGCTGACTAAGCCCGTCCCGCCCGCAAGCACACCCCCGGCGCCCCGCGCCCGGCCCCGATGGGAGCCGCAGAGCCCTCCCGGGCCGCCCCAGCCCGCCCCGCTCCGCCGCAGTTCCCCTCGGCCGCCGGGAGCCGCCGTCGGGGCCGCGCAGGGCGCATCGCACCGGGAGCGTGTCCCGGGGCCAGCAGGGCCGGAGGGAGGGACACGTGTTCCGAAACTGCCGCACGCTCGGAGCCGAGCGAGCCAGCCCAGCAGCGCACCAGCCTCGAGGAGATTTCACCTCTTTCGACAACAGACTGCTAATAATCAATATATCAGAATAAGGCAAGATCTCTAAAACTTATTTCCTTTTGGTAGAACTGAAATCTAGTTCAAAGCATTATGATATGACAGTGGCACTCAGCAACATCATGTACTTCACATTTAACACTGAAATCAGTGTTTGAGCAGCTGAAAGATATCCCAGGCCTCCCATCTATGCACAAGGGAGCTCATTCATCCACACAGTTGCTTTATTTAAAGGATCCATTACACCCCTGGTTTTATCGGGACAAGTACCACTGACTGTGACACCATTCTCCAAGTCAGATGAAGCAACATACAGGGAAAGAACAAAATGAGGTGGTTTATGTAAGTCTGTTTGTGCAGCTTGTGTGTGGATAAGAGCACACAATTATCACAAAATTCATGTAGAATTATTGTTGGCAACATTTGAAGTTTGATTTGAAAGCCAGAATGACAGTCCATTCTGCTGAAGGAGGTGGGCTCTACTACATTCAAAGATGCAGAGCATTGTAATAATAGTAACATCTCTTTTCACCTGACCATACATGACCACATGCCTCCTAATCACTAAAGAAACCACTGTGTGCAAGTTCAGAATGCTTGGATGTTACCAAAAGTTCCGAAGATCAAAAATGTGTCATGAAGACTAGCATAATAGTAACAAGTTGTGGATAAACTTCTGATGAAGGGGAGGCATCTGTAATATTTATGAGTTAATTCATGTGTATGTACATACGTTAGTACCTCTACACATGTGCATTCTCATACCAATGCAAACCAGCACAAGAACCAAATCCCATCCCACATGCAACACTCTGAGCTTCCTCCTCAGTCATGGTCATGCTGTTTGTGACTGTTCAGATTGAATGCACCAATGGTATCACCTTTTCTTTAATAGTTTTACTGAATACAGCTTTTAACTATTATCCATCAGCCATTACTGTTCTGTGAGCCCAGATTACCCCAAGAAAAAAAACACAGGAGTCCTTTCCTACCATCGTGCTTCTGGATTCATCCACTAAGTCTCAGTCATCTGCAGATTCTACAGTAAAAGCTCAAAACACTGGTGAATAATTTTGAAAAACGAAAACCAACAGAAAACCTCAGTAAAAAAATATTTTGGTTTTAATTACGGTTGTGGTGTTTTCCTCAAGAGATTTGATAAATTGTTAGATATTCTTCTGAGTGTTGTGCCCCACTGTAGACTCTAGAGATTACAGACTGAAACCCTCTTCTGCAAAAGCAGTGTAACAGAACTGCTGCTGAAGCAGGACAGGTGACAGTGCTCCAGGCATTCCCAGAGCTGCATTCCCACCAGGAGAAGTCAGAGCTCTGCTGTCAGAGGCCTGGGCCGAGTCAGTCCTCTTAGTCTCATAAAACTGTGCTTTTAAAGAAGTCATCACACTTCATGGACCACATGGACCACAACAAAATAGAAGAAATATGTCTAATAGTCCATCTCAGTTCCAGAATTGATTCCAGTAAGGGTTATAATTGGAGAAGCTGTCTCATAATTCCCTGAAAAACTCTCTAAATAACAGCTGAAAAGCAAAAGAAAATCTATTTCAAAGGCTATTGATATGATTAAGCTATAATGCCTTCAAATGAATTCTTGCATCAGTAACTAATTAAAGAGGCCCATCTCTTTCAGATGCACAGGTACATAACAAGGGCAGAAGTCAAGGAGCGTAGCTTAGCTCTGTACCAGCAGCTCCCAACAGCACACAAATGACCTCCCTGCACACCAGCTAAACAAGATGTATGCGACAAGTTATTTTTGGTCACAGCAACAAAAGGAAAAATAAACTTACCTTCTGTCACCCCAGGATCTATAGTTCCTTTTACTTGACTGAAGCACCACAGCACATCCTGCATGAGGCTTCCAAATCCTACCAGGAAAACACATTCAGAAGGAAGATACAATCACACTGGTACATAGCTCCTCCTTTTTTAAATGACCATACATGTACACACATGCACATACAACATGAAATCTCTGCATGAAGATAAATATCTGCTCACCTGGTGTCATACTTCCATGCAAAGTGCAAAGCTAACACTGCAAAGCTGAGAGCATCGTGTCTGCGTTATGAATCACCCGTCTGTTCTCTCTGCCATGACAGGGCTGTTGGGAAGTGGAGCCGTCAGAGTCAGTCCCCTCCACATCACTGGCAGCAGCACAGCAGTCAGGAGGCCCTGTAGTCATGGTCTTTGTCACAGCCTCTCTCCATCAGAATACTAATGCTCCCAGTCATTTTCAGCACTGTTAGAGAGGGAGTGAAATAGGAAAATAGAACTGCTCCTACTGCCACAAGAAATTTTTTCCCATTTGTGGTCAGTGTAGTTGTGAACTGCTTGGCAATGAACCCAAGTAGCATGGAGCTGCTTTACAATACATGATAACATTTTCATCAAAATCTGCCTGCAATCACAAGTGCCTTATAGCTGCTTTAAAAGATTACTACAGACGTTTCTATTGCAAGGCATATTATTAAGTTGTAGTGCTTTCAACTGTGTTTGCTGCTGCAGCAATACTCTATGTTAAGACTCTCTGAGAGAAATTAGGATTTCTTCTACCACTGCTCCTTACTTTCTTGACAGGTCAGCAAAATTTCCCTTTCTGAAACACAGTTTTCACTGTTCCACAAAAAATCCACTGCCTCAAAGGACAACTTGCTTCCTTTCATCCTAGCACACATTTTATCTCAAAGCATTTCCAGACATGAAGAAAGCAGGAAAATGGAGCCATGAGGATCAGTAAATGTTGTCTCACCTGTTTCACACACAGGTGAAATGTGTAGCATAAAATGTGGGTATTTCTAAGTCGACAGGTGTGATACCGGGGTCAGTCTGAGGTCATGCCATGGATACTCAGACTTGTTACTTCTCTACAAAAGAAAAGGAAAACATGGGGTTGGGAGATAATGTCCAGTAGGGGACATGACCAAGCTAAATGGATTATGCTGTAGCCTAACTGAATGTGAGATTTCTGTCAGATTTTATTTATGATTTTGTACGTTAATACAGATATATATTAAAAGTGATGTAATCATCTGGAATACATAATAGGTACAAAGTCAAGAATGAGCTTTATTGGATTATTCAAGCCAAATACAAGGGGAAGATGGAGCTTTAAGGATACGAAAGGGGGAGGGTGAGGATTAAATGCTGCATCCAGGCAATGGGGAGATGGCCATTTACCAGAGGCTCTGTGGTGCTTCTTTCTGCTGGGGCAGAACCTTTGATAAGAGTGACAGTAAGTCTAACATCTGGGCGGTTTGCAGGGTTCTGTCTCAGATCTTCACTGTCATAAACATTGCTGTTCAATATATTTTTTGCCCAACAGTCTCTGACAGGATTTGTTCCTATTCTCACCACTGTAATTCTCACACTGACACCAGGGGTGGTTTTTCCTGCTTTGCAAGGGCTGACAGTAGTAGACAGGGTTTCTTAGCTTTTGGTACCCCCAGACTTCCAGAGCATGAAAACTGCTGTTACAGACACCAGTCTGGGAAAAAGCCTGTAGTATCTGAGCCCCCCTTTCATATGTTGGAGATGGGTGATTTAAAGAAAGTTGTTGTGATTTTTAAGGTTTATTGCTAACTTAATTTCTGAAATTTCTCTCTGGACTGTGTAGACCTCACCTGTAATTTTTGGAGTTCTTTCTCTTAGCACACCAGTTCTTGCTTTCAGGGTGGAAGTTCACGAATTAAGTACATGTCTTACGATATTGATATATAGAAAAATCTTGCCTGCAAGCTTGGTCTCTCTTGCCAGCATGCAAATTAAAAGCCTTTTCATTCTAAGAATTTGAAGAACTCTTTTTAAAAGTCAAATATGCCTGGGGAAAGGCTGCACATGGATATTGATTAGTTTTATCTGTACTGCATCCAGCCCTGGGACTGAACAAGTCCAAATGCTGTGGGAGAGCATCTGTTTGAGGTGCACACAACAGCCCTGGAATGCTGATGGGAGTGGATGATGTACACAGGGATCCTGTCCCAGTGGGAGAGATTGTGATACATACTAGTGAAAAGGAGTGGGAGGAGTACTTTTACATCCCAGCCACCTATTGACACCTTGTGTGACCATGAACTAGTGTTAACTAATGAGCTCCACTTCACTGTGATGAAAACAGACACACTGAGAAGTTGTTAGTCACTGTTAACAACCCAGCTTGCTGGAGGAGATTTGTCACAGACTCACTGTTGATTTGTGTGCACAAAGCTATGCATAAAGCATTTGTTTCATTAGAAACTTACTTAAAACTTAACTTCATTTCCATATTATGATTTTCCCCCTAGTTATTTTTTGCAATGTAAATATTACGGAAAGGGTTTTAAAAAATCAAAACAATGACTATTAGGTGGTTTTCATTGTGGGCAAAGAAGGAAAACATGTAAGTGAAGTGAGGCAGATTATCTTTTATCTATCCATGTCAGAAAAGAGACTCTCCTTATTCCACGTATAAGTAGAGCTGGAGGAAGGGTATGTGTGAAGCATAATTCAGTGTGAAAGAAAGGCTGCAAGGAAGGGAAACCCCTTGGTATAGGAGAGAATGTGGAGAGCCTCCTCTGACTGTGTGTGACAGAGACTGGGACGAGGACTCTGCATTGCCAGTGGATTCACTTACCAGGAGCAGTATTGGAGAAGGAATATGAAGCTGCAGTTAATGATACCATTAATATATAAAAGCTTTTATCCAGTAGTCTCTCTGTAGAGAATGTCTTCCCTCCATAGGCACCAGAGTCCTGTTCTGCCTTAAATTCTAGTGACCCCTAGCTGAGGCATTCTAGTGCTTCACATCCTGCAGCCAGGAAAAGACATTCCTCAGTGTGTTCTCTGAACTGGAGCTCAGAGTCTACAGAAATCTTGCTGAGATTGATGTGTTTAAAAATGCAGGCTCTGGGACACTGTAGTTTGCATTATGAAAAGGATATCCAAGGTATTTTCAGAAGCAGCCACCTCACAACATATATCAGAGTGGGTGCAGGTGCCATTATCTGTGCTGCATCGAGGGCTGGGGAAACTGTGAACAGGATAAGGTGCCAGGGACAGATTTGCCCATCCAGAAAAACTTGATCCCTGACCATGAGAGAACTTGTGCTACAGGAGGGGAGCCCTGGGTAGTCCACAACTCTGCACAGGCTGCAGTGAGTTTTAACCTCGATTAAATATGTATATCAATACCCACTTTAGGGACTGGCAGGCACTGGCAAAGCCTACAAGACCGTTCTAATTCAGTAGGAGCTGTGGGCAGTGTGTGAAGGTGAGCCCACTTTAATCACAGGAGATGCCAACATTGGGTATTGAAATCTAACACATTGCAAGCATACCATAACGTTAAAAGTTCACTGGAAGATTACAGCTGAGTTAGGGCTGCTCAGTATAATTTCACTTCTTTTAAATTCTATGTATTTTCTGGTACCTTTTACGACTTAAGGTTCCAGAAAATACATAGAATAAGCATAGCAAAACTTCTCTGTTTTTGTAAGCCATTGATAAAATTTACCTTGATACTTGAACCAAAGGTATAGTTAGCTGAATAGTTAAAATTGTAAAAGTGAATAAACTTTTAAAAATTATTTTTTAATTCAGTGGCAGCCATGAGGGTCTTTGCCCCCTCTGACCTTTGCACACCCCAGGGGTTTTCCTGATATGCCCAGGCCAAGGGAGAGGTGGCGTTCATGTGCTGGTGGAGTGTGTGGGTTGGTGGCAGGAGCCTCTTGGAAGAGAGGTGCCTCCTCTCCATTAGAAGGCACCAGAGATCCACCACAGCGTTCCGTTACTCGAGCCAAGAAAGCTGGAGGTAGCTGTTGTGCATGACGGGTGACTTAGCCCACTTCACATCCCTGAGTTTTGTTTTCTAGTATGAGTGAAAAAATTCCCCTACTTGGAGCATGCCTCCTGTTTCTGAGCTAACACAGTAGAAAAGCTCAATTTCTTGGAAAAACTGGGGGAAATGTTCTACTGATTTTTTTTTCTAAGTGTGCCCTCTTTCAGTTGCAGACCAAAGCCCCAGCTCTAGGACATGAGGGTCTCTGTTTCCCATGGAAAATTAATCCTTCTGTTGCACCAAGGAGAACGGTGTTTTTGCATTGCCCAGTGGGGAACAGAGTTGGCTGTTTCACAGGAGCTGTTGCAGAAGAGCCTTCTGTCCTCACATGTGCTGTTTATTTGGCCTACTCAGCAATTAGGCTTTAATATTTTATTTCTGCCAACATACAGAGATCCTGAAACTCCCCAGATGACCCAGAGAACAACTCTGGACTGCTACTTTTGTAGCATTTCCACTACTAATTCCACTAATTTTACTGGATTTGTCCTGGATTCTAGCTTCTATTCGAAATAAAATCTGAAGAGTAATGTTTTTAAAAGAATTCTAATTACTTAAGGTAACAAATTTCAAACTTCATTTCAATCACTCATGTGAAAGGTCAAATAGAAAGAATTCTCAATCCGGCAAATTTTAGTCTATTCAGGAAAAGCTGCTTTGGACATGCAGAAGACCACAGGTGGATCCTCTGAAAGATAAAGTTTCACCTTGGGCTGGGAAGGAAGTCTTGGGCATCCCCTGATTCTGGAGCTGTAGATAAATCACTAACCATTCCCTGCAGCATGAACACCATATCCTACCCACCATAGATGGTTTAGTTTAAACCACTTTGTTACTTGACTTCTGTGTGGTAACTGCGGGATCCCCATCCTTGCTGTAGGGCTGTGCAGGTCGTCTGTGCAGGAATCCAGCCTCTTTCTCCTTCTGCAGCCCATGGGTCTATGTTTCAGACAATCTGAATTGGTTTAGATAGTTTTAGGGGAGCCCCAGCTGTGTTTCAGCTTATTGGTTCTTCTCCAAGTAATACATGAATACGGCTAAAATTGGGTAATTTCTCTAAATTCTGTCTGCCCTGGGGCAAAAACTGCTCTCCCTTAGAGCCCTGGGAGTCTGAGCCTGCTCCTGGTACTCAGGAATAAGAGGAGAAAAGACAGTGTCTGAAGAGTATGGACAATGAGGTGGGCAGTGAGGTGTCTCTCTTCTTATGGGAGCCTTTCAGTAAGAACGCGAGCAGGCAGGGGAGGCAGCGTGACCCCGGCATTCGGCCTTACCAAGATCAGAGTGACCGAGGCTGAACTCCGACGGGAACCCCCTATGTAACCTGTCCCCCGAGGCGGGGGTGTATGCACACGGGCACGGAAAGCAGAGCCTGTATTACCCTTCCAAAAACAACGGAAGTCACAGCAGGAGGCTTGAAGAAGAGAAAGGATAACCCCGCAGCGAGGGGCGGCAGAGGGGTTCGGGCGGTGGGGTCATCAGAGCGACTGCCGTTCCTCGCCGCAGAGCGGGGACAGGGACACCTTCCTGACGGCGCGGCGGCCCCCGGGGGGCAGCGGCGTGTCCGTGGCGCGGCCGCACGCGAGTGTCGCTCGCGGTGTCGCAGGCTCCTCCCGCCGCCAACGAGGGCCCGGCCGGGACCCCGCGGGCGGGACTGCTCCGGTTCCTCGGCTCCTCCGCTCCCGGCTCCTCTCCTCCCGCAGGCTGGTGCCGCCCGGGCCGGTGGCTGCTCGGTCCCGCCGCGGCCCCTGCACTCCGCTCTCCCCAGGTAGGTGCCTCCCCGGCTACGCTCCCCGGGCCGGGGTCTGATCCGCTACCCCCGTGGCAGGGCTGGGCGGGGGGGGGGGGGGGCGAGGTAGCTCACTGCTGGCGGCGGCTCGGGACGTGCGAGGTTCGCCGCGGCAGCAGCTCCGCTGCTGCCCGCAGCGCGTTTGGTCTGGGGACCGCGCTGCCGGGGGCCTGGCTGCGGCGAGGAGAACAGCAGAAGACACCCATAGCTCCGTAGGACACGCCCAGTGCACTGATGTTGAAATTCAAGGTGCCTGCTCTCGTCCTTCCCGAACGTCGTTGTGGCTGCGGGGGAGTTCAGGGTCATCGTTAGTTCCTCTGGGACCAAAGCTCAGGGTGATATCCCTCCGGGCTGTGTCACTGCTTAGTCTCCGCTCTTCGGCGGAGCCACAGCTTTCCCCCGAGCAGTGCTCGGGTAGTGTAGAGGTGGTGAGAGAAATGGTCTGTGAACCCTTGGAGGTAGCCGTCCCCTTCCAGGGTTTCGGCAGTCCCCATCAAGGGTGACTCCAACGGTGCGGCTGCTGCCCATCCTTCGGGTGGACCTCCAGCCCCTCCCTCAGTCCCCCTGCGCTCCCGTCCCTCTCAGAGCACATCTTGCTCTCGGTGCCGCTGCAAACCACTGCATTCCTGTGTTTTGCTTTGGGTTTACATTCATCTCTTGGGACTAAGGCGTGCTCGGCCATGTGCTGCGGGCTCCAGGGCTGGGAGCCGGGATTGCCCACCAGCTGCCTTCATGCCTGTAAAATTCCCCCTGTGACTGATGAGGAGCACTGCGGAGTGGAGCTGCTGCCACGCTGCTGATGGAAGGAGGGTCCGACTGAGCATGATGTTAGCGTGGAAGCACTAGTAGACTTGGCCCGAGGAAAAGTAAGGATTTTAATAATTTTGTGACTTTGCAGCATGAAACAGTGGAAGATTTATCATTACCGTATCCCAGCTACACTTTGTAAAGGTGCAAATCCTTGTAATTATTACTCAGGGTAGCTTAACCTCAAGGAATATCTGCACTCCTTCCTCAGAGCTTGTATCTACTGACATATTTTCAAAAATAAATTCGGCTCCAAACTGCTGTGCAAGGAAGTTTCCTTGGGAACCTGTGATATGGATACCTGATTCATGGCTGTTGCATCTATTTTTCCCTCTGAAGAGTAAGTTTTGGAGCTTAAAAAGAGGTACCGCTGTGGCTTTGAGACTGAGGGCTCGATCTATTCCCTTCAGAAGCACTGATGGGAATCATAAACATTTGCTGCTTCATTTGTTTTATTGCTGGATCTTGTTTCAGTTCTGAGATGGGAAATTAAGATTTTATTTTGGTTAGCTGGAGAGAAGGAGCTGGGTGTGCTGGTGAGGTAACTCATAGTATCCTATGGCAGACCCAGTTCCCAGTAATTGTCTTTTTTCCAACATCTTTCTTATGATTCCTTCCCTTTCCACTTCAGTAACATAATTTAGTTAATTTAAAGTTAAAAAGTGAAGTTAGTAGGTTAGTAGGCATTTCTAGAGTGTAGATCTGAGAGAATGTTTAGTGAACATACAGATGCCCTGGAGAATGCTCTGGGCTGGACCTGGTCCAGATCTTGCTGCACTGTTACTCCCTCGTTTTGTTCTTTTAGGGCTTTGTACTTCCAACAAGTAATAAACTTCTATGTCGTTGGGATGTCAGTATCAAAAACAAGCACATAAAGATGCATTGCATGTGAATGGTTTAAAAACATAGCGGCTGCTGTATCCTACAGAGAGTGTTCAGGCTCTCTCAAGTGTCACTAAATTCTACAGAGTTCTGCACTTCAGTATTCCTGTATATGTCAGGGGAGATTGGAAAATTCCTGTCCCTTTGCAGAGGGAGAGGAGACCCAGTCACTGCAGTCAGCACCAAGCCAGAAATCAGGTTTGCTGTTTTGTTCATAGTTCATAAAAAAAAAATAATTCTGAAGAACCTGAGTGGAAACAATACCTGGATTTTACATGGAATCTTTTCATTAAAAATACCAAAATGTATCATTTTGTCCCAAATGAAAAACTTGTGTATCTGCTTAAATCAAAAGTTTGACGCTGTGAATTTCTTCTTCCATAGCTTTTACCCTTCCACATGACCTCAGTAGTCAAAAGTGCCTTTTGGTTTTATCTAGCCAAATCAGTATGTCCATTTATTTTGGATATTGACCTCACTACAATTAGTCACCCCTGAAGCAACAAAATATGTGCTGGATGATACAGAAAACATGATCCAGATCCTTGGATCTTTGGGTCTGCTGGTCTGTTTCTACCCTTCCTGTAGTGGGCAGCAGTCCTGATCTGAGTTACACAGTTACAGTGTTACTGGTTTCTCTAGTAAGCTCCATTACAGTGTGCTTTTCCCTGACAGTCAGTCTTGTCCTCAGAGCAGTGAATCTCCAGTGAGACATTTGCAAGCTGTAAATGTTTCTTCATCCTGACTGATGATGAACTTTTGCTTCCTGCCTTCTCCAGGATGCATCAGCAGGACATTGCCAAAGTCTGGCAGGACTGACCCACAGCAGCACATTACCAGAGCCTTCAAGTGTGGGAGCAGAACCCAGAGGACTGGCAAGTGCTGAGCCTGGGCTGAGCACACCATGGGGGCAACCACCTCCAGCAAGTCACCACCCTTTGACAGGAATGAGGATGGTAAGAGCTTCTCTTGGTTGTTGTCTGGGATTGCATAGTTCTCCAGTGCAGACTGACTGTGAGTGTCACAGCCAGCGCCCATCCTGGGGCTGTAGATGCCTGGGCATCCCAGGTCAGCAGAGGTGTGTGGAGGTCAGCAATAGCAGAAGTATTGTGTCTGTGGTCCCTACAGAGCTGCGGTCTGGTGTCAGGGTCCTTTTGCTTCCCCTCCCAGCAGCTGGCTCTGTAAGCAGGATTGTCAGCTGAGGTTTGGTGTTGAGGTGTCCCAGGGACACTGCCAGGCACCTCGAAGGCAGAGACAAAATGCTAATGCTCTGGAGGCTGGAGGAGTTTGTTCTGAAGGTCTCAGTGTAGGGAGGACTGGTAGAAAGTATGGTGGGAAGGTGGCTGGAGTGATGCATGTTCCTGTGGGTGTTCCTGGTGGCTGCCCAGGGCTGCCTGCAGGCACTGGGAGGCCAAGCCTGCAGGCTGGGTTGTCTGGAAAAGGAGAGTTGGAAAAGTACTGCTGGGAGCAGTATTGGAGGCCAGGGTCCCTGTGCTGCCAAGATTACAGAGACTGTCAGTGAAAGATTGCTCCATAAATGTATTTGCCGTTGCATGAGTCAGCTTGCTGACTGCCATATGGGCTTCTACCTAGGTACAACAACAACATGCATATGTAAATAAATACAAATACATAGTAATAAACATAAAATATATGAGGAGCTGGATACCCCATCAACCACTGTCCCAATGTGCCATGAGGTGCCACTGCCAGTCTGCAGCTGCTCGGCTAAACCACCTTCAGTTTCCAAATTTTTAATGCAACTGCTTACAGTTTTTCTTTGTTTTTCATATTTTTTCCCAGTTTCTATAGTGCAAAAGAAATCCTTGCTGTGAGGTTTTCCTGGAGATTTTAGTCCTGGTGCATCTAAATGTTCAGTATTGGCATTTCTCATAAACAACCACTTATGCTTGCTTGGGACAATGAGCAACTATGTTCCTGACCACCTTCCTCAGGGTGATGTGCCCTGGCTGTGGGACTTTCCTGGGAGTGGCTGGTATCTGCTGGGTCTCTCTCTGAGCTCAGTGTTCATACAGCATCAGCTTCTGTGACTGACTGAGAAACACAATGCCAGAAAAGGCCCTGTATTGACCATGTCAGGTGGTGCACGGTCAGTTTGTTAGGTTTCAGTTTGTTAGGGCTCAGGGCCACCCTTGTATGCTGACTCAGCGTGCAGACTAGTGCAGTTCTGTTTCCACGGCCCTGCACAAATTTAAAAAGTAGTAGCACATTTTTTTTGTCTAATTAGTCATGTTTTAATATACTGAGGGGAGAGAAACCTGGCTGAAACAGAGGTGTCCCCTAGGGAATTTTCCATTAACTTGCAAGTTGGTGACTAGAGACTGTGTCATGTTAGATGTCACAATCTTGTCCTCATTCTGATTTCAATTAAAATTGTAATTAATTAAGAGCTTCTGAGTACAGTAGGAAACAACACACTGCTCCATGGCACGGGCAGGTCCCTCCCCCAGGCTGCTGGTGGTGGGCACCGGTCCCAGCTCTGCAGCTGTGTCACATGGAAACTTTCTCTTTGGGGCCTGTGACAGTCAGTGGAATAGCATGAGTGGTGTAGGTGCCCCAGTGTCAGTCCTAACAATTCTTGCATATTTTTCCAAATTGCTGTTGCTATACTTTCACTGTTTTCTGTGGCACCATGATTTCTGTTTGAACTTCTTGAAGGGTTCTGTTTACCTTCAGCTGAAGTGGGGTGACAGGATTATTTTTCTCTCAGCATTTCCTCTGAGCAGACAGTTGTGGATAATGAGCAAGTGAAATGAAAAGAAAATGTAATAACTAGACATAAGGGTCAAGGCTACAAGGTGATCTGATTCCTGGTGTAGTCAAGATGAGACCATACAATAAACCAGATTTTGTTTGTGCTACTTCTGGGCAGAAGGATGTGGGAAGTGTCCTGGGGGGATGGCAGCCAGATGTTCCCCCCAGCTGTCTGAGTTTGCTGCAAGATAAAGCAGAAATAGGTAGCAGGCGAGGACAGTAGCAGGTTGAGAAGGATGCACATCATTCTGTGGGACTTTGCTGTTGTTCTCTTCAGCCCACCAGCAGCAGTTCTGGATTTAAATCGCCCTTGGACCAAGCAGAGCATCAGCTGTGTCATTGTTCCTCTGCCTGGGTCTGTGTCACATCCTGCTCCCCGGTATGGAGTGACTGGCGTGGTTGTTCCCAGTCATGTGGCAGTACTTGTTTTCCTGAAACTGCAGAGCAGAGGAGGAGAGAGGCAGGGAGAGAATATAATGGAAATTGGGGAAATAGTGAGAAAAAAAAGATGAGTTGTAACAGACCATGTGGTGCTGTACTGGCTATGCTGGGGTGGGCAACAGAGACGGGGGAACCTGAGCCCTCAAAGTGTTGACTTGGCTTGACAGATGAGCCTGGAGACTTCAGCGATGTTGACTGGTCTTTGCTAAGGATGTTTTTTTGTGGCTGGTTAAGGACTGTATTTTTTTATCTAAATATTGTTCCTTAAACCTTGGTTTAGAAATATGACCCCTTGCTTACAAAACAGTGTTTCATAATTATACACCAGTTGCTTCTTTATGGCAATTATATTATCTTTCTTTGCATCTCTTAAACACAGTTTTTCTGAGCTGGCAGAGCATGTGAATTTTGTCCCTGAAGGGCAAAAGCTTTAGCTTTTTCGTTATATGCTATCAGGCAGGGAAATGAGATTTATCTGTAGGTGTGGATTAAGAATGAGCAGCATGTTTGGTTCCTGATTCAGGCACCCCAAATTTTGGTGTTCTTTGGGAGCAAGACTCTGGATTAGTTATCTGTGAAAGCTGGGGCTAGTAAGAAAGCTAAGCCAGAGAGAAATGCAAATGTGCTTGTACCCACTTTGGGAGTCATTAATAAAGTATGCAACCTAGCTTTCTTATACACAGCTCAGTATTAAACAACAAGAGGGCAGATGGTGTGAACATGCTCATGAAAGCATTCCTGTAAAGGACAATAGGGATGAAGGGTGTGAACATACAAAATGTGGCTGCTAGCTTAACTCTGCTGGATTTGCAGCTGTTCCAGATGTTGTTGCTCAGCTGTTAATGCTGTGGTCTGCCCTGCTCTGCAGAGCTCCATGTAGGGTGCCAGTGCCAGGGGCCAGAGATGCCCCTCTCCCCACAGCTGTGGTTGTGTGTCATGGCATGGGGCTACTGCAGCTGACCTCTCCCCAAAGCAGGCACCACTCTCCTCTTTCCTTGCAGGTAATAAGCATCTTCGCTCTCCATTTTTATTCTGCAGGTATCCACCACGCTTCTCCCAGATGGTCTGACTGGTAAACAGCATCATCATTCTCAAGCATCATCAGTCTCTATTTACTTTGATATTTACAGCTGTTCCAGCTTTGAGAAAGGGCATCTGTGCCTAAAAGCTTGCGTTCTTTCTGAGTGCTGTAGCTGGTCACTGCAGACTTTGCTATGGTTAGATTGTGCCATCATACTTGAAAAGGTAACGGCAGTATCTCCATGTGATACAAGGGTTTTATGGACTCAGCTTTGAATTTGTTCTCAACCGGAGCAAGGTGAGGCTAATATCTCCAAAAGGCAGTGCAGGAGGGCAGAGTGAGAACATTCACTTGGTGGTTTCCTGCCTGATCTGCCATTGATAGAGGCTAACCTAAGGAACTTGCCTTCATGGCTGAACTGTAGAGAAAAAAAAACCCTGTTAAACACCAAGTATAAAGAACACCCAAATCTTCAAAAGGAACAGAACATTACAGAGAAAAAGTAGAAATTACATAATATCATCAAATGTCTGCTCAGTCACTTAGTATTGAAATGTTTGCTCTTTCTTACAGTTACCTTCGACCATTTTGAGATTTTGCGAGCTATTGGGAAGGGCAGCTTTGGAAAAGTGAGTGTTGTGGGGACTAATCACCGTGTGGACAGCTGGAGATGTAACTGAGTGGAAATGGATAAGTTGGAGGCTCACATAAGAGTACAGAACCAAAACCCATGCACTATCAGTGAGCCTTGACCTGAGCTTCAGTTCCTGGTAATCAGGAGGAAATCAGAGCCCAATTCCTTATCCATTCTGTGGCCACAAATCATATTACATGAGACTAAAATGAGAAAATGATCAATCAAATTATCTGAATTTAATTAGATTTCTGAAGGAGCATTTTCTATTATTTCTCAGCAAATCAATACTGAACATCATGATGCATTTTTGATAAAGAGCTACAATCAACATGAAATCTTGGCAGGTTTTTTTAACACATTATTTAATGTGTTGAATGTTTCTCTGTGAGGCACAGTATTTGTTATTAAGCATCAGGTTCATCCCAAACTCCTAAACTACTGTGTGAACAAAACCTGTTTTGTGCTGTGCTCTCACAGGCTCTGAGGCTTTCCTTGAAGTCATGTTTCTTTCTAGATTCAGTGACATATAAGAAAGGTTAAAATTCAAAGCCCAGTACCCCTTAAACAAAGCCCAAGATGAACTGTGAACTGAGTGACACTTCTCAGGAAAGTGATTATGAGGTGGTGGTCCCAGTGTTTGACCTGTAGTTTTGTGGTGGAGGGGGCTCTTCCTGACAGTAACTAGTGTGGGATGGATGGACATGATGGTTAGTGAGTGGCATTAAATAAAATGTTGACTTCTCTGTGATTCCCTGTCTCCCATGTTTCATTGATAAATTCCTTCCTCTCATCTTCCCTCAAAAATTTCTCTTTGGGTGAAATACCCAATAGATTCCCAGGCAGTGTCCAGTGTTACAGCATCGGTGGGTGGAGTTGGGCCTTGGCAGTGTGGGCACTGCCAAAGCTGCTGGAAAACACTTGTGTCACTGGGTTTTACCTGCTCAGTTTTGCTGACAAATCATCTATGATTTGTTCTGATTTGCTCTCTTAGGTCTGTGTGGTACAAAAGATTGACACCAAGAAGATGTACGCCATGAAATATATGAACAAACAGAAGTGTGTGGAGCGTAATGAAGTGAGAAATGTTTTCAAGGAGCTGCAGATTATGCAGGGCCTGGAACACCCTTTCTTGGTTAATTTGTGGTAAGAGGTGGCTACTTGGCTCACTGTTTGAGTCTGTGCAGTCAATTATAGACACCTTCGAGACCAGACCTTCTTCATATGCTTCAAGCCTGTCTTGGAAGCAACTGGTGTGTTCCACTTACTGAGGCTCTTGTTTCAGGGGAATCCTGTTTAGCTAAACAAGCAGTTATCTCCCTTGTCCCCCCAGACAGCACAAGATAATTTGTTCATGTGTTCCTTCACAGTGTTCCTGCAGGCAGGTATTGGCTATCACCATAACTCTACCTGCATTTAAAGGTGCTCTTTGCAACCACCAGCAACTTCAGGCAGCATGGGATTGATGGCCAGGCAGGGCTCTTTGCTAAGTGTCCCTTGACATTGCTTTCTTCTTAATTTTATTAGGACAGCAATAACATCCAAGTGGTGTGAGCTCATATATCGCATGATAAAGTGGCCAATATCCTGTAGTTTCAAGATTCCACCTGTAGGGTGGTGGGTATTTACATTTATTGGAAAATGGATTTTTTTTAGAATAAGGTAGAAATTATCAATGCTAAGCAAAAAAAAAAAAAAAAAAGCTAAAAGACATTGAAGATCACAAATCTTTGAATAATTATTCATAATTATTCCTATTTGAAATCTGTAACCTGAGTGCAGTTCAGTGAACTCTTGGTGTTTTACTGCTGTTGCCATTTAGAATTGTTCTTACTGGGGTATGAATGGTAAAGGTGCAGCTACACCTCCCATATCATATCTCCAAATTTGTCTTTCCTGCTTGAACACGCAGTTCCAGGCAAAGCTCACTCAGCAGTTGAGAACTGACCAGTGTATGTGTATGTAGAGATCTGTACAGAGCAAACCATTCAAGTGTCCCTGCTTCTGTTCTTGTCGTGCCATCGCTGGCTTCAGAATGCCTTTAGCATTCCTGTGGCTTTCCTGCACTCTGAGTGATACACAGACTACAAGCTTCATGTGGAACAGGGGTCTGGCTTGTGTTGCTGTTCATCACATCAAGCAATCAGTATGTTGATAAAGAAAAATCCATGCGGAAAGCTGGTTGTCAGCCCCTCTCAGAGAGACACAGTCCATCAAATGAGGTTACATGCAGAGGACCAGCAGACACCAGCTTCACCCCTACTGTATTGAGCACATGGGTTCACAGACAGACTGCTGCCTTGTGAGCTGGTGCCTGACAGAGAGACCTCCAGTGCTGGGGGTCTGGGCAGGTCTGTGCTGGTCCTGGGCTCCTCTGCATTGCTCCTGTGGTCACTTCCCAGTGGTGCTCAGAGAAGGCAGAATGCCCATCTTGAGTTGTTCATACAATCTGCTCTGACTCTGTTATGGATCTCAAACTAAATTATTGTCATCATAAGTGTGACAATAGTGGGAAACAGCATGGAAAGGTTATGAAATTGTAATTTCCCAAGTGAAAAATTCCAAGAAATTATTAGTATTCCCAGAGGTACCACATGTTCCTTTATTACCTGTCACTTTTCAGTACTACTGTCCTTGAACCATGTGTGTGCTGTTTTAGGTACTCATTCCAGGATGAAGAGGATATGTTCATGGTGGTCGACCTGCTGCTTGGAGGGGACTTGCGCTACCATCTCCAACAAAATGTGCGGTTCCAAGAGGGAACTGTGAAACTCTTCATCTGTGAGCTAGTGCTGGCCCTTGACTACCTGCAGAGCAGACACATCATCCACAGGTCAGCCAGGCCACAGGCTGTGCTGTGGGCAGGCTTGTTCCTCTTCGATGTGAAATGACAAATAGAATCTTAAGTGATAAATAACATATTCTCCCATGTATTTGCTTTTGTGTGAAACACAAGGCTTCCACAAGAAAAGAGAGCATCTGATTTCTCCCTCTGGGGTAGCCGGGAAATAGCATATTTGATTGTCTGCTGATCTTGCAAAAAGTTGTCTCTGATAGGTTTTAATTAGCTGTAGCTCATTAATATCCATCCTGGTCCAGGGAGGGTAGGTGTCAGCACTCAGAACTCCTGTGCTCATGCTTGAAGGTGTCTCCCTTTGCCCCTCTCTCTGTATTGCACCAAAATAAAGAGGACTGGTCTCAAACACAGCTTTTTTGTGTATGAGGTAAATCCCTTTCTAGAAGTGCCAAGAGTTTCTTTTTGGCTACCACAATTTCTCATGGCCAGTGAAAAAATGCATCAGCTCTTCCCACACCTTTGAAAACTTACAGAATAGCAGAGGAGGCAGAGGTTTCCTCTGACTAGGAAGCAGGGTGTGCCTCTGGATAGATGGACGCATGGCTCTTCTGCTGGTGTCATGGGCAACACAAACCTCGAGGGCCCAAGAGTGTAGCCGTTAGCTGCTGTCAGGGAGGATGAACAGGGAGGGACTATAGCATCAGTAATTGCAGGGAGAAGGTCACTTCATTTAGAAATATCACTCCAGATGAGCATTCTTGTACAGTGTAAGAATTAAGCATGGAAAGCGTAGAATTGAAAGGGTCCTGGTTGTTAGTGGGGAAGGCACGTGCTGGTGAGGAGCTGGTGAGGATGAATGCCTGTTCCTGTCCACAGTGTCCAGCTGCCATGTCCAAGGTGTGAGGGCAGAACGACCACTTGCCTGTCCCTGCAGCCACAAGAGCCTAGAGCCATTTGGCTCTGCTGAGGGCAGGGCTGAGTGCTGGGGACAGCCCCTACATTCTCAGGAGTCTTCTCTTTCACGCTGCTTATTTTGTGCTTTACATGCATGGATCTTTGCCCCAGTGTGAATAGGAGTGGGAGAAACTGCAGGTGAGATTGCATTGTGCTTTTCAAACAGCTGCATGTGTTTAAGGTAAATCAAGTACAACAAAATAGGTATGACAAGCTGTAAAAATTGCAAGTTATTTAATTAACACTGTAATGCAAGTTGTTTAATTAACACTGTAACCCAGTGGGATAGTATCTGATAAAGTAATTCAGCTAAGTCAATTACACTGCAGTAGTTGTAATTGAGAACATCAGAGACAGGGAAGCAATGGCTTTGTTTGGCTGAACAAAGCTGTTTAGAGACAGCAACCTCAGGCTGGAATTATTTCCCATCTAGATGTAAAAGAATGGGAAATATTAATATCTTTTAGATTAGGAAATTATATAACCAGTTGATAAAAAAGAAACACACAAATTAACAATAACCAGAATTAACTCAGGCTGGAATTATTTCCCACCTAGATGTAAAAGAATGGGAAATATTAATATCTTTTAGATTAGGAAATTATATAACCAGTTGATAAAAAAAGAAACACACAAATTAACAATAACCAGAATTATCTCTGGTCATTGTTTGCATCCTGAGAATGATATTACTGTGCTGGTGTAATTCCAGAGGCTGCATGCCAGACTGAAGAAGATCAGAAATAGCCACAATAGAAATTTAAAAATAATAATTTTTAAACAAATTGAAACCATTTCGCTGTGCTTAGGGGACAAATCAGCCACTTACCTGACACTGCCTTGTACTCTGCTAATAATGCCTGTCCCCGTATTCACCTATATAATGGTGAATGGCACCAGGAAGTTAACTACTGTTTATAACCCACTGGAAGTAGTTTGGGTGACAAGATGCCACAGAACTGTAAGCTACTAGATGACAAGTAGATATATTGTGGGGTTTTGATTCCAGGTGACTTGGAGAACTCAAAATGTATCTTAAGGATTGAATTTTTAAAGATAAAATCCTAAACATGCTCATTTCTTTACTTGGAACTCCTGGGCCTGGTGGGGAGCACCAGCTGGTACAGGGTTACTGCACTGTTGCCTGCCTCTCAGCTGGGACCTTCTCCCTGGGGAATCAGCTGGCCAAGTGCTCAATGGAGACTGGTGTAATGAGCTCATTAAAGCCAGGTAATGGCTTGTAAAGTCACTCAGGTGGACACAGCTTTATCAGAGTATCAGGTATACATTTTCTCCCTTCAGTAAAAGCGTTTCCCTACAGCATTGCTATAGGTAATATTTTGTGGGGTTCTTTTACTCAGGAATAAAACCTGTGGGTAACCCATTTGTATCTAGAACAAAGATGTTAAAATAATTTTAATTTGTACTGAGTGAATGGAGAACACTCAATACAGTATCGAAACAGATTGAAAATTAACAGGAGGAAAACAATAAAAAGAAGCTCTAACTTAACTGTGGGAAGACTTATCTGACTGCTGTTCACCCAAGCCCCTGCTGCTTTCGCAGGGTACCCACTGCTGCTGATGCTGTTTGATTAGTCACTCTCTTACTCCTAAATCAAACAGGAGCATCAGAGCTGAGAAGCCCCGAGGCTCTGAGGGTACAGTGGCTCTGCCAGGGTCCCAGAGTCTGGGCTTTCCTGAGATGCCTGCAGTGCAGTGTTTCCTGTCACTTCTCTGAGCTAATGGCTGTCTTTCCTCTGTTTTTCTTCTCAGAGATATCAAGCCCGACAACATTTTACTAGATGAGCACGGTAAGTGCTTGGTGCTTTGTGGTCATGCGTAAGTATAGAAGCAGTCAGAGACTGGAGACCCAAGCTGCAGTCTCTGTGCTTGCTGGTGCCATCATTTGGTGTTACTCTCTCTCCCTCAGCCTAACCGCGAGCAGGACCATCCCACCCTTTTGTGCTCCTCTGGCTGTCTCTTGCTTTTTGAGCAGCAGTGTCTTGTACCTTCGGGGCACTGGGCACCCTGTGATGCTATGGGGTTGTCTTGGTGTTTTAACCAACACCTCCTTTGGCGGAGTGACTTGATGGTGTCACTACAAGGCACTGGCAGGGACCATATGTTTGGCGCTGCTTGGGTTCTGTAGCCCAGCACACTCGATTTTAACATTTTCTTGGGTCTTGTTTAAAACTTAATCAAAATGCCTAATTTGAAGGGCAATCCTTGTATCACTGCAGGGTTTGTGCAGTATGTGCTCACAAACAGAATTAATTGTGGTGCAATAGATAATCCTCATTCACCTATTTTCTTTTTCCTTGAGCATTTGGCATGGGGAGGGAGCTCTGAAGAGGATTTTGGGGCTGGGTATGTTATAAATGTTGCTATCCATTTTTCTACAGTTTTTCTTAGGTAAAACTCTTGACTATATTCCTGCATGGCTCTTTAGTCGCATTTTTCTCCTGGCAAAGATCTCGCAGTGAAGAGTTGTCTGATATTTATTGGTTTGTAATTCATTAGAGAAATATTTTGTTAGCTCATATTTTTTTAAAAATCCAAGTAACTGGCTTATTGTGAGAGATTTTCATTAGCAGCTACAGCAAGGTGCTTGAAGAGAAAAAGTCAGTACAGAGAATAGGCATACCTGAATTTGTTATCACTTCAGAGGCTGTAGCAGAGATGCTGCAGCTCCCGAGGGAGGCATTGCCTGGCTCTATGACCAGGTGTGTGTGACCAGGGTTGCCTGGCAGCATTGAGCCCAGGCTCGATCTGTTTCCATATGACCTCTAATTTCAGAGCACTGGTTGATTATTTATTTAGGAGCTAGCAGCAAAATGGCTTTGCCTCCAGGTGCTGGAGCCCCTGTCCTGCCTCGCTCAGTCCTTCTCTGGCTGTTGCCCCATACACAGACTATGCAGAGTTGAGTGCTGCTGATGTGTCGAGGACCTGCCTCTCCAGCCAGACTCCTGGTACTGCCAGGGTTCCAGGCTGCCCATCTTGTGTGGGACTGCCTTTGGTCAGTCCTCACTCTTGGATGCTTTGGTGACCCATCACCATTCTCCCAGAACCTCTGTGCCCCTCAGACTGGGATGACACAGCTTCCTGAGAGGAGCTGGGATCACCATGGCCATGGGAATGTAGGTCGGCCTTCCCTGAAGAGGGGAAAAAAGAGGAAGAGGCTCTATGCATGTCTGCAGCTGCATTCAGCCCAGAAAGACACAACCTACTAACTTCTTTAATGACACTACAATTCAGAATGAGTTTTGAGTCTATTCTCTGCTCACTGGGATTTTTTAACTCTCTCTTGCAGAGGTTTCAGAGTATTTTTTCTGGGGCCATACCCTTGACTCCAATGTCCTTTTGTCTATGACTTGTAGTACTCCTTTTCTTCATCCATGGCAGCAAAGGTTTGTCTTCCAAGACATATAGAAAGCTTTGGACACACACAGAGTTTGGTTTTTTTCTTGTCCCAAATGAAGCTGTTATTGTAGCTTCATGTTTATCTATATTTAGCCTAATAGATCATGGTTGTTTTTCAGTATCTCCCTGTGGCGCAGAGCTGAAGCTCCCCATTCTCTCTTCTCTTCCATCACCAGACTTTCACACCTGGGATCACAAAACAGATGCAATTTGTTAACATTAATTTTTTTTTATAATATTCTTCATTGGGACCAGTCCCCTGAGACTATGAAGGACCTGAAGACCTTCAGCAGTCAGATTTCAGTCCTTAATTTTTTATACTCCTCTTGCCCCTTAACCCTGCCCTCTGGTCCATCTACTTTTCCAGCTGTGAAACTCCTTTGTAGCTGCAACTCCTTCAGATTTAAGTTTGGAAAGGCCCCCAGCTTTTTTGCAGATGCCAGCACCCTTTTTGCAGTTGTTAATAACCAAGGGAGTTACAGGAGCCCTTGTGTACATCACTTAATCTTTATGAAGGAGGCTGGTTCCAGTTTTCAATTGTTCTCATGATGCCACATATTGGTTGAAATGTGTTACCCTGACACTGACTGTCATGGACTTGACACACATCTCACACTTTTGCCTCCATCACCCTGGTTGGTGACATTCTGTATTACCATATCAATTTCAGCCAAGAAATTAACATGAGCCATAAATAAAGTGGAATATCAGGCAAGTACCTCTCTGTGCAAGGAAAGAGCCATTGTTCAACATCACAGATTAAGTCCCCCAATGAAAAAACCCTCAGCAGATGACACATCCAGCAGCCATTTCAAGCACAAAGCGATTTTCTCCTTCAAAGACGTGTTTATCAATTTGATTCAGTGACAGCATAGCACACCTGGGAATGAACAAATATAACAGATGTCAGTTTCCAGGAGTTGTGACTAATTAATCAGGAGATTTTGGCCAGGTCATTTGTCTAATGAAATTGAAGAAAGGCTCAGTTTTATCTCTAATAAAACAGAGATTTTTTGCAAAGCCCTGTAATGGCTTTGCTCAGTATTCTGGCTTGTACTACTGCCAGAAGAAACTCAAGGGTAGTGTTGTAATGGGTGAGTTATTCCAATGCCGGCATGGCACTCATGGCCCATTTGCTCTCTCATCTCAGGTGAAAAGGGGCACAGCCCTTCTAGGAGGCTCCACAGCTCCTGGGGTTTGTAGTTTCATATTCTTCAAAATGTTTTCTTGGATGAATCTGAGAAGCATTATATTTTCTGCACTCAAGATTTTCTAGAAAAGGTGAAGGAATTATGAAGTAACAAAGGTGCCACATGCAATAAGAACATTGTTTGCGTTAAGGCAAGCCCAGTGATTGATCTTGCAGTGCTAGTTTCAGGCAGGCTGGGCTTGGGGAAGACTCAGGTGGTGCCTGAATGCTGCTCTGGCCATGCTGGTTCAGAACTGGCTGCAATTAGAGATGCTGAGCAACCAGGAAGACACAAGCCTTAAGGTCTGACCCAGCAGCAACCCCCAGTACATCCACTGTTGGCACCAGTAGCTCCTACCTTGTAGTTCCGTGTCACTGTTCAGCCTTGGTTTACTGCCCCAACCCTCATCCTCACTGGCTTGATTTCATCATTTCTCAAGGGGGTTAGTTTATAAAACTTGTCATTTATTTGAAGTGAATAATTTTAAAGATGAATTCAGAGAATGTCACATTTGTGTTTGGAATATCAAATTCTTAACAAGCCTTTATGATTCGTATTTCTGAAAACAGCTCCTCACAAAGAGGAATGAAAGCTAGTGTTGAAAGGAAAAACAGTGCAAAGACACAGAGGATGTAGCCAGATAGGGCAGTTGTATATCATTTGTCCTCCCAAGCACTCCCCAACAATGTGATGCCACTCTTTAGTGGGCAGACTGGGGGAGTGAGTGCCTGGTGGATGGTGTAAGTGGTGAGGAGGGCTCCATAGGTCTGTCAGGGACTCGGTGCAAGGCGAGTGCTGATGCCTGGCTCATGCTCTCCCAGCAGTGCTATGGCTCAACAGAGGCAACATGGACATGATACAGAGGTTTTAGGTGAAATCTCAAGTTCTACTTTTACTCCCCAAGTTTTCCCAGCTACATGAGGTATTTGCAGCAGACAACTTGCACTGCTGCTCTCACAATATAGATCTATAGGCACAGTCATAAATACTTCCTGAAATGCTCATGGCATCCAGAGAAGACAACAGAAGTTTATTGCCAAAGTGTCAACTTTTAGACCTATGAAGGTGATCTTACTCTGCTTTGTCTCATGAACTAGTGCAGCAGTGAATTTCTAGCTGTTGAAGCTAATGACTGAGGAAGGTGTTGTCACAGCCTCTGTGTCAGTAAAAGCCTCTTTGCTTCAACCTCTGTGGTTAGCGGAAACAGCAGCAATCCAGCTCCCTTCTGTTACTGCCAAGGGAGTGATGCTGCAAAACACTACAAACAGAACAGCTGATGTGTTGACAGTGAAGCCACCTTTGTCAGGGGTGAGCAGGCTCAGTGCTTGAGGAGATGCTGGAGGTGGGGAAATGGAGCCTGCCTGCTTTTGATTAGGAAAATTCTGCTGAACCAAACCACAAGTTTCAGAGAGACTTGCTTCTGTGCAGCTAGCCGTGTCTGATCACCTGCATCAGTGTGGGACTGCTCCATTCATTGACAGTGGTTCAGTTAATAGAGAATAATGAATTAAGTGCCTTAGGAAAAAAAGCAAGTAAAAGCACAGGCAGGACCTAAGTGGGAGCATTGTCTTTCTCATCATTGCAGATCACATCTACCTCTTTTATTTCCTTTTTGGTTCACAGGCAGCAGCTGTGCATATTATAGGCATGGCAGCAGAGTCTGTTCCTCCCCCAAGGGAGTTTCATGATGTTTGAATTTCTGTATAAGACTCTTTTGCTGGCTGCTAAGAGTGTTTGTTTCCATTTTGGAGGCATCCTCTAAAGAGGAAAATCGAGGGAGTGCTTATTACCTGAAACACCAGATGGAAAAAAACTAGGAAGCTGAACATCAAGATTTTGGGGTTTTTTGAACATAGTGGAATTTTTTTCTGTGAGAAAAGTTCAGTTCTCCTAAAATATAGGAAGACTCACAACAATCATCACTAAATTACTTCTTGGAGAACTCTTATATTTTCTGGTTCCCCAGAGGGAAAATAAGGGGATATTTGAAAAAACAAGAGACATCTGCAAGTAGCCTGCAAGCTGAAGTGGGAAAATAAGGGGATATTTGAAAAAACAAGAGACATCTGCAAGTAGCCTGCAAGCTGAAGTATTTTCTATTAGTTCTCCCACCAGAATTTTTTTCCTGGAAATTCCTTTCCATGGAGTATTTTACTTTATGTTTCTGATTCAGAGCTATTTCTTGTGTGAAATTAAAACCAACCATCTTACATGTTAGCGTCTGTCTTTCAGGACACGTGCACCTCACCGATTTCAATATCGCCACAACACTGACGAAGGAGAGCCATGTCACCACCATTGCTGGCACAAAGCCCTACATGGGTGAGAATCAATGGCAGTTATATGTTCTTGAATTATCATTTTATGGGCTTGGATGGACTGCTGTGGTGGTACACAAGTGAAGCCATTTTTGATTAGAGCTTGGATTCTTTTCTTCTTGATCCACATCAAAACATAGACAACTTGAAGTGAGGAACACCCTGGAGAGGAGATGCAGGGTGGGGACAGGAGTCCCTCCCCACAAATGCCTCAGTGCAGCTGGGGAATGTGTGTGTCCGTCTACAAATCCCACATGCAGACTGATGCAAGCACACCATGAATATGGATTTTAGCACCACGATGCCACACTGTACAGCATGGATTTGATTATAAACTGAGATAGTTGCACTCCTGAGATCCCCAAGCATTTCACAAGCAGCAGTCACACTGTGTAGCAATTATGAAATACTCCTGCTACCCTTGAGAAGGGAAATTATGCACATAGGTTTGTATTTGGTCCCTCAGTACATCATCATGATAGTCTTACACTGCTGTACTACTAGCAATAACTTGAATTTTTATACTAAATGGATGCTTTAAAATTTAACACTACTCTGTGTTTAGGCCACGTGAATGGTTGTAAGAAAACACTGCTCCTTGTTTGTTTGTTTTAGAGCAGTTTTTGACTCCCAGGTTGCACAAAAACACTGAAGTACTTTTTCCTTTTAATGAAAAATCTAATGGCTAAGAAAAAACATTTCAGTTGGTCCCTCCCCCTGCTTCCCATTAAGAGCTGTGGTTCTCAAGCTTCATTCAGTTACAATTTGGTTTTCCATGCCAAGGATGCAGTTGGCACCATGTCTGCATTTATGCTGCATGTTAATGTTCCCAAAGAGCTGCTTTCATTGATGGCTGAGACTAGATTTGGGCTCTGCCAGACTGAAGTGCTTGAACAAAGAGATGAGTGGGATGGGAGAAGCTTCCCAAGATGCAGATCTGCTGAGCTCTGACAGGGGCAGAGACACATCGCAGGGGAGATGAAGAGATACTCAGACCACCTTATGCCTAGACTGAGTGAATGTGCTTATTCTGGAGGACATTTGCTATAAATGATAGGAACTCCTGTGTCAGTAAAAGGAATTCGTTATTTGGGGCCTTTGGGGGGCAGAGAAGCACAGAGAGTTTCATGCGGAGAGGACTCTGGGGTTACTGGGTGACCCTGGTGCAGGAGCATGGCAGCACAGGAAGGGCATGGATCAGGTGTTCTGTGTTGCTTATTTCCACTTGGGATTGCAGCTAGGCAACTTTTTTTCCCCTGTATTTCACAGCACCTGAAATGTTTAACTCCACAAAACCCACCAACTACTCCTTCGCCGTGGACTGGTGGTCACTGGGAGTCACTGCCTATGAGCTGCTCAGGACTCGGGTATGTGTATGGCTCATGTCCTGGCCTACTGTGTCCTTGGACATGCTGTTGGGAAGGTTAATGCTTTGTAACAGAGATGGGACAGCCAAACTGAATTCAAGGCTTTAGGGGTTATTACAGCAGAGAAAGCAGACTGCATCTTCACCAGGCTTCTTGTGATCATGGCTAAGAGCTCAGAGAAGCTGCTGCAATAGAGAACAGCATGTTGTGGCAGTTCCCCATTGTGGCTGAGGGCCTCTGGGTTGGTAGAAGTGGGACAAGACAAACAAGCAACAGCTCCTGAAGTTTGGGCTGCAATGTCCTTTACTTGGAGCTTCTATCCTGCAAGGATAAAAGAAACTTGAAAAAAGATCTTGTTGCTGCTGTAACAAGACTGAGCAGTTGGAGCAAATGATTGGAAAAGCCCAATCCCTGCCTGTGCCATGAGGGCTCTGCTGCTGACTTGGGCAAGGCTGGGAGCCTAGTAGATAGGCAAATACATGAGTGTGTTGGAAGTGTTGTGTAAAAAAGTGGGACAAAATTTTAAAAATAACATTCTTCTAAACATAAGAATATAATTTAAAGAGGAATATTTAAAATCTTGTGAGGCTCAGAAGCTTCTTTTCAGTATGAGTATGTAAAACATGTTTTTTAAAAATTCTATCATCAGTCTTCGCAGAAGACCTGAAAAACATTTTGATGAACAGATTTTTTTCAGTTGAATTTGTGTCTCACTTGTGAGAGATCAGTTCAGCAGACCTTGAGGAGATGTTGCTGTCTGACTTGTTGGGTAACTGAAGCAGTACACCCTCTGTAAACATCTTAATGTAATATTTGAATTTTCTACCTATTATGCTAAATGAATGGCAGGACTGCATCACGTTGATTTTTGACTTGATGGCATTGCTTCTAAAGGCGGGAGCAGAAATGTTGTTTTGTGCTCATACTTGATGGCACAGCCACGTTGAGATGGTGGCACCTGGGTGGCTGCCACGTGGGGGAAGTGAAGGGAGACCTTGAGGTCCATCTAGCGTTGGCACACGTCAAGCACACCGCACTTAATCTATTTATAGCTACTATTCTTTAAATGTACTTTTAATACCCTCCTGCCTTCTTCCCCCCAAAATAAGGTATAAATCTGTGAATCAAAATTTTCACACTGCCATTTAAAGTTCTCTCTCCAGGTAAGGCAGCAGAATTGTTGTAGATGGAAAATAAACAGGGAGGTGACTTTGCCTGTGCTGTGTTACTGGCTGTTCACTGTATGTTGATGCAGGAGGAGTCCCTGGTGCTCCGCTGCACCATGTGCTCCTCTGCAGTGGCTCACCTATCCCAGTGATATGGCACTGGCCACAGGGCAGAAGGGACTGTCACCCTGCATCCTGACACCCACCTGAGGCTGGTGACCCTTCCTGGGACATCCTTTTCTGAGCTGATTTTATTGTTAGGAGACATTTGTATCCTGTTCACTGGCATTGTCCCCAGCATGAGTGAAGAACATTTTATGGGGAGTAGCAGGAGTGCTCTAACCACAGCACTATGTGTCATAGCCTTGTAAGATAAAAACACTGAAAAGACCAAGCAAATTCCCACTGGCTGATAACTCTGACTTCTGGGGTTTGCTCCTGCCTATCCTGCTGTTAAATGCATAGTTATTAGCTTAGTTCTTGCTGACATTTTGTTTTTTTCAACTGAGCCTTGGTCACACAAGGAGAGATGTCCCACAGGAGGCTGAGGACTGGACAGTGAGATTGTGTGAAGCTTCTGGGCTCTAACCAGGTTTCTCAATGAGTCTGAAAAAGCAGATAAAATCAAGTGCTTTTCTTGTGGCCTTTCCCACAGAGGCCATATCACATTCGGTCCAACACTTCCACAAACGACATCGCTCATGTGTTCAAGACAGCTACAGTGATGTACCCCGCCGCGTGGTCCCCGGACATGGTCTCACTGATCAAGAAGGTGAGGGCAGCTGCCGGGCGGGTGAGGGGCTGGGAAGTGTCCGGTGCTTCTGCCACTCACAGCCTCTGCTCTACACGCTGGGAAGCCCTTGCAAATGGTGACATGGACAACCTTGGCTTCCAGAGTTTCCTCTCTAACTTTGCTCTCAGGAATTAACTGACTTAGAAGCAGATATTGATATATGTGTCAATAAATTTAGCCCCCAAAATTACATTTTTTTAATTATCAAAAATATTTTTTTTCCCAATAATGGAAATATTTTCAAGAAGTGCTGAGATTGTGGAAATCCTTTGATGCCGTGTGCATTATGCACCACTGCAATTTTTTTTTTTTTTTTCAATAAAGCTGTTATAAAAATTGCTTCAGAATCATTACTGGAAGCATTTTGAAGCTGAAATCCCATTTGAAATGAAGCCCTAGCTTCAATAAGTAAGACTATGGCTTAACAGTGGCAGCAAAACTGAGCACTTAACCCCTGCGTACCAGCACTGGCAGCAAATTTTAGGGAAGTTTAAATAGTTTTTTAATTTCAAATCAGCGTGGGCAATAAAGTAGTACTTAATGTAGCATTCATCTATTTTTTGTTCCAAATAATTTGTATATGTATTCTATCATTTCTAACAAAATAGATGATCAACTATTTTAATGAAAAGAGGCTGTCAATTCTTTGCTGAGACTGAATCATGGTGTATTTTCCAGGAAGAAAATTGAAGAATATCTCCATTTGCTGAAAATTCAATGAAGCCAGTATTTCATTAAGCCTAACAATAATACAGGGATATTTACTGCAGATGTTCTATGTGTTGCTATGCTGGAAGTTTTTCCCTGGACCACAGCAGGCCACAAGCCATGGAGGCTCCCTTGTGAATAAATACTACAATGTCACAATTATTTAAATTTCCCTGTGCTCCTTTGCATCTGGTTTAACATATAACGCATATGTATTATGTATGAAGCCAACTGTGACTCCTTCCTGGCTCAACCATTCCCTGTGGATTTTTGTATTTATTAACGTCCTGGGCAGATGCTTGTCATTGTGGAGCTGCAGTGCTGGTGTTAGGCTGGAGTCCAGAGCTCTGCAGAGGGATCTGGGCAGTGGGGACATTGCTGTGTAACTGGCTGCACGTCAGCATGAGGAGGGCTGTACGAGTCACCTTGCCTATACCCTCCCCAAAGGGTTTGGATCATCTGGTTTTCCTGCTCTGTCTTAGGAGTGCATAAACTCTGTCAGGAGTTTATGCAATGTGTAATCCTTGAATACAGACAACCTCAACTCTTCCCTTCCACACAAGTAATCCCTGAGGCAATGTTAAAAACTATGAAAATAAGCAGTGTGGAGGCATGATTCACACTGGAATAAGAATATTACTTTGGTAGAGTGAGCAAAGAGGATGTTTTACTGATCCAGTATTAAAAGCAGAACACAAAGGCCTGAGTGGAACTCCCCATTCCAAACAAATGCTTATTTTTAACATTGGACAAATTGTTTAATGCCACTGTACTGCCTCATTGAGTGTTCCTACAATGGGGATAAAAGTAATTCGTAAAAAATGGGAATAAACAGAGGTTGTGAGCCTGTCACATACCCTGGTGAAGGGACCCTGAGCCAGAGCAGGAGAGGCACTGGTCCAAGTACCAGCATTGATGTGGTGTCTCTGGTGCCATGTGTCCCTAGCCCTGCTCCACAGAATGTGTGTGCTGTGGGGCTGGTCTCATCTCTTCCCTTTAACTCCTTCTGCAGTTGCTCGAGCTGAACCCTGAGAAACGTTTTTCTCAGCTGAAGGACATCCAGTCCTCCCCGTATCTGTCTGATGTGAACTGGGATGCTGTTCTCCAGAAAAGAATAATGCCAGAATTCATTCCCATGGTAAGGCCATTTGAGTGTAAAGGTTCCTCATACCCAGCACTGGGACATGGGATGTTCTGACAAATTTCCACTGAAGCATTAGGTGTCACAAGGGAAAAAGAGAGACCAGGGCAGAGCTGTCTCTTCCCTGAGTGTGTAGCAAAGAGTACTGGAGGGAGACTGTAGTGTGAGTGCCCCAAAACTAATATGCCCTGTTTGTAATGTTCCCAGAATTTATGGGTGCAGAACCCACTGGGTTGTGCATCTGTGTGGGATGGACAGTGCCTGTGAGCCCTCTTATGCTGAGCCATGCTCTGAGCAGTGCATCCAAAAACCCAGTGCATCAGGATGAGCTCAGCAGCAGCCTGGGGATCACCCACCATCTTATGGGAATTGTTTTCTCCTGCTTTCTCCCCTAACAAGCTCATTGTTCACAGTAAGTAGTACATACACTAGATTAGTGTTTCTGGGCCCTTTCTAATTGAATTAAAACAGCACACAAGAAACAGAACACTTACGGAGAATAGTCCAACTGCTCCAACTTCTGTTTTCAGCAGAAGTTGGGCTAAAGTATGAATATCTGTTAATTGTATATCCACCATTTTTCTGGGTTTCTCTGTGGTGGGTACAATTCTGTACTGCTTGAAGACCAGTTCCGCTGGCTGTTGTGCTACTCTTAAAGAGGCACAACCCAGCCAGGAACCCTCCTCCTCCTCATTGCCACTCCAAAGCATCCAAAGAGCAGAGTAGAAGCAGAAGAACAAAAGGAGCTACTGTCACACCTTGAATATGGCCCCTAGCTGAAGAGACTGATAAAGTAAATCAGGAGTATAGCCAGTGCTCTTGGCTGCATGTGCAATTATAGTTAGTGCATCTTTTTTTACAAAATTCAGCTGTAGCCCAGATGTAGTCCAGTTTGTAAGAGAGTCCTTAAGACAGGCTCTGATCATTTAAGGCCACCTCTCTCTCCCCTCCAGAAAGGCAGACTGAACTGTGACCCAACCTTTGAACTGGAAGAAATGATCCTGGAATCCAAACCTCTTCACAAAAAAAAAAAGCGCTTGGCTAAGAAGGAGAAAGACACAAGCAAAAGCAATTCATCGCAGGTGAGAGCAAGGAGGTACAAGCATGTGGGCAAGGAGGTCTTTCATTTTTCAATGATTGCCATCTAACAAGACCACAGCAAACTGAACAGAATATTTTTTTTTCTCTTGTGACCAACTTTATTCCTAAAACTCTCCCCCATCTTCCCCGTGGCAAAAGACAGATTGTGTATGCACTCATTTACTACAAGAGGAGAGCCTTAATGCCATTCTCCTCACTGCAGGGCTAAAGATGCTCTGTGTCTAAACATATCACCATGTCTCATTGAAACTGTCCTTGCAATGTTTTTCTGTGTCAACTGTGAATTTATTCCCGATCTATTTTATTTTTCCATTCTGATGTGAAAGGCCAGCCACCTCCAGAAGCACCTGGAAATGCTCCAGAGGGACTTCATTGTTTTCAACAGAGAAAAGTAAGTTTTGATCCAGAGGCAGCAGAAGAGGCACTGGCCCTTGCCAAAGCCTTTGACAGTTTTGGAGGTCGCAGGGCTGAGGGAGCTTCTGGGGGGAGGGGGGCTATGGGGGCTCTGTGTTGAAGGAGATTGGGGGGCTCAGGGCTGGAGGAACTCTGGAGTGAGTGGCTGCTTACACCAGGGAGTGGGGTGCTCCAAGGTGGCTGTGCCGCTGTGGGATCTTGGCACTGCCTGGGCTTTCCCTCACAACTCAGTCATCCTTTTCTATCCCCAAGGGTAAGACCTCACCATGACAGCATCCAAGAGACCATGACAAAAAGTGGATGCACACACAAGGAGGACAACCAGAGCAACAACCTCTGAGAACAGCACAGCCCCTGCAGGGGACCTCCTCATGGGGCTGGGGCTCACGAACCCATGCACCTTCACAGTGTCGGGCCATGGACTTGTCCTCTGCTGCTGGGACCCTGCCAATAGCCCAGGGCACAGAGGAGAGGTGGGCCTTCCACTCCCTCAGCTTTCCACCCCACATCCAGACAGTACTGAGCACGGGGGGCGAGGCTGTGGGGGCTGCCTTGCAATTGGCAGTTGATTAGACTCAGATCCTATTATGTTGTCTTTCCTGGAAGCAGGAACGGGACCACAAGACAATGGATAAGACAGTATCCACTATTTTGACTTGGCTGGTGGGTGCCACAGCTCTTGGTGTCACCGTGCAGGCAACTGCCACAGTGTGACTGAGAGGATGAACTGTGTTGTGCTTAGAGGTGCCCACCACTGTGCGGGGCCTGAGGGCTCTGCAGAGGTTGGGATTTCTACATGCATGGGCTCATGGCTGGCTGCCCAAGGTGGAAGAGGTGGGTCTCAGATGCAGAGTCTTCACCAACGCATTGTGAGAAAAGTGGCCTTTGCTTACAGACAGCTCCTGCAAACATCTGTGAGGATGGGCATGGGAGGCTGAAGATGAACTCCTTCCTTAGTTGGGAGGAGGCAGCAAAGGTTTCCTGCCCATTTAGCCCTCTCTCCATGTACTCAGCAGGGCTGGCATGGTGGGTGGTCAGTGTGCAGACAGATGTGGACACCAAGAGGTAACAACCAGGCACTGGTGAATCCCAATGCTTTACCAGTCTAGCCTGAAAAATCCATTCACCAACATGTTAAACTGCTGCAGCTCACTGAATCTGATGGGGTTTGGCTTCCAAAACCAGAGGGAAATTTGAATGTGTATTTTGAATCTCTCCACCACTGAAACAACACTCAATTTATGCAGGGACTGCTTTCAGGAACAACTGCAGTGCTGGTGTGGTCTTTCCAAGACTGAGATTGGCCAAAGCATTGCTACTGTGGTAATGCTGGGAATGATGCTATTATTTAAATGCATTGACAGACCTGAGATTTCACCTCCTTATTTGACTTTTTTCCCATTCTCAGCAACATAGTGAATGCATGATGAATTCTTTGCCTCCCATTAACCAAAAGATCAACGTCCTGTCTGCCCCATCTGTTCCTGCAGTGGCATGCAGCAGGTATCCCAGCATCGAGCAGCACAGTTTGTGCCTAAAAACAAGCTTTAGTTTGGTGTCTTCCATGTTCTCGCCCCTCCTGCAGGGGTGGAGAGCCGGGTGCTCCCCAGCTAGCTGCCATCACCTCAGGGTGCCGGGGTGAGGGGAAGACTGTTCTGGGCGAAGGCTGCTGGGACCGCGGCTGCAGGCCGCGCCGGTGCCCCGGGTTCCTCGGCGCCGCCCGCAGTGCTCCGCTCGATGTGCTGCAGCCTCACTACCTCCCTCCAACACGCTGCGTCTGGCGGCAGCATCGCCATGCCTGCGGAAATAACCACCGGGAAAAGCCATCCTGTTCTGCCCAGGGAGCTGAAAAGCAGGAGCGGAGTTAGTTCATCAGTAAGTGGGTGTCAAGAGTCCTCAATGAGTGCCATTGTCACGGGAAAGTCACCTGTTCCTGCTTAGTCACAACACACCTTTCCCTGCTCCTTCAGAAGACACCCCAATTGACGGCGCAGTGTGCTTACTCTCCCCCAGCCATGCTGGCTTTCAAGCAGTAGGACTTCGGAGGAAGGTGGGGACTCCATGTCTCTCGGCCTTTGACTCATCATTCCCAGGAAGGCTTTCCAAAGCACCTCCAGCATTTCCCACTGATCCTCTGCTCTCCACCCAGTCCTACACCTGGCACCAGGCACTATCAGGCGGACTGTGCTGACCACTGTCCCTATCTCCTGCACAGCACATCACTATCGTTGCCCTGCTCTGCTACAGGCAGAGGTTCATATACTGTAAGTGTATTTATCTGGTATCCTAGCTCTGCTCCTCACTAGGGAAAAATCTACTGCTGCAGAAATAACTCTCTACTGGGTGGTCAGAGAAGCCCCAAGACAACTGAAGTACTTAAATGGTAAGAACATTGCATATTTAAAAATTCCCCAAGGATTTCTACAACCATCTCTCTGTTCCCCTCTTCCTCTATACTAAGAGGCAGTCTCAGCTTAATCTCTACCAAGCAACAGGAAAAAGCCTTAATTATTTGATGGAAGAACTTGAAAAGCTTGTAAGCATAGCCTTCCCCACTCTGGCACAACTATTCTGGCCTGGCCCCTTAAAGACTGCTGCAACGACAGACAGCTTGTCCTGCTCGAGTCGCAGACATGTAAAAGTAAATATTTCAAGGTCAAGTACTGAAGAAGGGGAAAGAAGTGTATTTGTTTAGCACAGCTGAAACTGACCCTTAATTTTTGTAATCTTTAGAAAACAATCAACTTTTTTGTGCATGCTTTGCAAAAGCATGGAGGACAGTGCCTCTTGGTCTAACACACAATGATGGAAGGGGGGCATTTCACTGATAGGAGTCCACAGAAAACAGCCTCCAAGGCTGTCCAGACAGGATGACCTCAAAGCTGTGCCCAGGCAGTGCCAGGTGGAGCTGGTCCTTGTCAACACACAGAAGACAGGCACAGCTCTTGCCAGGCAGTCACAGCCCATGGTGGCCAGGCCAGGCTCAGCCAATGCATGGACAAAGCTAAACAGGCTTTTACAAATACTTGTAATGTGCTTTTTTGTCAGTACCTTTGCCTGAGAAGCTACACCAATGCAGACACCTGACACCTGTACCAGTGAGTACTGCGTGGTGTTGCCCCAATGGCCTGTTGCTGCAGCTCACTCCAGCCCCAACACTACTGAAACCCCTCAGCCACCAAAGCCCAATTCCCTGCAGGTGCAGCTGTGCACTGCTCCTGCCAAGCAGCAGCAGTCTGAGGAAGAGAAAAGACAGCCAACAACATGAGTTTTTGAAGGAACAATTGTTTTTTTTAATAAAGTGTACAAAGTAGTAAAACTCCTTACACAAGGTGCTGTGACAGCCATTACAGAGACGATTCGAGCTCCCCCATAGGTCTCATGATGAAACACCAGAGCATTCAGTGGAGATGAGGAGATGAATGTGACAGACCCACCTGTCCCTACAAGCTCAGGGCACCTGCCGTCCCCATCCAACATCCTGCCTCCAGCCAGTCCCTGCCCCCTCATCTGCCTGGCCACTATTCCCACTGTCTCACACCACAGCATCCCACACACGTTCAACACCAGTAACACTGAACCGAGCAACCTGTCCAAGCGGCATGCATACAGAGAGGAAGAGCAAAACACAACCCAACCAAACCCACAACAGTAACAACAACAGAACTTTAAGGCTATGCAAAACCAAAATGAAGCAACATCTTTAAAGCTAGGTAGCAAGTAGCATTTGTGAAACATAAGGCTTGAGGCTTATTGATTCTTCAGAACAGGTTTATTTCTTTTCATTCTTAAAACACCAATGTACCATTTTCTTCCTTTGCTTGAACAGGGATTTTGTTTCCTCCTCAGCCAGGACATTTAGCTCAGGGAGGTGATGTTGGAGCGACCTCCTGGGGGTGCAACAATGCGCTTGCTTGCTGAGCGCATGCCTTCATCAACCTGGGTACCTGGGATAGGACCAGAAAGTACAAAGGGAATGGAGAAAGCAAAGTTAAGAGCACCTTATTCACAGGACTGAGCAGTCAGGCAGCCTGGAGTCTTGCCAAGGCACTCCAGAAACTATCTCACTCTCCAACTCCAGTAGCAACCCCAAGAGCAGCAGTGGCTTGAACATCTCTGCAGATGCATAGTGAACAGACCCACATAGCAAGAACAGCATCAGATGCTGTGCTGGCCTCCAGAGACTGCCTTGCTTTTACTGCAAGGTGCAGCTCCAGCCATGTCCTTTAAGGGACACACAGGATCTGCCCTGCCATGATCCACTCTTGTGCTTACCTTGCCCCAGGCCACCTCCAACTGTCCCCTGCCCCAGGCCAGGGACAGGGACACACGGCCAGTGGCTCTGTCCCCTCCCAGCCCAGCCACATGTGTTCACCTGACAGGCTGAATCCAGACTGATGGAGATTCCTGACAGGCGGTGTCTGACGCGTGGGGGACCCCCTGGTTGACCCCGCAGGGGTGCTCCCCTTAGGGGTGGTGGTCAGGTCAAACACGGGTCCATCATACAAGCCCCGGGGCACAGCATGCACCTCTGCCATCTGTCACCAGAAAGAAGAGGACAGTGACACTTCTCTGAGCCCAGGGAGCATCATGCTCCAGCCATCCCCTGGCTCCTCAGTCCCACTGCAGAAGGAATTCACACTGCCATGCACCCTTAAGTCCTGCAGCACTGAGGCCTGGCACAGCCCCACTACCCACCCCTCACCCCTGCCCTATAAGGGGCTGCAGAGCCAGTGCAACAGGTTATCACCCAGATGGGGTTCATGCTGCACAAATGGGGGAGGAGAAGGCAATTCTGGCCAACCTCTTAATTTTTAACTCAGCAGTTTCCTCCAGACTCCTGCTGCAGCAGGAAAGGATGAAGAGAAACATTACCACTGCTAACCTTGAGGAACATCTGCCTCCAGCATGGCCCACCACTTACACAAAGGGCTCCCTATCCAAGCCTCAGCTATTTTGTACATTCAAAATACACCATCAGTTTGCAGCACTGCTTACAGGGTCTGCCAAGAACAGCAGAGAAAAATCAACCAGTTACTAAGGGCAATTTGGGCTAAGTATCCAAACTCTGTCTCCTGGCATCTCAGTCTCCTCACCTTCCTCCTGGCTTTGATGCGCTTGTAGACATAGTCAGGAAAAGGGCTGCTGGGCAGGAATCGTCCAGTCCCCTGGGTCACATGCAGGTTGCCATCCTCCAGCATGATCTTCCCCTGGCATATGACAACCAGCGGGGCCCCACGGAGCTCCATCCCCTCAAAGATGTTGTATTCAGCCACCTGAAGCAACCCCAGCATGATGGTCAGGAGGGACAGGAGCACCGCCTTCCCATTCAGGGTGGGTCAGTCCCCACACCTCGCTACTGGAGTCACCAGTGCAGGCAGAAGATGCCTCTAACAGCCTTGCCTGTTCAGAGGCCTCCTGTAGCTCACTAGCCCATCACAGTAAAAACCCACCAGAGCTCCCAACATGAACCAGGACCTGCTGGTTTGAAGCTCAGTGTGAGGAAGTACTCCAAGAACAGACAAAAGCAGGACCTAGGCTTGAGGTAAGGCATGAACAAAGCACTGTGGCAAGGCCAGAAAAAATATTTGTGCCTGGAAGAGAAACCAAGGTAAGAAGAAATGTGTGTCTTTACATGTGCACGGAACAGGGTCAGAAGAAGAACACCCAAGCAGAGTGAAAAAAGCTCCATGTCCTGAGCCTAGGGCTCATGGACATTCGACCCACAGTCACAAGTGGCACCACCTGGAGCCTGGGCTCAGTCAATCCTCCTCAGAGTCAAGCAGGACAGTACCAAGCTCCCAGCAGCCAGGCAACCTTTTGACAAAACTACTTGCACTCCACCCTCCAGCATTCACACAGATGAGCAGAGGACTTACAGATTGATGGGTTTTTGCTGTGATGATCTTTACTGCATCAGGATCCCATATAACCAGATCGCTGTCTGAGCCCACGGCTATTCTCCCTTTTCGTGGATACAGGTTGAAGATTTTGGCAGCATTAGTGCTTGTCACAGCCACAAACTGGTTTTCATCCATCTTTCCTGTGGCCTGCTCACACATAAAGAGAACTAAGTCCTTCTATAAGGAAAGGGTAAGCACCATCCTCACTCCCACACAAGGTGCTGACTGGGTGGGTCCAAGCTGATCTTACTAACTGGTGCCAGACTGACCAAGAACTGGGGGCACAGTTACAGCTTCTGGATGTTCACCCCAAGCCTGCAACAGCCACCCCTCCTGCTCCAGCTTGATTTGACTCTCAAACTCTGAGAGGGAACAAGCTGGGTGCCCAGCTCTGTGGGGCAGTAGCATGGGTGTGTGAGATGGCAACCACCTCTGCCCACTCTACCCCTTCCCTGGTGGGACTCTCACCACTGCCTTGTCCCAGATGACAGACATTCGTTCCTCTATGCCATTGGTTCCTTCTGGGATCACTGTGAAGTTGTCTTTTCCAATGGCTTTTTGCGCAGTGCTGAAGGTACAGTGAGCACTTCCTGACACCTGCAGATCACCACTGAAGAGTGGTGGAACAAACCCATTGTCAGTCATTTTGCAGTCAGACAGCAACAGAGACACTAGGGATATGTATTTTCTCTGGCTACGGGCAGCCCCCAGCTCAGTTTCTTTTACTCTGTACCCTCATTTCCACAGCCCCTCAGCCTGAAGACTTCCACTCAACCCAGCCCCTGGGGCAGCTGTATCACGTGGGGGCAAGGGACCTCTGCCACACTGTGCTACCTGCCTGAGCATGGACAGCATCCTGTACAAAAGAAAAGCCAAAAGCTCAGCTCCTAGTGAACAGGGTGGTCTTTGTATCAATCCAGAAGATGTCCTTTCAATACCAGACTCCATCATTTGCACAAGTATGAAGAAAAAAACATGCCAGTGCAAGTCACAAAACACATTTCTGGCAGTTTGTCAGGTCTGCTTGAGAAAGCTGTTCTGCCACACACGGAGGAAGAGGCATCTCTGCTCCAGGACTGCTCCCCAGTCCCACAGGCCAACCCTTGTGTTGTGCGCGGCCAGCTCCTGCATGCTGAAGGCTAGCACAGTCATCCTCTGGCCCACAAAAGCCTGCTGCAGTGGGATGGAAGGAGTTGGGACTGCCCAGAAGTAGCTCTCTGCAGGAAGCCCAGAAATGCTTCACTGAGGCCTCTTTCACCCTCTGCCCGAAGGGGTACCTGGACGGATGAGATGCCCTGACCCATCCCACTCCTAGGAAAGAGGAAGAGCCAGCAAGCTGCCCACAGACAAGGCAGGGAGAGGAGCTGTCCATGGCTCCCTGGAAGTCACCCAGCTGCTGCTGGGTCCTCAGTTAACATTGGACAAGCAGCAGTTGGAAAGTCATTGCTGCCAGGCAAAAGGAAGCAGACCAAAGCAAGCCAGCTACCAGCTGCATGAGGCAAGGGCCTCAAGCACCTGGACAGTGCAGACACAGTGACTCTCCTCAAGGCTGCAAATCTGGCCTAATCCACTGGTAATCTCCACCTTCCTCTGATAATTTCTGCCATATGTCTGATGGACTGTACAGACAGAGGCCCAGAATGATGACACAACATGCTTTCTGCTCAAGAAAAGCCATACAACCCAGCTGGAACCTCATAGTCTCTCCTCCCGCTGCAGCCTCACAGAAAATGGTATGGCAAAATTGTCAAGACAGACACCTATGAGCTGCAGGGACCAAGAAACGCTTGTATTTTCTTTGAGGTCTGGCGTAAATTGGAAGGTAAGGATTAGAAAAGCAGTTCAGGAGCTGAACTGCTAGTTCAGCTAGTTGCTAAGACCTGCATCTCTGTCTTACATCCAGTACAAGCTGAGGTATCTCTTGTTCACTGACCACAGCAAAATGCAGGGTGAGCTGCATATTCAGACCCCTAAATGCACTGGCACCTCTCTTTTACACCCAGATGCAACATCTCCACTCTGGCACAACCCAGGTTTATCTTAAGGTGCCCTGCTGAAGAAACACCTCTTAGTGACTGCTTATGCCTTGCTCATCTTGGCAGAGATGTTTCCAGCATTACCTCAAAGGACATTTCTATTTACAACCCCCTCAGTGTCAGCCATCCCCTGGCTAACAGACCAGGCAGCGTGCACACAATCAGATGTATGAACACAGGCTGAGTGGTGTGCGATGGACACACGGCACAAAGACAGGGCCAGGGATGCGCAGTATCCTCAGCGGCTGTGCTGGCCTTGCCAGTGAGAGGATGGAGTGTAACTGTGAAAGGTCATAGCAAACTGCATAAGTGCTTTTCTTGTTTGTCCTTGTTTTCAACAAATCTTTTCTCTACCCTCCCTTGCCTACAGGATGAAAAACCAACCTGCCATCCCAGCCAGATGTGCAGGAGGTGCTCCTAAAGGTCTCTAGCACTCTGCAGACTCTGCTATTGCTCACCTGTACAGGTGTCTGAATAGATCTGCTTTGTATTTGACTGGGGTCCCCACCAACCTGTGAAGCATGTAATGCCCTCCACATTGGTGCAGCATCCTGCATCATCCTGCAGCATCCAAACCCAGGCAGCTATTCCCCATTTCTCCAGCTCAGTGAATGGTTCTGTTGACAAGTCTGTTTTAGCTTCTCCTCATTTCTTTGCCTTCTTCAGGACATTTAAAATGGTTCATGACTACTGGTATTTTTCTCATTAGTGATGTTAAGCTTACAGTGTCCTCCCCCAACTCTCAAGGATAAACCAATACAACTTGGAGTCAGAGCCATTTCACTGGTCAGTTCATTACACCCCTAGAGTGAAGTGGTTCAGGTTGGACTAACCTCTTTCTTCCTTATCCAGAGTCCATTTTCCCCTAGCAGTATCCCCAGCAGAGCTGTCACTCACCTGGCCAGGAGGGAGTTGATGTAGTCAGGAGTGGTTGGGTCTGGGCTCAGTGGTGGAGAGACCACAAATGCCGCAGCCTTGGCCCAGTTCTTGCTCCAGTAGTGTGTTCCGTCAGTCCCCAGACTAGCTGTGATGGGCTCACCAAACACCACAATGCCTGGAGAAGGGCACAGAAAGAACAGTGTTTCAGTGGAGCCTGGTGGCATTCTCTGCTCCACAGCACTACCAATAGCCTGCTGTGTCCTGAGAAGACCCAGACTCATGTCATCACCATAGGGTCCTACTCCTGCTCAAGGGCACAGATCCTAGTGCACCAGAATCCCCCTTCACACCTGGGGCAGGGGCACAGAGCCCACTGAACAGAGCTGTGGACATGCCCACACCTGTGGGGCATCCCTGTGCACCACCACCACTGACAAATGGAGCTCCCAGCCACCTGAAAAGGCACCCAGGCACCTCCAAGGGGCCAGCACTTCAAAGGGAGGCCAGAGCTATACACAGCAGCTCAACCCATTAGCATGTGCATTGAACAAAGTGTCCTCATTGAGTCCTTCACAGCTGCAGACAAACTGTAGTGTTTAAAGCATTGCTCCTACCTGTGCCCCACATATTGGTGTTACCTGACTGACAACAGGAGGTGACTGCATGTGGCCTGCTGCAGTGTTACCCTGCCCTTCACAAGTCAGGCAAACTCCTAAGCTAACTACTCCCTAGCAGAAGTACTGCACAGCACTCAGAGCACAGCGCTGATCTGGGCAAAACAACCATGAGGACATGGGGACCACATAATCAGAATCCTGGTGGCAGCAGCAAGCCTGAGTGCAGCACCAGCTGCCACTCACCTTTTTTTCTGGCTTGTGAGATGAGGTCAGCAGCACTTTTGCTCATCACTTTAGTCACGTAGAGAGGACAGTTGGTCTGGCTGGCAATAGTGATGGCCCGGAAGACAGCTTCTGCTTCCAGCTGGAAGAGAGGATGGCACACAGCTGCAGAAGAGCACTGGCTGGGCAAGGAGGAGCCCATTACTCTCAGCACACCACCGATTGCTGTGGACACCCTGTGCCCTCACTTTTACCCTCGACTCCCCCAGGGCAGTTTAATCAGGAAGACTGAGGCGGGGAGCTTCCATCTCCCCAGGGCCTGGCCCAAATGGCAGGCTACAGTAACACAACACCTGGCACAGGAGCACAGCCTGGACCCTGCTCCATGCCCAGCACAGGAGTACTGCCTGAACTCTGCTCAGGGGCCAGCAGAGCTGCATCTGCTGTTTTTTCCACTGCCTGGTTCCAGCTCTCCCGACAGCCCAAGGAGCCCAGGGACTGCTGCCCAGCCTGAGAGCACAGCTTGCAGGCTGATGCCAGGCCGTGGGAGGGTCCATCCTTTCACAGCACTCCCTGCTCCAGGCTGTCCTGTGGCTGCAGCAGGGTTAACCATATGTCCCCTGCCACCCACATGGCAGGGTGCAGAGGGCTGCACACTGGCAGGCTGTTTGTCATTGAGGCCTGGCCATCCTGCAGTACAGCTGCTGCTTGCCTCAGCCTGCTCCATGTCTCTGTCCTGCTGTTATTGGAGGGCAGATTTCCACCAGGAGGGATATCTTTGGACTATTACATCAGCCTGTGCTCTGCCCAAGCTCAACCCCAGAGATCTCCAAGTGTTTGCTCTACATTTTGGCTTCAAGTGCTGGCTTGAGAAGGTTCAAAACAGAAGCCTTAAAAAGACACAATGATCCAGCCCCCAGGGCAATGCCTAGGACCATGCCAGTCGAAATATCCCAGGGCAGAGAAGCAGACCACTGCATCCAGACACACATGCACTCCTACACCTCTCATACTTCTGCAGATCTACTTGCTGTATAGTGAAAAGACGTTTTCTCTCTTTTTAAAGACCGTTTAAATAGAAATTTAAGTGAGGAGCCATTTTTAATGACCACACTTATGGGATGTAGTAGCTGATGGGGTTTAACATGTGGACAGAAGCAAACTGCCACCACTGAATACCATTCACAGCAGGTTACAATCTGGAGCAGCATCATCCTGCCCTACCAAGTCACCACCATCACCTGAAAGAACATGTTTTTAACCCCACTGAGGTCCCTCCAAAGAAGACCCATAGAACCACAGACCACTATCCTAATGCTTTGCCATCTACCTGAAGGCTTTACGGGGTAGCTGGGTCATTTGTATGTTCTGGAAGAAGGACACTGTTTATTTTCAAAGGCAATGAGATCTGGATTTGGCTGAACAGATAACACTTAGAGCCTTGCGCTGTTCTTAGTTGCCTTATACTTTAATGGCATTTCAAGATCAAACACTGAACAATGTTTTATTGTCTCTGGATAAGATCTGCACTGCTTATGGTAATAGGACAGTTCTCAAATCTAGGCACAACCACAGCATCCTGTAATTGCACCTTAGCTTGCCAACAAGTGGCAACAGGTTAGAGTCATCAAAATAAATGGCAGCTGACACACAGAGGGACTCTGAGCCACTGTATTTGACACTGAGACTCTTCCCTGTATAGAAAATGCTTTACACTCTTGTATTTCAAAGAGAGTAAGTACTGTTATTACACTAAGCCATATATGCTGTTACTAGGCCTAATACAGCCAACTTCTTACACTTTTCATTTAAACCAACTGATTTTATTTCAGCAGGCCCTGAAGTACAAATCTGTCCCTGTGCTTCTCTGCTCAGCTTTGCTATTGTACCAAATTCCTATTGTTTTCTTCTTTCACATGCTGTGGGAAGTCAAAGCACCTCTCAGCAGGGAGTTACGTGAAGAGAACCTATCTAAAATTAGATTCAACTCATATTAATGGACCAAACAGAAAAATCCCTGCAAGCTAAAATTAGAAGTAATCTCATTAGTGTTCTGACAATGATTTGTAACCAGGGAATTCCTCTTCTCTTTCCCTCCCACTCCTTCTACCAATGGCTTTGTCCATCTGACTCTGAAACACACTTTAGAGACTAAGCAGATACAAAGCAGGAAGAGGCTGGAATCTGTCAGCACTTAAATGTGAACAGTGAATTCTCAGAGAAACTAAAACTTGTCATTAGATTCTTCTTAGGCTTCTCACACTTGTGGAATCACCTATACAAGACAAATGCCCCCAGTCCTGTCTCAAAGACTGCTAGAGCCATACAGACACTTTGCTTGATTAATTCCTCTCTATGAGACTAAGAAAAAGGGCTTCTATCTCTGCTGGGCAACTCAAGCAGACTGAGAAATGTTTAGTCACAAACACGCAGCTTGCTCTTTCCTGGGCTGATGATGAAAAAGACAGCAGTGCCTGAATAAATGGATACCCCTGGATGTACACACATTCTCCCATGCCCTGATGCTTGCATGGCCCCACTAAACACACTGAGCCCTACTATGACTGGAAAACTCTTCAGTGAAGCAAGGCTGAACTGTCCTCTGCACTTACCTCCTCAGGTCTGCTCAGCACATGGCCTTCGGGGCCTGTTATTCCCATTTCCAACATCCTTGCTTGTTCCTAGGACATCAAAAGAACAGAGGGATATTACAGAACTGAAACTATCAACCAAAAAAGCAGATCCCTTCTGTGTCAATCCCTTCCCTCAGGACCATCACCACCCTATGTCCTGTGGGACCATCAGGCACGGTGAGAGGCTGCTGTATGCTCAAGGGGTTTGAAAGAGGGAACATGGGGAAATGGGAGGGTAGGCACTGACTTAAACCTCTTCAATGAAACAAGCAAAATGTGGAGACAAAAAAGGGCTACAAAACTCCTCATGCTCTCCAATTCCCAGGTGTGTGAAGTGCTACCAAAGAGTAATTTTGGGGCATTTTATGATTAGGCAGGTACTAAAATAGAGATAAGCTCTGGCCAATAAAATTCCTCTGACCACTCTCAGTTTTCATGTGAAGGAGCCATCCAACTGTGCACTGCAGCTCTAAAAAGTCCAAACAAAACTGATTCTTGTAGTCTGAAAAGATGCTCAAAGAATAACCTCTTGGTTCATGCTCCTTCAACTCCCAAGAACAAGAGAAATAGTTGCAGACCTTAACTGAGCAATGTCTTCTGTGCCTTAAAAAAAATCAAAACATTTGGACCTTCTGTCATCCAGAACCAATTACAACACAGCGGGCCAATACACACTACTCACTTGATCACCACATCCCTCAAAACACCTTCCTTGTGAATCCAGCTTCATTAGCCACCTGTTTGCTTACAGGGAGAAAATCTCTCTTGTCAAGGCAGTTCTCAACAAACTTTACCTCTCCTGGCTTGCTATATGCAAGGCAAAGGTCTCTGCCTCTCCACACTGAAGACAACTACAGCTGGAGCAAACATACCATACCTGATGGATACTCACTTCCATTTAGGTAATTGCTAATTCACTCCTGCAGATTCACCTATGCACAACATATTCACAACAAAAAGTCTTGCTAAATTAGATATTGCTGCTCAACAGAAAAGGTGCACAAGAAGTCCAGCTTTACAGCCATTTTGGTAATACCCCACACCAAATATACCAGAGATAGATTTTCAGTTCTTGCCTGCCAGAAGTAGTTACCTGTGCAATTATATCCCCATTTTCTGCATGAACTTGAGCTATGGCACCCAGCTCTGCCAGGCAGCTGAATATCTCATACAGCTAAAAGAGAGACAAGAAGAAATGATTACTCAGCAGGCTGCCCATGGCCCTGACACCACTCATGGCCCTTCCACCCCTGCCCCTGGCGGCAGCAGGACCCAGTATAGCCATGCCAGGCAGAGCTCTGGCTGTGCTGGGACCAGCTCTCTGAAGGATGCAGTCACCAGCAGATGTTCTTGGTGATCTCCACACTAGACCTGTGCCTGTGCCTGCAGTGCAGGAGCCCAGCCAGCCCACAGCACAGCCTGGGCCAGCCCTGCACAAGGAGACAGGGTGGAGGAGAGGATCAGTAAGGCCTGGCCAGGGGCAGCAGCCACCAGCCTTATGAGCTGCCCCATGCTCACCATGGCTGTGACCCATCACTGTTCCTTGAATCAACACAACCATGGTGGTGTAGGGGGTCTCACCTCGGTGTTGGACATCTGGTACAAATCCTTGTAGGCCATGTGCACCATGAAGGAATTAACTCCTGGGAAAGGGCAGAGAGGAGAGAGAGATGAGCTTTGTAGGTTAGGCTGCCTGCTCTGGCCACCGTCCCCACCAGATGCCCTGCGGGGCACAGCTCCTGCTGGCAGCTGTGCAAGACCCCATGGGCACCCAACAGCGCAGCCACCTCATGCCCTCCCTGGCAAGGGGACAGGGCTGGCCAAGGCCAGGCAGGGAGCAGCAGGCAACAAACCTTTCTCCTGGACCATGGTGTGGAGCTCCTGCCTGACGTGGTCGCTCCAGCGTGGGATGTCCACATGCAATGCATAGTCGCAGCAGGCCTTGCCATCAGCCCACTCCCGCCACCGCTCCAGTGCCTCAGCCAGACTGGACTCCGGCTCCGGCACCACATGATCCACTGCAGGGGCATAGGAGAGGAAGGGATGGGCAAGGCCATTCCACTGTGGCCTGGCAGCTCCACCACCCCAGGCAGGTCTCATCAACAGCTTCAGGGCAGCCCCCAAGAGGATCCTGTCCCCTTCACAACATGCCTTGGCTCCTCAAGTGCATTTACTGGCAGGGAAGTGCACTGAGCCTTTGCTTAATGGCCTCTGGCACAGGACCAGAGGTTTTTACATGCTTCTGCTGAGAAACTGGATGGAAGCTGAAGAGCCTTGTCTTTCCCCATCCCCACTCCCATCCCATTAGCATACAATCTCCTCCTACACTGCAACACTAATGCACCTTTTATTGCCCACCGTGGAATCTCCACAGATTCTTACCACAGACCATTTCACAAAACGTATTTTTTTGGCACAGAGGAAAGAAAAACAGTGGGGGGAGGACAAGGAACCTAGCCCTTTACTGGAAGGATCAACACTTGCTCCTGCAGCCAAAGAAACCCTGCAGTGCACCCAGCTGTAACCACTTCACAGGACACCACCTGGACCTCAAACCAGTGCACAGCCTGGGGAAGGCACTTCTCCAGGGAAGGATCTCAGAATTCCCTTTCCTTTTTCATCAACACTGTTTATTTTCAAGTGGTGTAGGATGCCAGCACACTGCTCTGTTCCTCTGCTCAGAGCCATCTGAGCAACATGTTGCCCTACTTTTATTTAAAAGAGAAGTTATGCTATTGTTCCTTTTTGAGGGTCCCAGGGGCAACAGTGGCTGCAGACAAGCACTGCAGAACACAGGATCTGCAAGAGCAAGGGGTCCTAAATACATATCCTGTCCTATCACTTCATCATTACTAAGGATACAAAGATTCATCCCAATCCTTGCTCACCCTAGACTGCATCGACAGATCACAGAAAATATGAACACACTGTCTTGGACTTTGAAGTCAAAGAAGATTGAGAAAAGCAAGAAAAAAGAAAGAACTTGATCTTGCAGGAGTGCTGGGTGGTGTCATGCACAGGCCATGCCTGATGCACTTACTGATCATGGTGGTTCCACCAGCCAGAGCTGCTTTTGTTCCTTGGAAGAAATCATCCACAGCAATCATTCCCTTGTATGGCATCTGCAGGCGAGTGTGGACATCAATTCCTCCAGGGATCACCATCTTCCCATTGGCTTCTATGGTTTTGACTCCTCCAGGAACAATCAGGTTGTCTCCGATCTGCCTGATAAGATCACACCGAGACACTCACACAAAGGAAAACCAGCCACAACACAACCTCTGAACAGCTCAGGGCAGCTCCCTGCCAGCAGGAACACCCCACTCTGTCCTGCTCCCAGACCCGGGCTTGCCGGAGCCAACAGAGCAAAACCACTCCACTCTGCAGCAATGTGCAGCGTTGTCTGGCTTGCTTACACCCATGCTGTGCTTAGTCCAGGGGTGGTTGCCATCTGTCCAGTTGTCTCTGCAGTGCATGATGAGAGCCTGCCTAGAACACCTCATACCCTACAGGCTCACAAAACAGGCTCCAGCATGCATTTCTAGTGTAGCAGTCCTAACTACTCACCCAGGCTGCATGCTCACAAAACCCGACACTAGCCCCGCTTCCAAGTGAGCTACACCCCTAATCTCTCCTGTCTCCTGTCCACCTTAAGCAAGGCTCAAGTTTGAGCTTACTTTCAGAGAAAGATGATTTCCACTGTAATGCCACAGCTGCTAGGCCAGCTCGGGGCTCATCAGGGACTTGCAGTGCTGCTCACAGCACAGAGTCGCGAGACTGAAGGGACTCCTGGGAGCTGGGAAATAGCTCAGCAAGTGCCCAGCCTGACTGGCTGCAGCCTGCTGGGCTCATGGCACAGCCTGCAAGCTCTGGGCTCACTGTCTTCCCAAGAAGTCCACAGTTCTCCCCTCTCACCTTGTCTCTTCTGTAGCCTTGAAGGACAGCTTTGCTATCAGCAGGGCCACACTGTAAGTGAAGGCAGCTAAAATCACAAATACCTAAAGATGTCCTCTGAAAACAGGAAACCTAGAGAGTTCCAGTATAAATCCACCAGTAACCTAATACACAACTATAGTGCCTGTCCTGTTCGAGCACAACTCAACGTACCCAGCCCTCCTGCAGGCCAAGTCACCTGAACCTCAGCATTCCCTCAGACCCTGTCCCCTCAACCCCTTTATGTGTCCACATGTACAACTCAGCCTTCAAATCTCTTCTTTCAGAAATCCTACTTTCATCAAGCCTTTCTCAGTCTTCCTTGATAAATTAATATTAAAGATAAGTTGGTTTTAGTGGAAAACTTCTGATTTCCTTGTCACACTGGGGAGGTAAAAATGAGAAGCAAATTAAATTTTTGCATTTCATTCAAGCTGAGTCACTTTGCAGGTGTTTTTTTTCCTAACGTAACAAAAATTCTGTGGACAGAACTGCTCACTTTACTGTCCTCACAGCAATAAACCAGCAGCTCTTCCCACTGTTTTTATGGAGATGAATCCATCACTAAAGTTTTTTAATTGCTCATTGTATTCTTACCAGAATTCACTTGTAAGAGCATTTAGCTCCCAAGGCAGTGAAATTCTGTGGCCTCCAGGCTGTAGATGAGACTCAGTCATTTGCCCAAGCATACTCACAAAGCCTGTGCCATAGCAACACCTGAAGCTGGCTCTGATCCCTGCCTCTGATCCCTGCCTTGTCAATCACAAATGGTCTTGTCCACCAGATAAAAATACAGTCACACTTCTTGAAGTATTTATCTGCAGCTGGATTTTTTTACATATACCACCCTGGGAAGGCTGGATATTTACTCTTACCATAGAGCAAGCAATGCCTTTTTAAGTCTCTCTGCTGTGAACTATCATGGTTCTTTCACTTCACCCAGTATGGCGCTGGCGCCAACACAACATCCTTTCCAAATTTAAATGGCAGCCTTTAAACAATGAAGCTATTCCTGCAGCTCTGAGACATACTTGAAGAAGCTGGGGGAACCCAGAGGTTTTCCTGCAGTTCCTGGAAATCTCAAGGATGCAGATGACTTGCAGCACAGCACTGTCCTTGTTAGTGCTAACAAACAGGATCTTGTCCGGGGTCATTCATGCTAATACAGTTAACACAGGGAAAAACAGAAGTCGAAGATAAACCTTGTTCTTGATGCAATTAGACACAACTTTGCTGTACAATGGACACACAATCCCACAAGCCTGACGGCAATTCAGTCACTGGAGTTTGTCTGAAAACACATCAGCCAATCATGTCTGTGCTCACACACAATGCAGAAAGCTGAGCCTCTGATTAGAGAGAGTTGTCAAGCTTTAATGCCTGTAAAGTTGGGTACAGACGACATCCACAAAAAAGCCAATAACCACCTAACCTGAAGCTGGTTAAGGGGAGATGGAGATACTAGAAATCCCATACTTACTTTATGAGGCCATCCTCCATGTAAATGTCAGCACAGAATGACTGGTCATCATTGACTATTCGCCCTCCTTTAATAAGGAGACGATCACTCTGAAAAGGGAAGAGCATAGCAGTTGTCACTAGGAGGTAATACACGTGCTTCATTCACTTCTGACTGTGAGGGTGGTTAGACACTGGAACAGGTTGCCCAGGGAGGTTATGGATGCCCCAACCCTGGTAGTATTCAAAGCCAGGTTGGTTAAGTCCTTGAGCAACCTGGTCTAGTGGGAGGTGTCCCACTAGAGGGGGTTGGGACTACATGATCTTTAACATCCATTCCAACCGCTTAACATATCACAATTTTATGATTCTCAGCACTCTGTACAGACGCTCTCCCACTGCCCATCTCAACCGCCAATGCTGCAGAAAGGTCACTGGAGTTATGCTACCATCCCAAACAACAGCACAAGAGCAGGGATTGAAAATGTCATACTCCTAAAGTTGTTTCTAAATGGGAGAGAGGGCTGCCAGAAACACCATCGAGGCAGACTGAGCACAAGGGAGAGTCACTGGGAACACAGCAAATATGCTTCCATAAAATACAGAGAGAAGTCAAAAGCTTCCTACGCTGGGACATTATGCACAAAACTCTGCAGGCAGCATGAGCCACACATCAGAGTATTTAGAGCAAGTTTGTACTAAGGGCATGTATTTAAACCTTACCCAGATACCCTGTATAGTAATTTGCATTAAAGAAGACAAGTTACTTTCTCCTCTGTTACCACCTTACAAAGACCACCAACAGGACAGGCAACTGACTGGTAATCTGTCCCTCTCCTGCTGTGCTTGAGATGATGCCTCTGAGGCATTTCACAAGTCTATACAAAATCCAGGAGGCACTGGACTGCACTCCAGTCTCATGATTTACCACCTCCTCTGTTCTCCTTTCTATTGACCGAAGTGGCCAGCAGCCCTCTCTGAAGGAGCACAGACAGACAGCAGAGGAACACCCCAACCAGGACTGTGCTTATGCTCTTCCTGCATTCATACTTTTGGACCATGCAACTCAGCATACACTGATGGGAGAGGATGGACACTTTCCTGTGGGGAACAGACCCTGTCCAGAGGAACTGGAATGGCTCAGGTCCTGCTCTTCTACCTACCTCCACCTGCTCAAGTCCGCACAAGCAGCTGCAGGCAATATGGGGGAAAATCACCTGATCTCACATATGCCTGCCACAGATTCTGGTGACATAGGCTGACTGCTGTGCCAGAGAACATGTTGTTTACCTGACTGTTTAAAACACATCCAGTAACTCTTCAGCTCTTGATCATGCCTTACATTCCTCTCTTTTACCCCTGGTGCCCACAGCCCAAGTTTTGGCATGTAAATACACTCCCCTTCCACAGCCTGAGCCTGGACAACAGTGGACCAAAGCCTTCGGCAGGGCTCTCATGCCAATCTCACCCTGTGACACTGTTGCATGGTTAACTGCTCTGCAGGGAAACAGGTTTACTCTCCATCCTCCACCCTTGGGGCAATTTCTGAAGTATTGCCACCGTGGTGGGAACTTGTAGCTTCCCTTCTGTCAACAGAAGGATGCAAAGAATACTCCTACGTCCCGGCAGCAGCCAAAGCCCAGAGCCCCGCGTGCATTTTTACAGCAATCTCATCCACACGCAGCCAAGACAAAGGAACTGGGTGGGGAAAGGAGGAGAATGCCGGCGCGCTCAGCCCTGCTGCATCTCAGCGCTTCGCGGAGGCACAGCCGCCAGCCCCTGGCACTGCCCAGGCGAGGGCCACCCCATGGCTCTCCAGATGGCCGGCAACCCCAGACCTGGTAAGGGGGATTTACCTTCACCGCCCAGCACAGCCCATAAGGAGCCTCGCCTTCCACCAGGAAAAGAGCTCAGCTGAGTTGTTCCCGGTTTTCCTGCCACTCACCATCCTCTCCAACAAGCAGACCCGGGGTCAGCCCCCCTTCTTCCCTGACCCAAGCTAACACATCGGGCAGAGGTCTGCCCAAACTCTGCTGTCTAAGGGGGCTCTGGAAGCAAGGGCACGTTGCTGGTCACAGCCCTCTATGCACAGCTCCTTCAAACATCCTGCACTGATGCATCTCCATGAGCACACAGAGATAACGGTCTTAAACAGCGACCTGGGGGACCACAGCCACCTCTCACGAGCAGCCGAGGCACAAGGACAGCTGGTGTGCATTGGCCTGGCAGTCCCAGGTTCTTGAGCCAGAGCACGGCAGTACTACACCTCTCCCCATGGGGCACATACTGGGCAATGCTCAGCTTTGGGGCTGAGGACCCTGAGCACAAACATGATAAGGAAAAAAGTCTCCCTGCCCAGATCCATTTACAGCCGTCCTTTTTTTTTTTTTTCTGCCTTGCCCTCCTGAATTACTGGAGCTGGTTCTCAGTAGAGTGTGGGAGCACCAGCAAATATTGATGCTGGCCTGCCCCTCCCTGTGCATCAGACAAGAGGAAGCCAAGGGAGTCAGGCAAAGGCAGCACAGGGGCAGGAGATAGTTGCATTGACAATTATTGAATAAACTGTTAATATGAGCTCAGGAAATACGCCTGCTCCACACTCACAAGTGGTCATTCTGTGGCAGATGTGAAGGGCTGCTCAGTACTAACTCTCTTAGCACACAAAATTGAAAGAGATCCACAGTGTCTGAAGCACAAACAAGGCATCCATTCAGATTAGGCACTGCTAGAACCCATCCTGCCCATCCCACAGTGAAGGGATTGCACTAGCACCCACCCACTGACTGCAAGGAAAAAATGCAACAAAATTGAATAAGGAAAATCCAAGTGACACACCTACAGGCTCTGGCATCCTTCCGGAGTGCACCCAGGTGTCAAGAGGCAGGGGAAGAAGAAAGGAAGAGAATGAAACAGTTATGAGGAAACAAGTCTGATTTAATAGCCAGGCTTCTGCAATGCATGCTACCAGAGCAGCACCAGACCACAATAAACACACTGTTCCCCTATCAGGGTTCACTGTGCTTCTGCACCCACCACGGCTCCTGCCAGACAGTGTCAGGCTGTGTCATCAGCCACTGTCAGCAGAGGGAAAAGCCCTCCTGCATCACGAGCCAAGGGAGAATGGCCAGGGAGGGAGCAGCCAGTCCCCAAGCCCCAGCCACTGCCCAGCACAGCCTCTGGGCAAAGGGCACCAAAGCAGCAGTCAGTGTGAGATGCTGTGCAAACTGTGGCTGCACATGGCTCTGCCAGACCGCTGGCACTGACCTGTCAGGCTCATTGGCCTGACCTCCACTGCTGACAGTGCCTCCAAAGTATGCAGGCAGCCAGTAACAGCTCATCTGTCACCAGTGTGGTGCTTTCTGTGAGGATCCATTTCTGCAGGCATAAGGGATGCCTATGAGGACAAGACTGGAGCTTCCCTCCGCTCAGCTGTGCCAAAACCTGCTGGATTCACCACCAGCCCTCAACACCTCTCCGTGCTGGTAGGGCTTTATGCAGAACTCTCCCTGTCCCTCTGCCTGTTTGCATTTGGGATCAAGCTTTCAAACCCATTACCCATTCCCTCATGCCCACACTCTGCTCCTGATGCCCTTAAGCATTATCTGGTCATTTTGGGATCCCAGAGTATCAGGGGGTCTCTTAACATTTTTCAGAGTGATGCTGCAGAAAGAAAGGCAGTCAGCACTTCAAGAAAGCTGCTGAACCCAGCCAAGAACAGTGCTCACCTCCTTAACAAAGCACAAGGACATAATTAGGGGAGCACAGAAGCAGGTGTATGGTTTTACTGCTTTTTCCCTTGTAAAAGAAGAGACACTAATTGCAGCGGTGTTTCATCAGAAGCTCATGTTTCCTCCTTACTAATGTACCACACAACAGCATGTAAGAACCCCTGGCTAGAGTCATAGGGAGAGATAGCTGCCAGCTACACTGTGATTCCCTGTGGTCTGTGACTAAGAACTGACATACCAATAGTTACCAGTTTACCAAAATCTGTCTACTCAGCAACTGAGGCTTCCCTCCCCACTTGTACCTGATACAACATACTGGCCATCCCCAAACAGACATCCTTGTTTTTAGAGGTGGTAGAGACACCACAGAGATGGTATATGTGGGCTCCTGTAGGGGGACTGGGGTGGGCATGGCTCACACCAAGAAAAAAAATATGGGATCTCCAGTCTACCTGGCCTAGGAAAGGATTTTATGACAAAAGCACAAAGACTGAGTAATTTTGACTCAACCAACAGATCTGTTAACAGGTATTTTGTGAAATCAAGACAAGATTTAAGTCTTCCACATCTCTTTCTGCAGAAAAACATACTGTGGACAGCAAGAGGGGAAATACTTTGAAATACTTTGATTACTTTTCCAAACAGCCAAAGAAAAGGAACCAATAAAAAGTCTCTCAACAGACACACAAGATCTGAAATTACTATTGTCCTGAGCTGGGCATCCCATCATCAGCACACATGTGGAAAGTAATACCACGTTTAGTGGTCTCTGATGCATGGTGCATAACACAAGACAGTGAAGAGCAACACATCCATACCAAGCTGACAGAGCCATCACTGAGAAAGCCAAAGCATTGGCTAATCTCCCCTCCCCGTGTTTTCTCCACTGCGCAACTGACAGACACGCCTGTACTTCCTAGTCTTCCATCAATGACTACAGTCTTGCCTGTCCTGCTGTCACACACAACTTTTGACCAGGCTTTTTACAACTCATGTTGGGAATAATTTACACAGAAATTTATCTCACACTAACACATGCACCAGTTACTCATGATGCTGGCCTCTCCACTAAAATGACTGTCCTAGAAAAGATTAAAAATTGCTGCAAACAGACACAATAAGCAAACTGTGGTTTTTCAGATGTTACTGGCAGAAACCAACTACAAATACTCACTTGCAGCACTGTTGAGTACAAGAGGAACCAGGAGGGAATGTTTCTGCATCTCCAGAAACACACTAGGCAGTTGAAACAATAGTTGTTGGAAGAACAAATACCCAGTTTTCCCATATATCCTTCATAAAAGCCCAACCTGCCCATTGCTTGGGTGACAGAAACAAGAAAGGCACTGTTCCTCGTGTTTGTGAGCTCTGTCCCTGCTTCAGTGCTATCAGCTCTGAGATCTAAAGGTAAGTTACCTGCCGGGGAAGTGGCTTCTTTTATTGTCTGTATACTCTCATGCTCCAGACCTCCCCCACCTTGAATACAATGCTTAAGATGCTTTGAAGATAATGGGACAATACACTCTCAGACCTCTCTACTAACAAACAGCTTAGGTGACAATCTACCATCCCCATCAGCTGCTACCTGAACTGACATGCAAGAACATTTTGGGGCAGAAATCTAGAAAGGAGGAATAAACAATGCCAACAGTGTCCAGAGAGGGGGGGCACAATTGGTGAAAAAGGAGACACTGAAGCTGAGCTTTTATTTCTGCCACTCCATACTAAAACAGAGGAGGCCACCCACCACCTGACTTCACTTCATTGCCTCCCTTGAGTCCCCTGGTCATTTGACCAGAATTCCACAGCCATGTCTTCCAGTCCAGCCAGAATATGATAATGCTGCAGAGCAGGGACAGTGAGTCATGGAGGGTCATTCTCAAGCTGTAGAAGTCAGAGGAGAGAGCTACCTGTAACATCAGTGACACAGACACCATATGCCTGCAGCATTTTCAGCTTCAGCAGAAAGGATTTAATAAGGATAAATCAAGCAGCTTGGAAGATTTTGTTACCACTGAGGTGAGAGAGCTCCTGTTGGATACCAGAGGAGCAGGCACAAGCCCTGCATATTGATAAAGCATATCATAAAGAAAAAGCCCCAGAGAATGGGAGAAATCCATTCTCCCATGAGAATGGAAGAGCAAGAGCAGTTAGGGTGTCTCCATGGCAGTCTAAGCATACAGAAAAGGCAAGACGTGTAAAGCCATAATATTGCTTGTGAAAGCAACTGAATCTAGGCTGACAAAGGAATTTCTCTTTACAGTGGTTAAGATCTTACTGCTTCTTTGGGAGCATTTTGTTCACATTTGTACATGCAAAAGAATAATGGAAGTCAAGTGCTTTGCTTTTCCTTTTTCTTCAGAGAACCGGAGCTGTCCTCAATAGAAAAATCAGGAGCTACATGAAGCCAGCGGAAAACCAACAAGATGAAAGACCAGTCTGCCTTCCCAGGAGCAAGCCCTCTGCGGCCTCCGCAGGGCGAGCCCTGGAGCAGAGCGGCCACGGCGGAGATCAGAGCAGGAAAGCCTCAGAGGGAGCGGCACGGCAGGTTACCGGTGGCACCGGGGCTCCCGCAGCTTCAGGACCAACCCACCAGCCGCCCCCTCTCCCAAGCGGGCCAGGGCAGACTGCTCCCCGAGCGCTGCAGCGGCACTGCCGCACCTGATACGGCGAGACCGAAGAGCTGCTCGGCGGGAACACCGAACGTGGCGAGCGCCCTGCGGGAGGCCGGGGAAGCCGCCCGCCCCCTCCGGCCCCGCCCGGGGGGAACCCCCCACCGGCTTCGGGTACTGCCGAGCACCTGCCACCGTTGACGCTCCAGCCCGGGCTACGCCCGCGGGGACGCGGGCTCTGCCCAGCTCAGCTCACCGGCGGGACCGGAGCACCTGCGCAGGCGGCGGCTCTTTGTCTGCGCGCCGCCGCCACCCCGCTCGGACCCGCAACCCCGGACGCCAGCACCGAGCTTCCACCCCGCCTCACGGAGCGCCCTGCCCCGGCCGTCCGCCGCACCCACCGTGATGCGCGGGATGTTTTTCTTGCCCTGGTACGACATGACGCCGCCCGGTTCGGCCTGACCCACCGCCGCCACCGCCCGTTCTGCCGCCGCGCCGCTCCTCACAAAGGCGAGCCCGAGCCCGAGCCCGCCGCACCGGGACGGGCGCTGCCTGCCCCGCCCACCGCGCCACCCGCCGCCGCCAGGAGGCGCCCGGGCCCCGAGCAGGGCGCGTCCCGCCCCGCCCCGCCCGGCAGGTGCCGGCACCGACCCCGGCTTCGGGCATCGGCACCGAGCACCGACACCGGCCCCGGGAACCGACACTGGGCACCGACACTGGGCACCCATACAGGCCCCAGGCACCGACGCTGTCCAGTCTGCGTCTGCATCCAGCCTGCGGGGACGGCCCATAGGAGCAGGCACAACCAGGGCTCTGTGCTGGCCAAGACTTTCCATGTAACACTGTCAATTACAATGAACGAGGTCTGTAACAGACCAGGCTGTCTCGGGCTGCTGGCACGCACCTGCATCACCTCAAACTTTCTTTCACATGCACAAGAACTGGAAACATTAAAAAATAATAAAATACACCACACAACTGGCTTCAGGAATCCTACATGCCATGCAAACACTACAAATGCTGGCAAGGACTCTTCCAAGGACTTCTTCCCTTTTTTCTCCTGTGACTTTGGTAGGAAGGTTTAAATGGTGGAATTGTTTACAAGTACACAGTGTGTGCTGAAACAGACGATGCTGAGCCTGGCCCACAGCTGGCCAGGACCACGCCAGGAAGAGCGGTACCACAATGGGATGAACTCATCTATCCATGCCTGCTTGCCGCAATCCATTGTGCTTCCAGCAGGTCCTAAGAAACACGGCCAGCCTGAACCTTGCTTTCTCTTCCAGGCCAGCTGTGACTCCACTCATATGCACAGCTTTGAACACCATCAGCAAGATGTGCCTACAGATCCTGCTGCCAGGCAGCTCCACTAGAAAAATCTTCCAGCCACACTTGGCATGGACATTGCTGTAAATCCAATTTCTACTTCCTGTCAGAAAAACAAGACACCTGATCTGAGTGACCAACACCCAAACCCTCTCTCCAGTTTGCTTTCTGAACTAGAACCTAACAACAGCATCAGGGGCCTGACAAGCACCCTGCTCACCAGTGCATGCACAGGCAGAGCCATCTCACAGCACAATCCCTGACACTGCAGCCAACTGTGACTGCTACAAAGCCCTGGGAGAACTGCATGACAGCAGTGTGGACTGTCAGTACCACGTGCTCTGCAGTAACCCAACCTAAAGCTTTTATTACTCACTGAGTCTCTTACGCTGTGTGTTTCTGCTGAAGTTCTGTGATAGTTTTACTGGATATGTATTTATTCTAAACCCAAAATCTTTTCACCAGTCTGAAGTCAAAGTCAGCAGATGCTCAACAACTTACTTACTACTACCAGGACTGTGAGAATATTGGCTAATTGCAAGGGCTGCTTGGCCCTTCTGTTTGCCTGTCCCAGCTCCTATGCCACTGCTGATGAGCTGCTGCACCCCTGCAGTCAGCAGGCTGGAAACCTTCCCCTCCATGGCAGATCCATGGGCAGGGGATGTCTGCAAGCACCAGACAGGGAATGGGGAAGCAGTGCTGTGCCAGAGCCTCTGCAACTAAGAAGCCTGTCGGGAGAAGATCGGGTACCAGATCACACTGTTGTTGTCACACAACTGCAATGCTTCAAGAACAGAACTGGTCTCTACTGAAATTACACTGGAAGGGGCTGGGAGGTGAGAAAGAGCCTCAACTTCTATCACCAAACCTCTCAAAACTTCACTCACACATTTTCTGGAAAGTTTAGGAGTATCCCCATGCCTGGTGGTGACACATTAACTTTGTCTAGACTCAGTAACACAAAGAGCAGCAGTTAGTTAATAATAGATAAATGACTATAGAGACGCTGCTGGCTTCAACACATGGACAGTTTCAAGAGCCAAGCTTGCATCAGCCCCCTGGATGCTGGCCAGCCACAGTGACTTCAGACCCCTCATATGAAGAGATGTGCTTTCATCATGGTTGCTATGTGACACTCGTGCAAATACAATCAAACATCCTGCTCTGTCCCCAAAACATTCAAAACATAAAAAACTTTTTCCATAGGAACTCTTCCAGGTGCAGTGTGTGAGGCCCTACTCACATGCTTCAAAATATCCTCTATGAGAAGCATGGTCAATTTGAAAGTTACTTAAAATGGCAATCCTCAGAGCTCAAAACCTCCTCAAGGCAGTAGATGCTTGTGGACAGCCATGAGTGACAGGAGCAGGGTGAAGAGCACTAGTGGTGTGAACACAGAATAGAAGGCCCATGCTGCTGCAAGGACTTCAGCACCAAAACAGACCCATCTCTGACTGTGGTCCACCAGGCACTCAGCAGCCTGGCTCAAACCCCCTCTGTGGGAACCAGGAGGCTCCTGACCCAGCTCTAATGGAAAGGACAAAAGCAGATCCCACCAGCCCTATGCGTCTGTGACCAATGACTCTTACACAGGCAAAACCAATGTTCAGTGAATATCACCAGTCATGAAACAATCTGGGCTCAAATATCACCATGTTCAGCAGTTTTGCCAGGCCAACCCATGCATACAATCTCCTCCTCCCCATACATGTTCTTTGCATGGAACCATCCCTTCTGCTCTCCTAGCATATGAGTTTTCAGGGGTTATCTCAGAGGCAGTGAAACCAAGGGACAGAAAACACCATCCCTGTACCAAAGTGGGAAGTCCTGTGCCCTCAGAACAGTTCCTACATCCCACAGGCACAAAGAGAAGGTGTCCTGGCAAGCGAGAGGCTGTTTCTTCTCTTTGCCAGAAATAAATGATGTTGAAACCAAACATGTCAAATGGAATATGTTAAAATGTGTACACAAGTGACTGCTGCTTCAAGGCCAGTTAATTCAATTTTAGCCTGATCCTGCAAAGCAATGAAGTGCCCTTGAGTTGGGAGGCTCAACAAGTATTTTTTCTCTCCTGGGGCTGGGTTGGCTCAGTGACCCATATGAGGGCAGGACTGGGAGGGAGCTGCAGAGCCGTGGGGACTGGCCCAGCACACTATGGGACTGGTCACTGCTGGGGCTCCTGTCCCTCTGTTCAGCACGGCTGCCAGCAGCAGCAGTGACCAGCTGACAGGTTTCACCCCTGACAGCTCTGCTGGAGAAATCACCTCTCTCCAGCTCCTCCCTACAAAGACACAATGGAAATGTTCATGCTGCAGGCAGTGGCATCCCTCCCTCTTCCTGCTGCACCTGGGCTGGAAGAGCCTGCTCACCCAGGCCACCCCTGCCAAGTCTGCAGGGACATGGCTCCTGCTTCACTCTTGGCTCCTTTTGTGGCATGAGTTTTGGCTGCACAAGAGCTTCTGTATTTCCACTGAAACAACTCAGTTCCATCTCAGCACAGATGGGTCAGCCTGAATCCCTACAACACAGGCACCCATCTAGTTCCCTTTAACATGCAGAGCAAGAAATAGAAGGGTCTGAACCCTCTGCTTAGTATGACTTTTCCCCCCTCCTACCCTGAGCTGTACAAAAACATCTGATACTGGATTCAAATCTGTGTGCTGTAAAATGGAGCTCAGCTGTTCCCAGGAGGGCAATGGAAAAGATGCTGCTGGATCGAACCCACGGCCGAGAGCCAGCCCAGCTGAAGAAGCCAAAGTCCAGCTATAATTTCCAGCTTCTCAACCCTGTCTCCAAGAAGTCTGCTGACATGTTTGGGTTTTGTTTCCTTCTCCCATTTACTCCAGCCACCTGCAACAACTGCTCCCTGGCAGAAAAATCAACCTTCTCTGCTTTCCACCTCTTATCTGAGGTGACAATGTACATGTAGGGAAATCTTTTGCCTGAAATAAAGCAATAGAGCACATGCAGCTCTGGATGGTCTCCGCCATGGTTTTCCTCATGATTAGGGCTGTCAGTGACCAGATTTGTTCTCATCTGGATCATCTCTGAAGAGCATACCACACATAGGAAATTACTTTTCTGGGTCTCATCACAAAACCTCCCTTTTTTTGTTGCCATTTGCAATGGCACCACCACTTTACAATCTTTCTCTAGGTCTGTTTGCTTGCACTTTTGAGCTGAATCTCTTTTTGTCCTTCCTGGCTCATGTCTCTGAGCCTTCCACACCACACCAGGATGGTTCCTTCCGAATTGATCTAACTGATACTCACAACATCACTGTCACCTGCATACATGCTGCACCTCTCCTTTCAGGTCACTAAAGATACTGGAGAAGAGTCACTTCCAGCACAGATGCAGGCAGCTCCCTGCTAAACAAGTCACGCACCCTCCCTTTAAGCCCCACGCAGCTTTCCTATGGAGCCATATCTGCCAAGCCAATTCCAAGCTCCCACTCTGGTGCAGGCGTCCCAGCTAGCATAACTCTTCAACTGAATCCTTAATTTCTCTGGAAATCTAGGCCTACTGCGTAACTCCCATGGAATCCGGTATGTGTCTTCTTACACAGGGGTGTGGGATAACAAACTCAGCAGTTTTGTATAAGTGCTGGCAATAACCTCTGTCCTAGCATCAGCAGCCAAAGAACTGACTCTTACTGCTGTGCTTCAAGCATCAAATATCTTAAGAAACACAAACACATACATGTGGGATTTTTTTCAACAAAGACCTGAATATTTAGCATTCAACTCCATGAACTGTAATGCAAGTTTAACTGTTGTATTTGTTTTGTGAGAACTAGTTCAGTGGGTTGGATTTGTTCCTATTGTTTGTAAAAGTAACAGAAATAATGTAACTCAAAATTATTCTCTTATAAAAAGAACGTTAAACCAAAACACAGATGCTGAATGGGTTGATATTGAGGTGATGAATTAATGTCATCAAAGTGCTTTATGATCCCATCTTCAAATTCAGGATTTTAAACTGTGCTAAAGGCAGCGCACAACTGCAACTTCAGCTTGCGCCAAGTTGCCTCGTGAGGCACAGACTGCCATTGGCTTGGTGTTCCTGCTATAAATTACTGGCATTGGAAACCAAAAAGCTGAATACTGAAGTCAGAGCACATTTTACAAGTGTCAGGAAAACTAAGAGAGAATCAAGTTAGTCCAAGCTTTGTTCTCCATTTGAGGCAGCCCTGCCTGTATTTCCAGGGTATATCACAAGTTGATATCTAAGTGGTATCACACAATCAGACATGTGACACTGGCTGACTGCAGGAAAAAGCCAAGGACTGGCTCCTGCTGGTCTTCTGGAGGGGGTAAACTCTTCGCCTGCTTTCACTGCCTGCTAGTTTCCCTTGCGTTCCTTCTCCCCTTCCTCCCCAGCCAACGGAGCTGCCCCAGCCTGTGGTGAAGCCACAATCCCATTTTTGTGGGACTACAGCCAGTTGCCTTGGAAATGACAACTTAGCTGCAGAACCACGCAGAAGGAAGGACAGACAAAGCATCTGGGGGTTAATGCAACGTGCTCCTGCCTGTATGACCAGACAGGAGGATGAAAATGCAGGGTCCCTGCATGGCTGAGCAGTGAGGAGGGATGTGGAGGAGGCCTCTACAGGCTTCTGGTTGACCTTCCCAGGCACCAGGCACAAAGTGTAAGGCTCCTTCTCTGCTTCTCAAAGCCCTGTTGCCTCTGCAGATGCCCAGTACTGCAGCTCTCCAGTACCTACCTGTTCACACACCACTAGCCTTCCATGAACATCCTGGCCACAGGATGTCTGTGTGGTGGAGTGTGTTGTCTGTGACCTACAAAGAAACTCTCTTTTTACTTCATGATAGTAAAGTGAACATAGTAATCCACTCTGGCTAAGCAAATAACATGACAACTCCCAAAGAAAACTGCAGGACACTTCACAAGGGTAGAGTCCACACTGGCTATTACTGATGAAAACCTGCACTGAGTTAAATCACTCTTGTTAAAAATGGTTTCTGCAAATAGCCCAGATCAGCACTGAATCTCGCCCCCCAGTGTTGTTCCTCCAAATCATAGGTGTTGTGCAACAACAATTCTTGCTGCAGCAGAACTTAGTAGCAGGGAAAGGGACCTCCTGCTTTGAGCAAAGAGCACCTGAAAGGCACATCTCTTGTTCCCCAGGAAGCCCACCAGCCCAAGGAAGGCAGCCCTCTATAGCCGCAGCCTCCACAGTAGTCCCCCTGGCCCCTACTCTAATGACTGTCACTCTCTGCCCCTAAATCCACTGACAAAGCTCAAACTCCCACTGACAGAGAAAAGGCACAGCTCCCAATTGCTCTGAGCTATATCCCCACTATGACTTCAATGCATCCCAATATACAGCCCAGTTTTGTCCTTCCAATAGACTGATAAAACAAAGTGAGGTTGGACCATGTGCCTGGGTCTGTATTACGCTGTCCAGCTGCATGACACCACGTGTTATCACCAGGCATTTATTCACTGCAGTTGTCTCCCTGTAGAACTGTTGGTGCTTTAATTGTAATTAATGTCATTACAGGAAAAAAATTAAAAAAACAAAAACAAAAACACACAAACAAGGTGTATTGGTCTGTTGTACTTCCAAGAAACTCTTCGCTGCAAAAATTAGAAGACAGACTTCTGTCTGTTGCCCTAGGCGCAGGCAAGTCTCTTACTTTCAGCTTCTCTAATAAACAAGTTGCTTGGGCAAGAGCAGAGGACTAGAGCTCTCCCTGTTTCTTAATCTGTGAAATTATTCAAAGTTCAATTTGCCTTTGTGTGCCCCAAGTCTGCAGAGTCCAACACAGGCAAATTCCCCATGGCTGTGCAGGCAATGGGGCTCAGTGTGCACTATTCATTTCTCATTGGACTGTCCTAGTCTGGGACACCTCAAAGCTTGAAAGCCCCAGTACCAAGTCATACAATTCCTTCTAGCCATGCACACACAAAAGCATATGTATGAAGTTGCCCACCCTCTTAGGCAAGATGTGCAGATAAAAGGGATTTGGTTCCTGATGCTTATCAGCTGAAGGCCTTGAGGAAGAAATCTAGAGGCAGTGTTGGGGGGGTGTGGCGGGTGGGGTGTTGTCCCTTTTCACAGTTGAAAAGAGTGACCTTAAGATGGCTATTAAAAGTTCAGCCCCTAACAAACTTATTGACCGACAGCAGCAAACGGCCTTACTTGCCTGATACAAAAATGAGCCACAGGACCACTGAAATCCCAACCATGACATTCACTCAACACTATTAACTCAATCATCTTCTTGCCCAACTGCTAGTGTAACTAGGACCAGAACCAGCACAGCAAGCCATCTCACTCTCCAGCAGAAGGACTACGCTGTGGAGCTGGATGGATTAGTTTATCACTCTCACTTTGTTGTAAGTTCAGAAACTTTGCGCCTGGTGATACCTTCAACACTGTCACTTCCAGTGCCGTTCCCCCACTGCTGGTGTGGTACTTCTGGTTTGTATCCGTGAGAGATAAGGATCTGCCTGGTTTGAAGCAATACCTCCAAAATCCTCAGGTTTTTTTTTTTTTCCCATGTTCGGTGGCGCGGGAGTAGATACTCTTTCATACAAGTATAAAAGAGCTACTGCAGCAAACCAAGCCAGCGGCTCTGACTCTCCCAGTGCCGCGGCCAGACCGCCGACATCCCGCTCGGGGGATGGAGCTCCGCGCACCGGGAACGACCGCGACGCTGCCTTGCCGCGGGGGCGGCGGGGGACGCTGCGGGCAGCCGGGGCGGAAGAAATACCACCGCACCACCAGCGGCTCCAGGGCCAGCCCCGGGGGCGAGCAGCGGCAGGACCCACCCGCGGCCCCGCATCGCCTGCAGAGACCCCGCCCCGGAGCCCGCGCTCGCGGCCCCTGTCCCGGCCCAGCCCCGCCGCGCCGCTGGCCCCTACCCTGTCGTCCGCGGGGGCTGGGCCCTGGAGCCGCTCTTCGCCAGAGGCAGCGTGGAGGTCGCCAGCGTTCGGGCCGGGGGCCGCGTCCGGCGTCGGGTCGGGGTCGGGGCAGGGGCAGGCGGGCGGCGGGGCGCGGCGCTGCCCAACGCGCAGTGCCCCGAAGTCGAGGGTCTTGCTTTCAAAGGCACCCTCGACGCTGCAGAAGAGCCCCCCACGCTTCTGACGAGGCACCGCCGCCGAGCCAGGCCGCGCCAGGTACACCGGCAGCTCCTCATCGTCGCGCCGCCCGTCCGCCGCCATCCCCGCTGCGCCGCCAGGACGGGACGGACGGGGCGGGATGGGGCGGGACCGGGCCTTGGGCTCGGGGCGGGGCGGACCCGACGTGAGGCTGAGGGGCGGCGGGGCAAGAGTGGGTGCCGCTCGGCCGGACTCCAGGTCAGCTTCTCCGGCGTTCTCCGGGCCGGATGTTGCTGTCCGACTCACTGCGGGGAGCTGCCACCGGCCGCCTTCGCGGGACGCTCCAGCCGTGAGGACGGAGCGGACAGACGGTAGCGCTGATGACCATGTGGGGCGCTCGGCAGATAGGCTGTGCCCGGACGAATCGGCAGCAGCCTCGACAGCAGCCCCAATAGCCGCGTGTCAGTTTTCCCCCATCGGTGTGTGGGCGCTGCCCACAAACCAGCGTTTGCTCACAAGCCCTGGGCCGTACCTCATTCTGCTTGGGCTGTGGTCCCTGCAGAGGCACTGCGGTTAGGTGGACGCTAGAGCCAGACACAAGCAATGTCCACTGCACAGCCTTCACTGCTTCCAAACGCAAGCGCGAGTGTTCCTGTCACAAAAAAACACCAGACTGGCTCCACAAACAAGCTTCGTGTGCTGGCTAGTCTAAAGTGTTGCTTTGAGAGCTCCGTTGCAACTTCATTTCAAAAGTACTGGAGGCCCAAAGGACAGAGGGACAGTCAAGACTGGGTCTTACAAATGCTAATGGCTGTTTAACAGTACTAGCCTGTGAAATATATCGTGAGCACCAAAACTGGACCTTTGACTAAAATTTTGCCATGTGCTCATTTCTTTATCTAGAACAAGTGTAAATGGTACCTGTGCTCAACATCCTGTCCACTGATTTCTCAAACCACATTTTTGTGTTATGAGTTGTTGTCAGTCATGCTTTTTCCAACCTTTTCTGTAAAAATAAAGCATCTCTCTGAGGACTGGTGGTTCTTATGGAAAATCCACATGGAGCCTGACCCAACATGGAGAAAAATGACCCTGTGATTAAGCCTGGAGAGGCAGTCTGGGGGCATTGGCAGACTGAGGCTTGAGGCTGTGTGGGAGGAAATGGTTTGGGACCGTTTCCCTCCTTTTGCATGCAGGGAAGCAGTCTACTTTTGTAACTGGACATGTACCAGTGTCATTAACTAGGTCCATTTTTTTCTCCATCTAAGTGGAATAATCTACAGTAACTTGAATTTTTGACTAATTATTCGGGTCTGAAGAGTTAGGAGAAGAGATGATGCACTAAATATAAATGGACCATGTCTGCAAACTTGGATGAGTTACTTCAAAAGCCTTGTGTTACACAGTACAGTGAAATACTAATCAGTGTCTGCCCTTTCTTTCTCTAAAGTAGCGCCAGATAGGGTTGCATTTGGTTGTTCTTGGGTTCTTACGTGAACTCTAATGTGCAGCTGCCCCAGCATTGCGGCTTCATGATGCTCAGCACCATGAGTGTCATGCCTGCACCAGAGTCCCGCCTCCAACTGACCAGGATGTGACGTGAGAAGAGCCCAGTGCTGTCACGTTTCAGGTGTAGGGGCAGCAGCAGTGGCTGGCAGCTAGGGAAGAAAGTATCCCTTCAAATAGCCAGAACACGTTTGTTCTAGAGTTTTGTTCTACTCCTGTTCTCCTGGCAAATGCTCCTCCTCTGTAACTGGATGCTTAGCAACAAGACCACCAGTACTGGCCAAGCAAATGCACACAAAGTGGCTGCCCATCAGGTCTTTACCTTCCTAAGGGACTGCCTTAGCATGAAGGAATTTATCCTCCTCCTGATGCAAGTGGGATCCACTGAGTAGAAGATGAAACCCCCTCTCAGCTTCTGCCCCTCTCGTGAGTGGGATGTGCTGATTTCAAAGCTGGCAGCTGGCATGCTTCCCACAGCGAGCTGAGCCCCTGCCTCCTTGGGGCCAAGCAAACGTGAGGAGTGAGCCTTTCCTGGGAAGAACAGTGGGCCCCTGCACTGCAGGCTCCCTTGTGCCTGTGTGCACTAACCACAGTGAAGTTAGAGTGAACTTGTTGTTTTGGTTGGGATGTCTCCGTCTGGCTGTGCAACTTTATGGGGAAATAAAATTCTCTGGAACGGGGCCTGGCCTTTGTCTGATTCTGCAAATATGCAAAAGTTTCAGCATTGTACTTTAATAGCAATATTTATTTAAATCCTGATTCCAGTGTTTATCTTTCCTAGTGCCTTGCTGCATAGATGGTTGCACTGAAATTATCTGCATCAGTAAAGGAGTAAGGCTCTTCTGGGAAATGAAGGCTTTAAAATCTGACTTTTAATGAAAATCAGTCACTGTGTAAAAGACAATTCTTGATTTTTACTTTTTAAATTGCCATTCACTTTTAAGGTCTTTTTTGTTAGGTGTTGTAAGTCTACTAGTTAAAGAATACCATGAAAATGGAAGTTTGTGTTCAGTGTGTGTTAACTGCATGGTTGCTTTTGAGCCCAGCAGAATGCATTATTTATATTTCTGTATATGTATGTCTTGGATCAAATGAAGCTTTTAATTATAAATACAAAATGTCTGCCCTCTGTAGTTTAGTAAATTTTCTTTAAATCATGTGTTTATATGCTGATGGACAAAAATGTCTGTCAGGCAAACAGTCATGAGTGGTGCAACTTCAAACCCTGCTGGCAAACCAACTCCTCTCACTTCTCTGTACCAAGCAGATGGAAGATAGAGATCAGGGAGGAGATCCAGTGGGAAGGTCATTTCCCCTGCCTGAGCCCAGGGAAGATGAAGATGGTAAGTATGTGAGCTCATGTGCTTTGTGCTGCTACAGGACCCACTAGAGCCAACTGTCAGTCCTGCAAGGGTTTCCTTTGCTTGAGGGCTGGGTTCACATCCTGACCCCAGAACAGGAGTGCTGGTCCTCCTGGGTCAGGAATCTGAGCTGAGCCCACCAGATGAGCTCTGCTGGTTGTATAAGGAAGGAACAGAAAGAGGCTGCTCTTCTGATCTAGGGAACAGCATTTATTTTATGGGAAGTTCTGTAGTGGCAAGCTTCTAATTCATGTCTTTCTAGTTGAGTAAGAACTATTTAAGGCACACTGAGAAATGTAAATCAGTCAAGTTACAAGGTGAGTTGCAATGGTTGTGAATGGGGGAATCATGCAGCCTTCTGGGAAGTGGTGTTTAAGCAAATCCCTTCCTGCAAAAGGATTAGTTAATAAGATGGGACATAATCACACTGTCTGGGGTGCATACTTTCTTCTTCTGTGCTCTCCAAACCCCAGTGCTGGTTTTCTTTGTCTTCGTTGGTTGCTGCCAGAACACCGTCTGGGGGCCCCATCGGAGCCTGTGTGGGGAATTGCAGGCTTTAAATGCCGACAGCCCAAGCCACAGAATATCTAGTGAGAGGCACAAGGTGTCATGTAGCTTTCTCAACCATTTTCTCCAAGAGAATGTCAAACTTACTGTTATCTTTTAAATGTTTAAGGGGAATTTAAATTGCCAACTGAATCATTCAAATAGCAAAGGTATTGACAGAGAAGTCAAATTAGGTCATCTTGCCTGCAACTGCCAAGGCACTGTTGTCCTCCGATGGGTACTTTCTGATGGCTTTGCTAATTTATTTTTCATTTGTCAGGGCAGTGGGCAGCTTCTTAATTGATAAAACTCTGCATCTTCTGCTGGAAAACATCTGTGCTGGTTTCCAGTTCCCAGATACTTTGTGTCACATCATTCTATCTATAATAAAAATAGAAAATGGTTTAAAAGAATGAAGTGTGTCCCACATTGTGTCATCTTGTAAATATAATGCTTCCTGTGTCGCTGGAACTTGCTCATTACACCAGGAAACATCTCAGGCTCCACAGCTGTGACTACAATGCTCATTAGCCTCAGAGAATTTTGTGTTATTTGAAGGAAGCAGACTGTTGACATTAGGTGGGATTTGACCCCTTCCTTCACCAATGCTGACAAGCTTGAGCCATGTCCTGAGTGAGGACATTTCCTTCCTTGATGTCAGATCCATACAGAATGGTTTTACACTGATTTTCTGTGAGTCTGGATGCAGCAGGTGTTTGATTGTGTGTGAAAAGGATGCAACAACCAAATAACATTGTGAGCAGGATAAATGCACATCAGCTTTCGTAGCTTGTTTTTTGCTAAGGTCTGTGGGTTCAACTAGAGAAGCAGCAGGGCAGTGGTAATAGCAGGTTAACATTGATTTCTTCTAATTCCTACAGGATTTGATATAACTGCATCCCTTTATTACATGCATGTTAAGTTGCAATGATGAAATAAGTCCTAGTTTTCTTGTTCCATGCAAAGTTAGAGCTGCCTTCTCATAGTCTGCAGTCATGATTTACAAGCATGTCCTGTTTTTGGAGGCTGCCAGATAAACAGGGCTGTTCTACTATCATTCTTGCAGCAATGTCAGGACAGCCCCCCAGCACTGCCTTTCATATGCCTCAGGGAAAGTCAGACTAAGTACAAATGCAGAAGAAACAGTGAAAGAGCCAAGAAAATCTGATTGTCCCACTTACATTTAGAAGCAGAGGTCAGAGATGAGTGGGCTCTTTTGTTCCCCAAGAAATGGCATGTTTATGAAGGGCAGGTGACTGATGAGCCTGCTATCTCAATCAGCTGGGGAGGGCCAGTGGCTGATGCCTCCACCACCACACTCCAGTTTCTAAACTTTCAGACATAGTATGTTAGAAGATGAGAAAAGCCTTTGTGATCCTTCAGGCTGCTCTACATATCAGACCTCGAAGAACTGCTGTGTGCAGGGTACTGTCCTTGGTGAGGTCCTTTACCAAAGCCAAAGCACTGCAGAGTCAGAAAGGCAAAACATTTGACTCTGTCAAAAGCTTGTTCAGTATTTCATGTCAAAGCCACAGGGAGAGTGGGTTAATAGTGTGGTAATTTCTACTGTAGAATGCTATTGTATTGTTGGAGGGAGTAACTTCAGGCAACACACACAGCCTGACTTCAGTATGCTGCCAGTGTGTCATACTAACAGAAACCACTAATCCGATAAGCAAGCTGGAAGTTACAATCTTCTGTACTCAGTTATTCCAAGAATATTTCCGAAATGCACTAATGCTTTTTGCTCCCAGATTTGTCTAGTGCTGAGCAAAACCCCATGGAAAATTCCAGTATTTCAACATGTGGGGTATTTTTTTTCCTCCTGAAATAAGCTGCTAGTCAAAATGTTAAGAAATAATAACTGTGGAAAAAGAGTTCTGAAAGTTTTTCTGTGGAGATCTCCTTCTGCGTCACCAGGTCCTCCAAAGAAAGACTACTCTCTTCTCCTCAGTATTGAAGGACTCCTGTGGCACTGCAGGCCTAGCAGTTAGATGCAAACTGAGTCACTCAGTTACAAAGTTCTTGGGGTCAAAAGACACCAGAGATAAAGCTCTCACAAGGCAGAAGAAGGACTTTGGTGTGAGGGATGTTTGTACAGGCAGATGAGCTGCACCCCACAGCCTTATCCAGGGAGGATCCACAAGGTCCTGAGCTGAGCTCATCCCACAGGCCCTGTAGCACACATCTGTTTTATATTGAGTATATATTATCTTTAATTCTAAATTAATGCTTTTTTTATATTAAACGCCCCTTCCATTTTTTTTCCAGTCAAAGGAAACAAGACTGCTTGGCTCAAGTTCTTTGTTTCACTCATTACTTGAAGATTATTGTAAGGGAGATGAACATGTTTGAACTCTCTAATAGTAGAGAACTAAATCTAGATCCAAATTTTTGTGTTTCGGACCCATTTAATGTGTTTCAGTCTTCTAAGAGCACTTTAAAGATATGAACTGCAGTCCTTGGGAACTGGATCTTGGGGAAGATAATGTTTAGGATTTATTTAGTAAAGAATACGTTAATGTATTGGGCTATTCTGTAACAATCTGATGCTCTATAGCTTCAAATTTTTGAGTGTAGAAAGGATGAGATAGGTATAAGTACAAGTATTCGGCTACAAGTTTGCACTTCCTAATGTGCTTTCCATTTACTTCGTAAGACTTTTCACACAGATTCCTGTGCCCTCGGACTGGAGGTGCAGAGCATTTTGTCTCTGTGACATCAACTGCCATGAAGCGCCGCTGTGCACTACTGAACCACTCCTCAAAATGAAATGATTCCACGATTTAAAATTCCTTTTAGGCAGAGAAATTGCAAAGATTTGATGGGGAGGGAGACGATTCCAGAGTCTGAGCCTGTCAAGGCCCGATGGTGCGGCGCAGACCGCCTCAGTGATACAGAAGCGGGAGCCAGCCGCGGCCCTATAGCCAGTCACCGCCGTTACGGCTCTGGGGTTACTGGTCTCTTTTCTGCGCTTCTACCGAGACTTTTCCAAGCCGCTGTTTCCACCCCCGGCCCGATGTCCCCGCGCTACTCCCTGGCGGCACGCGCGGAGAGCGACCCCCGCCCCGGCCCCCGCTCCCGGCCTCCGCTCCCGC
>JACBWW010000029.1:0-216804 GCA_020086605.1 Lanius collurio | reverse complement strand
CCCCGCTCCCGCCCCCGGGCCCCACTCCCGGCCCCCGCCCCGGCCGCAAGCCCAGTTGAAGGTAGCGAGCGGCGGCTTTCTTATTTCAAACTGTGGCAAGTGCCTTCAAGAGCTTCCGACCGTGCGCCACGAACTCCAGAAAGGCAGCAGCTTGCTGTTGTGTTTTGGTTTCTGCACAGGCCTGGCAAACAGCAATAAATTCACCCTTGGCCCCTGCTGGGAACCACTACCTGCCCTTCCTTTTCCTAGTGATCCCCCCAGGGCCTCGCTCACCCTTTAATCGAGGTAGCCCCCACCCCAATGTAGCCCCCACCCCTTGCTGTGTCACAGTCCCCCGCCCCAGCACGTGCTTCTGTGGCTCATCTTTAATGCGATTCCTCTAAACAGACTCCAAACATGCTGAACATCTCCGTGAATGTAAAGTGGTATTTTTTTTAAAAATGCTGCTGTTTTATTTTTTATACAAACTAAAACACCAGAGGTCATTGAATCCTATATTAAATACATAAATTAAAAAATAACCATTCATAAAACTTTACATACAATAAGGATTCTCTTCTACACGTTAATACATATAGTACAGATACATGTCCAGTGTTTTTCAAAGGGTCATTCTGCCAAGTCGTTTACAATTTTATTCTGAAATAAACACCAAAAAAATCTGGAAGAAAAAGTATATATAAAACCACAGAGGTGCTCATGTGAGAGAGGGCAGGGAAAGAGAAAACCCTTTGGATCACCAGCAGCTGTGTGTTTGTTCTCTGAGCCCTGTTCATGTGAGAAGAGCCTGGCCTGGGCAGTCCTCATGGAATGCCATAGAACTGAAAGCTTTGGGGTTCAGAGGATGTTTCCCACTGAGATGATGGTAGGGGGCTGGAAGATGAAATTTCTCCATTGTTCTCCAGGCACATCAGTAACAGAGGATGGAACTGTGAGCCGGGCTGGTAATACTGCAAGAAACACCATTTCCTACTGCAACCCCAGTTGCCTAAATGCATCTCACATAACCAGGCCCTCATATGAAGTGCTGAAATTCAAAAAATAGTCTTCAAAATCTCCCAACTTGGTCATTGGAAAAAAAGCAGCAAGTCAAATTGTGGTCAAGCTGATTTGTACTACCTTCTGTGGCTCACCTCCTGCTTTGCCAGAAGTGCTGCTACTCCTGAACAGCCTCGAAGGGATGCATGGGAGGGATCCAGGGCTGTATCTGCTGTCCTCAAAGGCTGCACCAAATTGATTTTTACTTTTCTCATTGGTTTTGGGGAGGGGAGGTTGCCTGCAGTGACTAATCTGAGGGAGGATTCTCAATCCTTTGCTTCAATGAACGTCAGGAACAGCAGAAAGCCCAGGATTAACAGTCCAAGGACAGGGAAGGGTCCAGTAAAAAGAATCAAAAAACTAGTTGCCCACGAGATGTGAAACTAAACCTGGAGCTGTGGCAGCTAAACAATCTTGATTCAGTTCCCCATGCCTAGACTGAAGTATACTTTCATAAGTTATAGCAACAATTTCTATATACAACAGGGAATAGGTAAGTATATGCATATATATGTATATATATGTACATATACATATAGATATGTGTATATATAAATATATATATATATACACAGATATCAAGCTCATTTTGATCTAGCTGATAGGAGAAAATTTGTATTAACTCCTATCAGCAAGTATATTTTAGACATGGCATGCATTACACTGCAAGGAGAGTAAAGCAGTGGTAGTTAGCTCCCTGGAGGGAAGAACAATCTTTGAAAAGTTTGCAGACCCAGGTATGCTGCAGTCATACTACCATCCCCCATCCCACCATGAGCCCTTGGGAATGCAATACCTGCACGCGTATGTATACACACAGGAATAAGGGAGGACAGATTAGACAAAAAAAATTAATAAAGTAATATGGTTCAGGGAGTCTAAATGATGAAGCCTGCCACAAGACCAGTAGGGTATGTTGTGAAACTGTGTATTTCTATTTGTGTCATAAACCTTCTGTATGATTGCCTGAAATAATTATTTCTAGTTCTTTTTTTTTAAACCAAACCAGTGGTGGAAGTTATTGCACCATCACTGAAACCATGTACTGTTCATTCTTCTGCAAGAACTCAGTGCTTTAACTGTCAGCCCTGGGAAAAGGGAAAACAGCCTAAAGGTGTGAAATTACCTGATGCTGCAACAGAGAAGAAAAAAGTGAGGTGAGAAGAAGGAATAACCAGAGAGAACCCCCCCTTTTCACGGCTAACAAGCTACTGTTAAGCTTCTCAGTGATCTCCAGCTGTCATAGGAGTGGGACAACTCTTCCAGGGCCTGAGTCCAGAGCTTCAGGACTGAACTGCTAGCTCATGGAAAGCACATGTACATTTGGGTCAACCTTATCCACAGGATCTTCTGCCATGGAAAAGCAATTTGAACAAAAAGAATGCAATGTGCCGGCAGTCATGTAACCTATCTGCCTACAAGCATATTTCTTAAAAAAATGAACCAGCAAACACACAGCTTGGTGTCAGAACTCAGTAAACACCTTGGCTGAACCAGAGTGCTTCAAGAAGATGTGGTCATTCTATAATTTAAATTAATTTAAAGAAGCAGGAAAAAAAAAAATCACTTGATGATAACTTCTAATCTTCAATGGAAGGCTTAACACTATTTCCTGGCACTCAAGAAATAAGGGTGTTAGCAGTCTTTGTGGAGAAACTGAGCCTAGAACTGCAATGCAGTTGGATAAACGGATACTACTGATTAAAAGCTATTCTGGCCAAAAAAAAGGTGTCTGTGAGGGGCAGGCAGCCTTGATACTAGAGGAACTTCCTCCCTCCTATGGCTAAGGAACTGCTTTTGATGTGCTGCGCTGCTCTGACAAGTGACCTCACTGCTTTGTGCCTCAGCGGCTTTGTCTGTAAAAATAAACAGGCAACCAAAGGAGAAGCTCTATGAAAATCACTTTAAAAGCTTCTGATGTGCCTAAGATGTTGGTACATGTGATCCCTGCTTTGAAGGTGTAAGTAATGCACAAGCTGTATTCTGGCTCTTAATTTTCTAGTTTGTAGTACAGAAATCCATTCCTTTCAGTTAAAATTAAGGCTCTGTTGCAGAAGACATGGCCTTGCCACAGGAACCCAAAGTCTGAACAGGGAGGACTCAGTTTCCAGGGAAATAAAACCAGAGGCAATGAGAAGTGCATGGTCAGCTCATCAGTGAGAAAGGGAGGGTGGGTGCAGCTGGCTGCACTGCTTCCCTCCGCACAGGACCCTCCCAGTGACTGCTGCAGGCGTTACGCTGCTCAGGGACATTTCTGACAGAGTCCTGGGTGCATGGACCTATGACCTCAGGGAGGCATCAGGGCTGAGTTCCAGGCTTTGTGATTAAAGAGGTAAGTAATGCTTTGAAATTAAAACTACTTTTAGTTACTCTAAACTGTGGAAAAATCTAAACAGACTAGCAATACTTCTTATTTGTAATAAGGTTGTGTTCACAATGTTTTTCCCCATTTTTGGTTTATGTATCATTGATCAGGAAGCCAACTAACAGAATCAGTTGACAAGCTGAACCAAAACATTTTTTCCAAGCTGGGACAAAATAGCTGGAAACTGATGCTTTGTGACTCATGTCACATGGATAAGGGGATTAGCTTTCCTCCCTGCCGTGTCCTCCAACATTCCTTTCTCAGAAGCTAGTCTGTAGGTCCAATTCAGTGATCCTCAGTGGTTATTCTATAGTGAAACCAAGTATAGTCATTATCTCAATGGCAGTCTTTACAGAGTAGGAAAAGTATCTTATAGTAGACAGGCTGTTCTTCATGGAGGGATGGTGAAGAGAGATAAGGCTTCAACTCCACTGGAAACCCTCCTTATGCCAGTCACCCTCTTCTCCCATTCCTTGGCGAAGGCAGGTGGTGCTGTGTTATGATCTCAAGCATAAAACATGGTGACCTGTCCTGCAATAACCCAGACTGTTTTTTTTTTTCCTTTCTTCCTTCCACACTGCAGCTGTCATTTGTTCCTGAGGTTAAAACCAAAGAGAGAGAGCAGGAGTCCCTGCAGTGAGAAAACCACACAGTTCAAATTGAGTGCTTTGTTGTCAGCATCTCTTGAGTTTCTCCTACTCTGATCTGTTAATTTTTGATCCATTTGTCAGATGACAGGGTGACATTTAAATGATTGTCCTGCACAGCAGGAATAGATTTTTCTATTGTAACTTTGGTTCCATGCCCAAGATACACTGACTTGATCAGCTGAAAGTGGTTCCTTCCCTTTGAGTTCTTCCTAGGTGATGTAGGTTGTCAGTTTATTTTTCTTCCCCATTTGTAATTTCAACATACAGGATTTCATTAGATGCAGCATATATCATAGGTTTAGACAGGAACTGTCAGGTAACAAATTTTGAGTGATGGCTTTAAAATACAAGGTGGTTGCAGTCTTGGCTACAGGTTGTTCATTTTTATACTTTTGAAAATAGGTGTAAAAAATATTCTCTTCATCGAGGGGTGGAAGCATTTGCCTTTATAAGCACTTATCTGTGTGGTCGGGCACTCTAAAAGTTAAAAAAAAAAAAAAAAAGAAAGAACATCTGTATCAGATAAGGTGTAAGTTCCTCTACCTACCTATCCCAGCTTTGCCAAGATACAATCTATCAATCAGGAAGCTGAAAAAGTCAGTTCTTAGAGCTATCAGTGTGAAACTGGTTTTGTCTGTATGAAAAGCATTTGTGAAAATTCTGTGTTTTGCTAAGCATGTCCATTTAAACCCCACAAAGTGCAACCCCTCTGGTGCACAAAAGTCCCCATGGGCATCTTCACATGAGTAGTATGCATAAGTTTCAATGACTCTTGAACCAAAGATGCCTGAAATTCATCCATAACAAGAGCCATGGCAGCAGGAAATATCCTTGTGGTGTCAGAGCAAGCCCAGAGTTTTGGCTAATGCAGCACTGAGGCAAACACAAACTGCTGCTGTTCTGAGAAAGCCTACCCCACCTATGGAAAAGAACCTCGGTTCTCAGGTTTGAGACCAGGAAAAAAAGGGCATATTTTGTCTTTGTTATCTTAGCATTCAAGCCTACATAGTAAAATTCATTGGGTGCAAAATCCACACAGACCTTACTTCACTATGTGATCACAAATAAGTGAATATGTATGTTCACAAGCACAGAGAAAATGCAGGTCGGAAAATCCCACATAAACAGGAATTAGAGAGCTTCTGGTCTGGATACTGAATACTGCTGCACATGGTTTCCTTTGTTTGCACACTCTTGTCCTTTCATAACAGCAGTGAGTCCTGTGTTCACACTGGGTAAGAAGGAAACCAGAAAGTATCATCTGTGACCACGCTGTGAGTTTCTCTCTGCTGGTTAAAAGGTTGATAAAGGATAAACTGCACCAAGGCATGAACAAAACCCAAGACTTCTCACCATCAAGTGACTCCCTACAATGAATTGGACTTTTTGTTTGTTTTGTCAAGGATCCGTTTGAAGTCCCTTATGATAAGATTAAGACAGTTCATTTGCATCCAGTGGAAGTAAAGTAATTTTACAAAGTTCCCCTAACAATATATAGCTCAATAGTTGTAAGAAGAAGAAATGCTGAAGGCACACTCCCCATGCCATGCTCACCTTTGCTGGGTAGGCAGTTGGTTTTTAATGCAAATGGGTAACACAAATCAACGTTAGTTATTCTCTCCAATTCCACGTATTTCAGCCTCGGAAAATATGACTGCACTAAAATCCCTCTCCATCTTGCCAATACCATTCCCAAATTGCTTCTGTCTGGAGATTTCCCCACAGGTACTGTGGGGATAGGATCCCATAAAGGAAAATGCAGGGGTGAAGGCAGGGGATGAGGAGCTTACCATTACCTTGTTTTTGAGGAACTGCTACAAGACTTGATGCTTTGCACCTGTGGAGTGACTGGCCTTGGTAAAACACTCTACAGGTATCATGCGTGCTGTGATGCTGGGCCTGCTGCAGCTGTCTTTACAGTTCAAGGGAGTTCACAGCAGTGCAGATCCTCTGGAAAAGCATTGAGTTTATGCATCCCCACACACACCTCACCCATAAGATTTTTCCACTTTCACAGTCAATGTCCCATTCTCTAAATCACTGTATCTCCACCACTGTCATGGCTCCTTCCTCTGTCACTCAGCTCACCATAATCTGTCTTGTTGATCCCTACCTGATGTTCATAAAGCCAAATATGCAAATGCAGGATGGGAAAGGCAAAATAATCTTTCACCTCTTGGGTGGTCCTAGGAGTGCCACAACCCCCTAGCAGGTTTTCTGGGGCTATAAACCATATTTCAGCTGCTGATGATGCTACTCATCCTCTCTATGGGGAACTGGACCCCTGTGTGCTCTGGGGACCAGCCATTATGGAGCAACAGTGAATTCAGTGAGTAAAACTCATGAGCTTCCTGGGGTCAACAAAGTGACCCCAAAGGGATTTACACCTGCTAAACCTTAGATGTTATGTAAAACAAGAGGAAAACCCATTGAAGGGCCAGAATGGGGGGGTGGAGGGAAGTCTTGACACAGTCCCTAAGGGATCCATGTAAATTCCCCTGCAGTGACATCAGTCAATTGTGCAGCTGAGACAGTCGTGTCAGCCCTAAAGACAGCACATAAATATTTATGTTGTTTTGACTATTAGTCCTGTTCAAGGAACACGACAGTGAGGTGTGCATCAGGTCAGTGGAGAGCGAGAGCTGAACAAGACCCAGCAGCCCATGGAGGCAGAATGACTGCAAGTGAAAAATAGCAAATCTGCTAGAATTTTAGGAAAAATATGGAGTTCTGACCTTAAGCATCTCATTAGCTTTTCTAACCAGCCAATACCTGCCCTCAAATTAGGCCAAAAGGACATAAGTGTTAGCAGCAAATAACTCTTCTCCTTTTCTGTAGTTCTCCCTTTCCTACTTTGAGAAGAGGGAAGGAATGGCTGCTCTGCAACAAAGAATGCAGTCTGCCTTTGAATACATTGCAGACCTCACTGTGAAGCTACTCAAATACATTTTTTCTTGCATACAGACATTGAAATGTTACAAGGCACTGGAGACACTTCCATAGGCTCCAAGACAAAGGGTTAATCAACATTACTGGAATTCCAATGTCAGAATAATAGGGGATTTTTTTTTCTGTTTTGGGAGATGCTTATTTCAAAAGATACTACTACATATTTGCAATCCTTGAAAAGCCATTTTTTGTCTGTAAGGTCTGTAATTCTGTGTTTGCCTTCCTCTCTCTTCTGTGTTGGCATATCAAACCATGTGGACAGTCTCAGGAAGCACACACTGGCATTTTTTTCCCAGGACTAGGGATTTCCTGTTCTAAGTCCAATTACAGGTCAATTAAAAATTTTCCTAGGAATCATCCTTTTATATTCTGATGCAAAATATGCCCCAACTATAAACAGAAATTCTTTTTTTAGCATTTTTGTGAATATTTTCATCATTTGCATCTACTGATGAGAGCTTTTTTAGTCTTCAAGGAAAAACTATTTTCAAAATGCAAGATCATTTAAAAATCAGGAAGACAACATTTTCTTATGAGTTCTAATATTAATGAAAATTTTAATTTGTACTTCTTGGGATGCATGCTCTACTGCAAAAATGTTACTGCATGTTTCATCTTAAAAGAGACAGGATTAGGAAAAACTGTTCAGTAGCTGAATGTCATGAATACATTTTTTATAAAAGTGAAGTAAACTGAACAAGTGATGTCTTTTGAGGCACCCTCTGGTTTCTTGTTTTTCTTCTACCACAGCCAGTACCAGTATTGGTAAAACTAGGATGTATAAGCTTCTTACCAATTCTGTAGCTGTACTAGAAGAGGCAAATACTCACTAGAGAACCAACTCCATACCCACACTGGTGGAAACTGTAGGTGCAAACAGTATATAGAGAAAACTCTGAACCTCTTATTGCCCAAGTTTTTCTCATATGCTGCACAAGGACAGTATTCCAGTTCAGATAGGAACTGAAAAAGGACCATAGTACAGGCAAATGGAAAAAAATCATGCAAACAGGTTCTTCCAAATGTCACTATCAGTTCCTGTGATTTTTCAAGGTGCACCTTAATTCCAAGAATTTTTTTTATTTGGAATTTCCCTCTAGGTTGACTGCTTGTTCTGGACTCATGATTCTGCGGTACTGCAAAGACACAGTCGTATAAAATTAACTGCTACTACTGTGTACTGTGAAAATATTGGCTTCTTAAAATTATTCTGTCCATAATTTGATTGTTTCAGAATAATTTCTGATTTTTTTCCCCATTATGAATAAGCAAGAAACTGTAAAGTCAAACTTTCACCAGTCACAGCCATTTAAAACATCTCAAATTCATACCATGCTGTAACATGGTTCTCAGAAATCCTGCAGTAGGAACACAATTAACTGTGCAGTCATAACTTAAGGTGTTTAATGATCACTGGATCAAGGCAGTATGTTTTAAATACCAGCAACGTGACAATGATATTGACTTGTTTACAAGAGTTGTCATCACTGATCTGTCCACATTTCTCTCAATTCTTTTCTATGGATTGTTCCCCATTCAAGCCAGCCTCCATGTATATTGCTGCCTCAGCCTGTGGAAACATTCATTTTGAGGTCTGGCTGAACAAGGATGCAGTGGATTCCAGTTGATGTAGATAATTCTGAGAATTGTCTTTGCATCAGCACAAAAACTGCAAATGAAAGCTTTGATCTAACTGAAATGAAGCAGTTAGTAGGGGCTTCTCCTTAAAGGGAAAAGGAAAACCTACCAAACTGGACCCATGCCACTTAATTGTAATCAATACCTTGCATTGTACCTGGAAACAAAGACTGAGCTGGTACAAATGGTGGAAGGGCGTGGCAGAACATCTTTCACACAACTGTATCTCAGCTTGTCTCAAGTGCAGAGCAGAGGAATTATTCATTGACATAGCTGAAGCCAGAGCCAAGACAGACAGTGAGAAATTTAATGGTATGGGTCTGTGCCCAAATCAGAAAATTCTGCTCTGTCATTAAATGTTCTTGAGACTTTAACATTATGTTTTCTAGGCTATGTTCTACTTCTGTTATCCTGGATCAAAAGAAAAATTGTCCTAGCCCAGCATCCTTGTGCTGGAAGTGGCTAGCCACAGAGGAAAAAATGGGACCATCATAGTTCTCTGATTTATTTCCCATCTTCATATTACTTTTTGAACTCTGAACTTTCAGCTGCTAAGCATACTGTGACAGACTTCTTTACAACCTGTATCCTGAACGATCAATTTTTGTTTACTTTAAGCTTATAACATGATAATTGTTTATATTAGACAGTGAACAATATCAAGTTGTCTGTCCATCCATCCATTCTATGACAAATTTTTTAGACCTCTCCAATACCTCCTTTTACCTGCCTTAATTTTAGCAGTGTCACTTTCTGAACCAGAAAAATCCTTCCATCTCTCTGTCTCTCCCTTCCTATCTCTCAGCAGCTGATCATTCTTCCTTGCCCTTCTTTGTATTTTTCCTGCTGCTGGACACAGAGCTCTACCTCTTTTAACATCCTGATCTATTTCCTGAGTGTTAGTTCAGAGCCCATCATAGTGTGCTTACAGTTGAGGTTATTTTAACTGTTTTCCATCTGCATCCTTTTGCAAACATCAACACTGAATTCACCCTGCAATTCTCTTAGCTGTCTGATACTGTGAAATTCCTTGTAAGCTTTTATTTTTACAATTATGAATAGCACAATATCACCAGCACCGCAGCAGTATGACAACCCCCTGCTGTGAACTATTACAAATTGATAAGACCTGCTGAATTCGCTGACTCCAAACATCCACAAGAACACATAAGGATGTGATCCTCTGCTCTGTGCAAGAAGTGCTAGCTTTGAGGAAATAAATAAAACAGTCTTACCTTTCCAAGAGGCACATTGACATCAAGGCCAAAGAATAAAGGCAAGAGAGAAGAACAAGAATAGAAATAGAAACTGCAGAAGAAAAATAAGATTGTGTAAAAATTAAAGGTAACGGCATTATAAGCATCAGAATTATTTTTGCACTCAGTAGAACAGTTAGAATAATTATTCATTCAGAAAACACTGTTATTTCCCTAGTTACTTCTGTAAGTACCACACCACCTCCCAGGCCTAGAAAACAGATCCCAATAATTTTGTTGACGGATTATAACTGGCACCATATTGAAAGTCTGAGGTGGAACTGTCACACTGTGATACCCCCATGGGTTGACAAGTCATAAAGCCAGATATCAAAAATAGCATGTGTAGTATTTTTAAGTATGTTAAAAAACAGTATCCGCAACCCATGCTAGAAATAGCCTGGATATATAAATATATATATAAAAGAATATATATATAAATATATATGTGCACATGTATATATGTTTATAGGTACATACACACATACACATGTCAAACACTCACCATTACATGTTTGATAATGTAATGTAGTATTTTAAGATTAAAGTCTGTATGTACTGACACAGACTGAAAAGAAAGGACAGTGGATCACCACCACCATGTGCAGCTGACTGAGCAGAACAGAAAGGTCATCAAGAGAACTGGAACACTACTTTCAAAACAAAGTTCATCAGTGTGCTTCAGAAACATAACAGAACCAACCTTTTCCTCCAGATCCTTAATTTGTCTCTTCTGGATGTCAGTTTTATCTTCTAAATCTCTGATCCTCTGGAAATCAGAAAAGAAAAACCTACACTAAATTCTCAGTAAATCTATTCCACTGAACAAGTAACTCAATGTTCCAAGTGCAAAAGCCTAGAAATAAACAAATCCATTTCTGTGGTAGGGATAATCTTGCGTCATACCACGACTCCATCCACTCATCCCACCACACCACAGCTTTACCACGTGTGCAACTGCTCAAAATATGATCCTGCATATATGGATATATATACATATATGCATAACTGGATCCTTAAATGCTGGAAATTAATATCAATGATTGATCTGTTCCACATTATCTATTTATTAATCCTGTTAATCTATTTATTAATAGATGAAAAGTGTAAGATCATGGTTATAATCTTTAGAATTCTATCACGATTCATTAAGATTTCTCATAGTTTGATATGTTGAAAGAAGATTAAAGAGTTATTATTAGATCCAAAATGATAAATATATACAACACTGTGAATGTATTGATTCTGTGGTGAGTGACATATATATAACTTATAGACAAGGTGTGTATTTTTGGCAGAGCTAGGTACTTAAAGAAATACTATCTAGCATGACTTAAACTTTTGCCTGCATGGGAGGAGAGATCCCCCAGAACAGAACTCCTAAGTACAAAAAATGAGGCCTTGAACCTCAGAATGTTTTTTTTTTTAAGTAATTCAGGTCATAAGATAGCTGTCCAGCAAATAGCAGAAATCCAAAGAGGCAAACCAGGAGACACCTAGCACCTGGAGAACAGATGGCACCTGTGAATGTCTTCCTCACTGTCTGGAGATGAGATGACTAGCTTTCAAAATTCTATGGAACCACAAAATCACAGAATGAGTCAGGACAGAAGGGACCACAGAAGTTCACCTGGTCCCAACTCCCTGCTCAAGCAGTGCCATCCTAGAGCACGTGGCACAGGATTGCATCCAGATGGGCTTGGAATATCTCCAGTGAGGGAGACTCCACATCCTCTCTGGGTAGTCTGTTCAGTGCTTGGTCACTCGCACAATGAAGAAATTCTTTCTCATGTTCAGGTGGAACCTCTCATACAACAGTTTCTCCCCATAGCCTCCTGTCCTATTGCTTGGCTACCTCCTCCTTCCTTTGCCAGTCAGCCACTTCCCACCCTGCCTGCAACTGAGGATGGCTCAGAGCTGTTCTGAGAAGTCAGAGCTGTGGCAGTGTCCCTCAGGGCAGTGTCCCCCAGGGCAGCTGTCGTCTAAAACCATGAAGCTTTTTCTGCGGCAAAGGCCTGGCAAGAAAAAAATAAGTTTGGACCCAGTCTCAAGTGCCCAACTCAGGATCAGGTGAGACTGTGAGAACTAAGCCTTCCTGTGAACCAAAACCCCCTAACCACTGGGGAATGGCTCCTTCTCTTACTCCCATAAACATCTGAGTCACATCTGTTTCATGGTGCAGCTGTTACATTATTCAATGTGCCATGACAGTTTTCCTGTTTGCTCTGGGACCTCACAGCTTACAGACCAGTGAACATTGGTCTGTGAAGGTGAAATGCAGTACCCTATCTCAGCAGTGAAAAGTACAAATTCCCAGTTGGGAAGGACAAATAGTATCTGGAAAAACAGACAGCTTTCCTGTGCCATACAAGCCAGCAACCCATTTCTCTTCTGCCCAGTCCAGTAACTAGGGATGACCATTTTTATTACAAAGCTAGATCCATGCAGATAGAATTCTGGAGGAAAACATTAGGCTAGAATTTTAAAACTCAAAATATGCCAAAACAATCTTGCATGAGCTAATATCACGTGTGCTTGCATGTACAGAAAAGACACAAAGTATGAGACAATTCAAAAAGCTAGATGCCAGGCTCCCTCATGGCCTGGAGCTTGCCTAAATTTGACCTCAGACTGTGTTCTTACACAGAAAGGCTGAGTAGATACCAGATGTGTGTTCCTTCTTCTTACCTGATGAGCTTGCTGGAGCAGCTCCATCCTCTCCTGAAGAATCTGGCAATCATATTCTCTGCTCTTCCTCAGCATCTGACGTCTTAGCTTTTCTACTGCTGTCCTAAGCTCTTCCTGCTGTTTTTCAGTCAGTAGTTCCCCAAACTTAATTACTGTTTCTTGCTGCAAAGCATTGTACAAGGTGGCTTCAAGCTCCTGGATCCTCTGGTTGATGAAATACCAAAAGTCAATTAGAGATGAAACATGGTTTAAACCACATTGGGAACTAGGGGGTTGGTGGCAGATTCAGGCCCCTGCATGAGAGGCAGTCCCTGTGCTCAAGTGTGCAAAAATGTGAAAAACTGAACTCAGAAAATGGTTCCATATTCTGAAAAAAGGATATGAACTTACACATTTTTTAAATATTTTAATATTAATTTTCACTGAAACTCTTCACTTTTACTCCTTTTTACGGAGTTGGAGTTGAATGGAATTTTCATATATGAAGTGTAAATTATTTCACCAATTCTAAAATTTCAACCTATTGGACTAAAAAGCTCCAGTTGGACAAGCTGACATTAATGAGCCTTAATCTGCCTTAAACTGACAAGAGTTTTCAGTCTTCAGGGGATGTGCCTTTTTATGACATGAAAAGGCAAGGTATTGTGTTGAAGCTGTGCAGATTGTATGCTAGTACATCAGCAGAATGAGGAAAAAACAAAGTTAAAAAGCCCCAGTATTAATAAAAAAGCAAAAATCTACCTTCCTGATTCAACAAGAGTCTGTGTGCTATTGCAGAGTTGGCCAGTATGTGCTGCAGAATTTCCTTTGTACGTACCATGTACGCTTGGTCAAGAGCTTGCTTCCTGTAGTCTAGTTCTTCCTCCAAATAACCTTTTATTTTGCAAAATTGCTCCTACAATGAAGGATCATTTGGACAGAAAAACAAATTATTTACTCGAAATACTTTAGGAAGTTTTATCAAATCATTTATAGATATCTAATTCAGCAGGATGAGGAGACTGGTTTTTGGCTGGTGCTTGGCAGAAATATCTCACTCAGCTAGAAAAGAAGGAAGGGCAAATAGCTGTAGATTACTCTTGTACGCGAATACATCTGATCTACATGGAACAAATCCATCCTCTCTGCTGGCTTCAGTGGTATCGCTTGACATTTCAGTAGTGAAATTTAGGGTGTTTGTGTGATTTTTCTAAAGATACCTCCTCTGGCATCAGGAATTGCTGGTTTTGTGCTTTCTCTTATTTTGGAAGAGATGTAAAAGTGCACTAAACTAAACAGAAGCTAACCAGACATTCACATTACTTGGGGGCAGCTGCTGTGCTTTAACTTATCAGTCCACCTTAAGCTGAATAGACTTAAGTACAGACATACCACAGGAACAGAATGAAAGCCACTACAGCTGTCTAATTCTTGTAATTATGCTTGTTCATCTTGTAGGCTACTGCCATTAACTAGGGTAAGGTACTAACTTTACTTAGTATGTAATGAAAGCCAAGAGTGTTATAATTCAAAAATTTCTCACATGCTGGTCCTGAATAAGATGCAATACAACAGCTGATGTTTAGACTGTTAATCTTAGGAGACAAATAATGTGTGCACCTTTGAAAATTATTGAGAAACCTTTGAACCCTCTGTACTTATCAATAAATAGACATCCTCATAGAAAGAGAGAAGAAGTTTTTAAACTTACTATTTCTGTTATTCTGCTGTTGCATGTGAACTGGACCAGGAACAATTTTATGGATTCACCAATAATAAAAAAAGGCTGCATAGTTCATTTGCCAATAGACTTTCCCAGTTATTTTTTGGCATATCAAGTAAGTGTGACACAATCAGTGTCCCTAAAATGTGTAATAAGAAAAGTTTGCTTACCATATCACTTTCCAGTTCCATCATCTTCTGATGCAGAGCAGCTTCAGCTCCCTCAATCTGCTGGATCCACTGGAGAGAAGACAATGAGAGCTGTAACCTGCTGTGTTTTCTAGCACACAAGCAGTGGCAAGTGGGATATCTACAGCATCTTCTTAGTCTATTTTTAGCAGCCTGTTGCTAGAGCTGGGTTCATCCTAAGGCTGTTTGTGACAGAGGCAACCATGATGTCTGCAGGTAGTACTTGGCAGGGAAGCAGCAAGAGGGTTACCAGTGCTGGGTCACCAGAAGATGGAGACGTACATGCCCTTGGATGGACAAGGAACCCATTTCCTACGGATAAAGGCCCACAATGGGGCTATGGCATCTCAAAAATAGCCTAGCTGGCTTTATAGCAGTTCTGTTTGCAGAGGAGGTATTTCTGAGCAGAGTCCTTGGAAGCTGTCATGTTGAAAAAACTGTGTTCTGCATTTGAGCCTTAGAAAGCAATTTTAACCAATCCCCACTTTTTTCTTAAATTTTGAAACAAGGAACATAGACACATACTTTCAGTGAAATTTTGGCATACAGATCCCTTTGGAAGCTTTAGAAATATCAGGACTGTAAATCCCAAACTTTATCTAATTACGGCTTAAATTTCTGATCGTTTCCCATTCAGTTTTCAATTGCAAGTTTTGTTTCATACTATTTTTGTATTTGTAGTTTTTTCTACTGCACAGCTTGGGCCACCTCAGTTTGATATTTTTGCTGCTTTAGCAAGGTGTTTGGGACTGTGCTGGTACAGTGTATTTGGGGAATCACTTCCAACATTAGAAAGTTTAACAATATTGATGACAACAACAGGGAAGAAAATGTGTAGAAAATGAGGCTTCAGGTAACACACGAGAAAAGCAAGCACACAATTTACCTTTTCTGCCAAGGACAATACTGTGGAAGCCTGAATTATGGCCACTTGTTCTTCATTCCTTAAATTCTGTGATGAGAAAGAGAGGAAAGAGGAAAATTGGCAGCAGTTTCCTGCATGAATAAAGATAATCCAGCCTACAGACCAGGCCCACAGTTTTCAGAGGATCCCTGTAGTACTGAGTATTCAGTTTCCATTGAAACATTCAGAGTCTGTTAACACATTAAGAAGACCACTACTTTTGCCTTTCTACATTATATGGATTAACTGTATCATTCATTCCATTACATCTTAAGAGAAATGTAAACTAAAATTAGACCCATTTGTTTGTCTTCATGCTAGAACTACAAAGCTGAATTTCCATCATGGTTTTTGTAAAAATAGGGCTGATTTACATCAGCACATGAATAGACAATAATGATCCTTGGTTTTTATTTCTTATATAGTTTTTAAAGACATATATAATGTTGGCCAGAGATACAGGATCTCTTTTATATAGGAAGCTATGCCCTCTTAGAAAGCCACAGGCAATTTGATAATTCTTGCCTATTTATGAAACTGTTTGAAGGAATCCTAGTCCTGGCAAAGAATGGTTTACTCAGACTGCCAAACTAATTCATGTGTTTTCCTGAGTGAATGGGGTGCAGTTGGGCCCAATTCCAAATATCAGTGGTCTTTGGACATTCTTTTCAGTAAAAGATGCATAATTTAACATGTATCTCAGAAAACAGTCATAATTCTACATATCACTTACTGCACTGTACAAAATGCAGTTTGTAAAGAGAAAATATCTCCCATTTCAACTTACCCCATTATCACCTAGGATGTCTAACTGCTTTATGAGGTCTGGGATGCTGACATCCTGCAAAGAGAGAATAAGGTAAAGGCGTAGCGTGTGCCTTTTCTAATGGCTGCAATGTCCATCTATCCTATGAACCACATGGAAGTCAGCAATTTTGTTTTATCCTATGGAAATGTACCATATGTTGATTTCAGTTGCCTTTGAACCAGATTTTATCATTACAGTAAGAATTTTGAGTTTAATTGAACTGTGTCTGTCACCATACTCTTACATTACACAGAGTTGAAATGCCTGAAGTTTAGTGGAGTTACTAGTAATGGGTTATATGGGCAGCACCCAACACTCCTGTAAGGAGAAGCCCTGCTTTACAAAACTGACCTACCTTAACCCCTTCCTTCATGCAGTAGATCTGTAGAGCACTCACACCATCTGAGAATGGGTGAATCTGGAGATTAAATGGTGGGGACCGTCTCTCTCTTTCCTGCAAATAAATTGAAAAGATGCTAGAGAATGTATTAGGATGAAGGAGATGCACACAGAAAAAGTCATAGCTACTGTTTATATCATGCTTGGCTTGCATGCTACAGTTTACAAGCCAAGAAAAGAAACATCTAGACCTAGTCTGAAAAAGTGAGCCAAGTGTAACTGTTTAACAGGCAATTATTTGATAAATTATGTCAATTTGCAAATTGGCTGTGGACACGCTGTCACCTAGCTAAGATTCAAGTGATTTGCTTTATGAAGTGTTGAACAACTACAGATTGTTGTAAATACTCCCTTTAGAAACAGGTGTTTGACTTTAGACTATTGGGAGACTCAGATCACACATTTTCCTCATCCTGGTATGTTGTACATTCTAAGATCTGTGGAAAACAATGCACTCAAAAAAATGAATCAACTTAGCTATTTATACACCTTCATTGCTTAAAATTTAGAAATATGTGCCCAGTTTTAAAGGACCAGAGATAAAAATAAAAATTTGAAGATGCTATGCTATTTCTCATTCCTTTCAGGTATTCAGGCAAGCAGGGAAGTGAAGATAAAACTTCACTTTCACGCAAATTTTTGGTTTATGAACATGTAATTCACTTGATTAGTTCAGCTTCCTGCCATATGGAAACACAGCTGTCAGGTAAAACTGTGGGACAGTTCTATAAATAAGGGGCAAGTCTGACACAGCATTAATTTACAAGACCCAGGAAAGGCTCTGTGTGGCAAGAGTATTTGGCCTTGGACAACTGAAAAATAAACCATCTTATACTGAGGAAGAGAGCAAGTGAAGTTTTGGTTGGCTAGTGCTCCAAAGAAGAGTCTATAACTAGAGGGAGTCTGGGAAGAGGGAGCTTGAGGTCCTGCAGAGGCTTCTGGAGCTCCTACATCAATGTCCAGTGTCACCTGAGAGACTGTACCCCCTGAAGGTCATGGGAAAGCTGCTCAACAGGGAATGTGTCCAATGCCCGCAAAAGGAACAGCACTTGCACATGGGCAGACAGGCTTCTCTGAGTATCAGAAAAATCATGCCCACAGGTGTGGTAACTAAGAGGTACACTCATGTTAATCAGCTAAGCTTACCTGTGGACAGTGGGCACCTGGCTCAGGGTGAAGTGAACCAGCTGGGTATGGAGCTTACTATTGCCAGGATATTAGAGCTGACATAATTCAGCTCACAATTAAAAATGCTAGGCCTGATTTGTTACTGTGTTTTATTGCTACAACACTTGTGTAAACCCTTGATTAAAGCTGGTATCCAGTGCAAGTGCACTCATTTCATTTTCTACCAGATCTACTGTAAGAAGTGCATCCATCACCTCCAGCTCAAGGTTGCGGAATTCCAGCAGCTCGTTCTGGTCTCGTGCATCTTGCAGCTCCTGTTGCAGACGGTTGTTTTCTGCTTCCATTTTCTCTATCTAACAGAAATATGTTAATCATTATCTCTGTGACTGTTACAAGAACCATGAAGTATTTGGTGAGTAGTAGTTGAGGTAGCTATGCAAAATCTAAACCCTAAAGATGTCTCACAGGATCCAGATAACCCTTCAGAGTGAATATGCAAACCTTTTGAACACACCTTGTCTAAAAGCTCTTGGTTCCTCTTAATGAAAAGCTGCTTGTCTTCCACCCAGTGTGAGTCCTGTTGGATGAAGCAGTAGTATTACAGAATAATCAAATTCCATGAGGACAGGCACATTTATTGAAAATTGGAGCCACAATATTCAGGCTTTGAAATCCTATAGTAACAAGCTGTCTTTTACAGAACAAAAACATTTTAAGTTTACAAAGCTGTAGCAAGGCTTCTGAACTTGCTGCATCTGCCTGTTTACTGACTGGCAACATTGCATGTCATGGAAGTTTATACAGAAATTGTGCTAGGTATTTTGTAAGTAGAGCAGAAAAGATACAAAATAGGAAAAAGAAACATACAAGAATTACTTACCTGCCCTTTCTGAGCCAAAGTTTTCTCCAGATCTTCTATTTTGGCTTTATACCTCTGGACTTCAGCTTGAAGTTGCTCCTGAGCCTGTTGAAGGCAGGCACCGCATTAAAGAGTAACAAAACCAGCAATGTGACTGATATTAAAAGGAAACCAAAACCAGCAGATCCTGGGTTCATGCTGTCAATTCCACTGAGTGAGCAACCATTAGAAAAGTTCTGACTCAGTGATATTTTGTGCCACCCCTTAGACTGGCACACAGATGACACAAGGGAACAGAGCTGTGGATCAGCCCCAAGCCTCCACCCAAGCCCATTCCACCGTGGATTGCGTCAGAGCAGCAAAACACAAGCCCAGCTATTGGGGGTGCTCTGCTCAAAGACCTTGATAAGGGGCAATCTCTAAATTACAAAACAAAGGGCATAGTTGATCAGTGTCAAAAGGCAGTGGGAAGAGGCAATTTTAACTGGCAGGAGGGTCTTCCGGAGCTGATTAAACAAAGTACTAAACAAACTGATACAATCTTACAGCTGACTGATGTGAGCAGGAATTCGGGCGGAAGGCCCGAGGTGCCTTCCAGCCTGAATGATTCTATAATTTTATTAGAGGGACACTTTTATCCTTGGAAGGTTTACTGTAGCCTGCATCACATTAAAATTTGAATGTAATTTGCATTTCTCTGTTAGAAACATTCAGATGTTCCTAAAGTTGGTGCAATGCGTGCCTTTGTGAAAACCCACAGGCTTTCATTTGCCTTTAAAACCCAACCCCATCACACCTAGGCAAATGATAAGAAAACCCTTGTGATTCTGTGTCAGGTTGCAGAGTTGCCTGCTTTGGCATGCCTGCCTAACTGGTGTTTTTTCAGGTTCAGGTGGAGGACAGCTTCTTGTAAATGGAGTGATTGTGCCCATTCTTAATTGTCACTCTCTTTAAAAATGTATTCAGCAAATGAGCAAACATATTTCACAGTGTTCTGGACGCTCTATTCCATTGTATGTCCCTTTGAGGGGTTTCTTGTCCTGACACAATGAAATACCGTTACTCTTAAAACAAATACTGACCCTGGCTTCTCTTTCAGCATCTATGACCCCTCCTGTCTGTTCCTGCAGCAGTGCATACGCTCTCTGCAGGGCCTGGTACTCCTTTGTCAGCTGTCGAAACCGCAGCTCTGACTCTTCTGCTGCTAAACCCTGAAGAATAAGAAGGAACATGTCTAAGCTACGGAGAGCAAAGCACTGTCAAAGCAAAGAATACAAATGTGATTTGTTAAGCACAGTAATTGGTTTACAGGTCTTGATTCAAATAGCTTTTTGGATAACGGTGAGCTTGGTGTGATCTGAAATTTAAAAAAGGGGAAATTATACAGCATTTATACCACAGAATCAGCTGAACTGGAAGGGACCTACAAGGGTCATTGAGTCCAAATCCTGGCCCTGCAAAGCACCATGCCCGAGAGTCACTGAGTGTTGTCCAAACACTTCTTGAACTCTGTCAGGCTTGGTGCTGTAACCACTTCACTGGGGAGACCATTCCAGTGCCCAACCACCCTTTGGGTGAAGAACTCTTTTCTACTATCCAACCTAAGCCTCCCCTGACACAACTTCAGGCCATTCCCTTGGGCCCTGTCATTGGGCACCACAGAGATCAGGGTCTGTCCCTCCTCCTCCCCTCATGAGGAAGTTGTAGACTGCAATGAGGTCTCCCCTCAGTCTCTTCTCCAGGCTGAATAAACCAAGTGACCTCAGCTGCTCCTCATACAGCTTCCCCTCAAAGCCCTTCACCATCTTTGTTGCCCTCCTTTGAACACTCTCTAACAATTTACTGCTTTTCTTATATTGTGGCACTCAAAACTGCACACAATATTCAAGGTGAGGCCACGGCAGTGCAGAGCAGAGCAGGACAATCCCCTCCCTTGATTGGCTGGCAATGCTGGGCCTGATACCCCCCAGGACATGGGTGGCCCCCCTGGCTGCCAGGGCACTGCTAACTCATATTCAGCTTTCTGTCAATCACCATGTCCCTTTCCAGGTGCTGCTTTCCAGCATCTCATTCTCCAGTCACTCTGTAGATACAGACTACCCCATCCCAGGTGCAGAATCTAGCACTTTTGCCTTGTTGAAGTTCATCTGGTTGGGCATGGCCCAGCCCTCTGATTTGTCAAGGTCTCTCTGCAGGGCCTCCCTGCCTCTGAGGGAATCAACAGCTCCTCCCTGTTTTGTATCATCTGAGAACTTGCTCAGTATCCTTTCCAGTCCTGTGTCCAAGTAATTTATGATGGAACTGAAGAGCATAGGGCCTAGGATGGAGTCCTGCAAAACCCCACTAGGGACAGGTCACCAGTATGATTTCATCCCATTCACTATAACCTTTTGATATGTCTTCAATCTAAAAGAAATGTGATAGGTTTGTTTTCTTGAAAGGGGAGAGGAAAAAAAAAAACATCTCAAATTGCAGGGTAGTCATAGCTATTTGACTCTATGGACCAGATTGTGGAAGAAACTCTCAGCATTTTAATATATGAGTAACCAAAATTAAGGTCAAATTTAAGTATTTATCACTCAGTATGCAATATAAAAACCTAAGTGTTTTGAAAAAACCACTTGTTTTGAAAGTCATCGTCTCATGAAAACCTGTAACTTGTCTGTGGAAAGAGTCAGATCTTACCTCATCCAGATCATCATCTGGAGTTGCTGGTGTCCTGTCTGTTCTATATGAGGCCACAGAGGATGTTTCAGAGTCCATAGAATCATCATCATACCCAAAAACTGTATCCATGACATGTCTCTACAGAAGGAAAAATATGATTTCTGAACCTTCATGTAAACTTGTAGCATGCATTTTGGAGAGGGGAAGAGGGGGGAGTTGCTAGTTACTTAAAAGACAAGGTGTGAAAAATGAATACATGGTACACCTGCAATCACCATCTTCAAACAAACTCAATGGAAATCCACTGAAGATCAGGTCTTGTGCTGGCGGAGAATCAGTTTTCTGAATAATTTTTCTGAGGGTCTGTCTCAGCCTGATTGGAAAACAATGTGAGCAGCAAAATGCCAGAGGAAAAGTCGCTGCCCTTGCAGGTAGGCAGGAGAATTGTTTGTTAACCACAATGCTCTTCCAAAGATATCTATCAACAAGCAGATTAGTGTGCAAAGGTAACATCATATGGAGCTGAAAACTTGCGTAGAACAGGAAGCCCTCCTTCTTCTCTCACAGACACTGCTGATACTTTTAATGTCTAGGTGCTTCTCTCACTGATATTGCCTTTGGACCATGTGAGTGAAAGCTATGCTAATACAAAACTAAAGTGAAGGAACTTCTATTGCATCTTTCCAGGACTACAGTAACTGGCACGTGTTATAAGCAACTGCTCATGCTCCACAGTTTTGTTGTATGCCTGACACCTCACTACCACCAAATCTCTGTAGCCAAATTAAATTAAAACTGTGAGACATGTCTGGTGAAGATAGAGATGCTTGACCCTGCGGGCTTGGTTTCAGGATACAGATTTGAGCATTTAAATACTTGGCTTATGGATAATTCCAAAGACAAAACAGATCAACAAGCAATTAAGATGCACTTCTTCTTTGCAACATTTTTCACTTTGCTGACCAGCTAAAACCTTCTAAACCTGGAGTTTGAATCACACAAAAAAAACATGTACCAAAATTGTCAATTAGCTTTTGCATATATTGTCATTTTTGCTCATTGTGTTGTCAAGTGAAGACAATTGCCATATTCTCCAATGTTATAACCTCTGATGAAAATACTATTCGGTCCTTGTTGTGTCTGCTGTATACAACTTCACAACCCACACAGAAAAATTTGATGACAAAGACCAGATTTACTGGTCTGAAATTTCCAGTGTGTAGACATTGCTGTGTTACTTTCACAGAACATGGCTGATGCACTAAGGGAAGTCCTTGGAGGACTGAGAGCAACCAAGCAATCAGTATTTCCACTTTTTGGAGGTGGAATATGAAGGTTTCAAAGTCATGCTTCGTATCTAGCTGATAAAGGAGCTACATGAACCACTCCTGACTACTCAGCTCTAAAATTGTTGTAAACTATACCAGTTTTGGACTTAACCCGATTCAGGGTGTTACAAAGGTTAGTCAAAGGTATGTGAATCTGAGCAGGAGAGAATGACACAGTATTTCAGGCAGAAATGTCCACCTGAAGAATAGAGATGCACAAGGATTTGGCTTTCACCCATATGTGCTGTAAAAAACAGATCACAGAAAAAAGATAAGAATGTCTCTGGAAATGTAAATACCTCTCAGCATAACAGACCCTGAGATCAATACTTATAGAAACCAAATGGAAGGATAATTATTACTATTGGGGGGGGCGGGGAGGGGAGGACAACAGATAGGATGGGAAGCCCCATTTTGGTGAAAATAAAATAGCTGCATACCCTTAACTGATTTCAAAGTGGATTTAAAAAGCTCTCCCAAAGTAACTTATAAATTCCTTATAAAGGAATTTATAAGCCTGATCACTAAAGCAGATTGTTATAATCCACAAAGCTCTCTTTAATCAGATTGCTAGAGTGTGTTTTCCGACAGAGCATATTTGAACTTTGTAAATGAGAAACAATTTTTCATCTTACCTTAATTGGTTTTGAGCTCCTTTTATGCTTTCTCCGACGAATGAGTTTCTCCCTGTCCTGGAAAATAAGATTTAAAAGTTATTCTCTCTTCTTTGCAGCTGTTAGACAGCCAAATATACAGAGGAAATAAATAATTGAACTTCCAGTGACTCTGTCTTGTTTAAACAAGAATCTAATTCCAGGTAGAAGGGAGGATTCATATCCAAATCTGTATGTGTGTCAGCCGAAAACCACCTAAAAAAAGCCCTTGTGCATTTGCCTCAAGCAGCTGTCAAACAACAGGAGCTGATGGGTTGCCCTCTAAAATCACTGGGAGGCCTGGTGCATGGGTTTGGGCACTGTACAAGGGGCTGCCTGCCTTCCCTGATGAGGAGATGCTGCCTGCCTTCCCTGATGAGGAGATGCTGCCTCTGTCTCAAAGTCATTAAATGATGGGAGTGTTGATCTCACCACTGCCAACAATGATGTCTCAGAAGAGACAACAGCCTGTTTTGGAATCTTTCTTTCTCCTCAGCATCATAATGGAAAGCCAGCTGACAAAGGAATTGTCAGCATTAAATGACAGAAGTAACTGGAAACACACAGTCTAGCTGTACATGCTTTTCCAGCACATGATAAGACACTGTGGACCAGCCTCTTGTTAAGGAAACTTTTTAAGCATGACTTAGTTATAATGGTAAAACACTTGGGACAGCCCTGCCTTGTGAACATGCAGGTACCTTCTCAAGCTCCACAGTTCTTACTTTGCAATCCTTTCTGGAGCTCAATTCACAGTGTTATGCTTTGAGTTGTAGGGGCTGATCCTCCACTACAAATTCAGTAAACTGCACACATGCACATCTACAGCTAAACATCTGTTGTTTAAAAAGAAGGTAAGGTATTAATACTCAGACCTCTAGTTATAATAAGAAATACTATCAGTGGTAAACCATACACAGCAATCCTTCCTAATTTCCCAGTGCTCTGAACATACCCTTGTTAACTCATCAATTATGTTCTGCTGTTCTATGACCTGAAGCTTTAAAAATTCCGTTTCTTGTTCCTCATTAGCCTGATCCAGGTCATTGAGAGATCTTAATTTCTTTAGAGGAGGATGTGATGTTATTTTTTCTCTCTGTGGTAAGAAAAAAAGATAGAAGAGATAAAATAAGATTCAGCAACTAGAAGACCACATTTCAGTTAAAAACTAAACATTAGCTTTCATTTAAGCTATACAGACCTTTAAACATGCTTCAGCTACACTGTTTTTTAATTAATGCTCATCAGCGCTTCTTAACAATAAAGTAGCACAGCAAGGCTGAGTTCTTCAACCAGAACAACAAAGCTTTATCTAGTTAGTTACCATGTGGCAACACAGCCTCTGCAGCCCTTAAAGGTCACATACCATAGCTCTTCCTTGGCCATGCATCTAGATGCCCCCACGTGTGGCAAATAGTCGAACCTGTCCAGTGGGCAGGCAAATATTATCTACTCTCAAGGCCCCATGCCCTCACTGATACTCAGTGTAGGACCATACACAGTGAGGCAATAGACATGCTTTACTCATGTGAAAGACATGCATTCAGTCGGACAAGGAGGAAAGGCAAAAACTGTGGTAACAGATGTATTTTAACCACAGGTCAATATCCTGCCAGCTCCTGAGCATATGTGGGAAAAGACATGGCTAAAACCTGTGAGAATTATTCTAGCCACCCATAGCTTGTTAACTTTCATGATTTTGGCATCCATAATGTGAAGAGCAGATGTCAGGGAGCTAACTTAGCACACACATGCTGTCCACACATACGCACCAGCAGTGATGCCCACAGATGCCTAATGCATGCATATTCCCAATCCTACCTCTTTGTTGTGGGAGACCCCAAGGGACAGTGATCCGCACTACCACAGCTGTGGAAGAATAATTCTGACCCATGACACCTGCAATAAGTTTATCTGTCTTCTAGGCATGGGTAAATTGCAAAGTCTTAAAGTGGATTAACCATGTAACACTAAAGTCTTTTTTTCTGTCAGACAAGAAAGTGAATCTGATCATCTCTGCCCAATCACCAGGAAAGCTGCTCCCATTGCAGGGCACTTAGAATGCTCAGGACAATGGCTACTACAAGTCAGGGAAAGGTCTATGAACACCCTTAGCAGGGAAAGTTATCTCAGTCTGCCAGCTTACATCTGGCATCCCAGAACATCCACCTCCTTTATCATTAATGCCAAAGCAACATCAGTGCATGCGTAAGAATACAGGCCTGGAAGCAGACTAATAAGGCAATCCCACCTGAAGGATATGCAGACATAACTGCTTTGACCCCACTTCATATAGACCTGACATGGGAAATGTATAGCCCTAAACAAATTTAAACACCACTATTCTCCCTTTCCCATATCCATCTACCATGTGTATGTTTAATGGAAAGATTAAGATATGGCTTAGTGCCATATCAGAAGTTTATTTTGTCACCATCAGCTCTAAAAAGAATGTGTGCAGGATGCAAGAACATCATGCTGGCTGAAAACATCACTCTTAACAGTATCCTTTTTGAGTTCCAGATGAAAAATATCACAGTAGGGCATCCCTCAATGACCTAACTATTTTTTCCTCTTTTTTTGAAACAATCGAAACTCAATATTCTAACTTTGAGAATAGAATGATAGACTGTGATTATGCATTCATGTAAATATATTGCCCATGTATGCATAATACACAATGTTATGGTATATAAATCTATAATAATAACCGTGGCTGTAGCTTAGCAATAGTATTAAACATAATATACAACATATATTCTCTATTTATATACATCATGCACTATACAGATGTGGCCACCAACACACAGATCATCCAGTAATCCTCATTTTGCTCTTCAGTACCAACCATCTCTATATTTTCTTTAGTGACTGCTTTGAGTTTATCTTCCATGCGCTGCAAAGACTGCATAAGTTCATCATTTCTCTTTGTGAGGCACTTGTTCTTTTCCAGAAGAGGTTTACATTGTTTCTCAGCTTCTCGGACACGCTTCAACTGGATTGATAACAGCAATTAATAATTGTCATGAGAAACACATGAATGTATTTGTAATTTGCAGTCTTGACATCTATTTTGCAATTATGACATAAAGTACATTCAAGTCGGCTAAACTGATATGAAAGGAGTGCATTAAGATTTCTAGCTCAGGAATAAAATAGACCATCAAGAGTTGAACTCATCCTCATCCTTAAGCAGAGAAGTAGGAATATAAAGGTTAAATAGCCAGGGTCCTGATTCAACATACAGTTATCGCCACAGTGTAAAAATCAGATAAAGGGATCAATTCACTAGTGTCAATTCTTCCTAGACTCAGTACTGAACTATTTTCAACCTGGTCAAATACTGGACTACAGCCCTTATAGACATTATTTCATTTACAAGCTAAGTCTCACCATACACTGTTGTGTGCTCAAAAGGAGGGAACAGAAGCATTCACACAGAATCCTATAAGCCTTGCTGCCTCGACCTCTGTGATTTAGTACTCATGTAACTTCAATGAAATTATTGTTTAATTCTAGGATAAAAAGTCCTCCTCAGCCTCCCGAGTGATGTGCCTGATGGATGGACAAGGCATATTCATCGCCAGCTTTATCCTTGGATCTTCCCCCTCTTTGCCTTTCCCCATGGCTCTCAACCTCCTTTGTCTGCCAGTGCAAAAGCTCACATACCAGCTCATTTCGTTCGTCAACAAGCAATGTGTTCCGGTCTTCCAGCTTCCGTATCGTGGCATTCAGCTCTGCTATCCTCTTCTGGTTTCTGCGCAAGTCCTGTACATGGGCAACAATGTCACACAATTACTGGCTCTCTTCAAAATACCTGCTTGGGAAAAGAATCCTTAAAAAACACACACCAATCAACTTAAGCTGTCATCATCAACAAATTATCTTTAGGGACTTTTATAGTACTGAATATGTTGGCAAAGAAAGATGGATAGATAGATTTTTTTTTTTTTGGAAGAGGTATTTGGTTTGGGGGGTACCTTAGTTGAAAATTTAAGCCGTTTAAAAAAATTAAGAGAAAACAACCAAACAGATGATAATTTTTTTATGAAGGAGATGAAAAAGCTAAAAGATTCTAATTTTTATTGCCTTTTCCTATAGATTGCTTCTATTTGCTGAGCCACTGCATCAGGTGAAAAAGTCAGGACAACCCTTTCGGTATCCATTACATTTACTTTCTTATTCCTCATTTGTATATATGTAAGTATGCCTTTATATATACACTGGTTGTATAAACATCTTCAGTTTGGTCACACAATGGGTGACTTGCATGCTTTGTGAATGACACCCAAGGGCTGTCTGTGGGAAGACATACAAAGAAGAGGATCTCCTAAGAGTCTCACAGATTCTCCACCCCCAGCCTTCTCCTTGCCCCTCCATATTTATCCTCCTAATTCTATCTGTTTTTGAGAAAGCATGTTATCCAGGTAGTTATGTTCATTGGTGATTCTTTCAAAGGGGCACTGATTATTTAAGGTGTGTTATATTTGTGAATAAACAACTGATGAAAACTAACAGTACAAAGCTTTGTCCAACTAGCATGCCCTCTGTAGACTCTATGGACATTAACTTGTCTGTAGTGAATAAGTAGAAACGTTTTCCCAGGGCCTGAGAAGGTATGTCAGCAAGAAACACACATCCATGCTTCTGTTTTGTAGGGACCAGTAAAACCTGCATACAGGGCTGCTGCAGTGCTCTGAACCATCTCCAGCCCTTCCAGGGATCTCTCTCTTGGGACTGCTCATGTTACACTCTGCCTCCTTCACCAAAAAGAGCTGTTCATCCAGAGCTTCCTTCTGCAGCTGCAGCTTCTGCACATAGCCTGTCTGTGTCTCCAGTTCTTTCTCCAATGAAAATATGATTCTGTCTTTAGCCTTGATCTCATCCATCTGAATGAAAGAAACACCAGAACAATATTACTGTGTGAAGGTAACAGCATTTCTTCAACTTATATTGTATGATTTACTTAAGAACAGTGATCAATCCTCAAAACTGCTCTACCTTACCACAGCAGGCTTATAAAACAACACAGTCTGAGCCATACCCATAATTTGGCACAGGAGCACATTCACTGAGCATTTTAGCAGCATAAGAATACACCTCCAGGATGCAGACTGTGAATTAGGGGTCTTGTATCATTCTTGAAAGTTTAAATTACCATTTCTTTTACTTAATTGTAAATTCTTGAATTCCAGTTTTCAAGCTAAACTTTCTACCGTTACAAGCAGGTGCAGCTTTCCACATGACAGTGTGCCCTGGTTCTGCCCAGGACAAGGTTAATTTCTGCAGTAGCCAAGAGGGGCCTTGACCCAGAGGTTTTTCTATACCATCTCATGTCATTTTCTGGAGATGGGGGAAGGGCTCCCTTCTGGATGAGGGTAGCATGGCTGCAGTCAGGTCACAGGCTGCATGGTGAGCATTTTGCATGTAAGTCACTCTCCTCTCTCTTGTATATTTTTGTTATTAATATTGCAGCTGTTACTGTTTATTTTCTTATTTCATTGCTGTGTCCAGTAAATCGGTCTTACGTCAATTCATGATCTCATCTTTACCTTTTGTGCCTCCAATTCTCCTCTCCAGCCCACTGCATGGGATGGGGACAAGGAGTGAGCAAGCATCAGTATGGTTTTGAAAGTCTAAGTGGGAGCAGAAACTGGGGAGTACCGTTCCTAAACCATGACACAGGGAAACAATGCAACCTGTACCTTTGCTGGTATGGGCCTCCTTTTGCTCATTTTCCACAGTAATTACTGAAGGCTACACCAAGGCCAACCCAAAAGATATCTCCTCTCCTGCCATGGTTTACTATGTTTAGGATACCATAACAGAGTCTAGAGAAACCAAAAAGTGCAAGTGCAGATGCAAATGCTTTCTCTGACCGTTAGCACCTTGTATGCATTAGCAAATCAGGGAGCCAAATCCTTATGGATTAGGCCAATCACTCTCCTAATTTAAGATGTTAACGGCCATCACAGTGCTATATCTGACTCATTGTGATCTATTTATTCCTGACAAGTGACGGTGAGAAATTTGTAATACTTTTATAAAGTGAGTTGCATTGCAGAGTTCTGTTACGCAGAAACAGCTAAGAGACACAAAAGGCAAACTCAGGGCAGTCTAAGAGAACATATGAACTATTTTGATTACTGACCAGGCGTCGAATATCCCTTTCGCTCTCCCATTTGATCTTGGAAATGGCTTCCTGGTGGGACTGATGCTCACTCCGCAGATCGCCCGCCTTGATCTTATCGGCCTGGATCATATTGTTAAGGGCCTCATCTACCTGCTTTTTTGCAGACTTCAGTTCAGTAATTTCCTGCAGAAGCTTAAGGCGCTCAGAGTCAAACTGTTTTCTGGCCTCTTCACGAGCCTCAATAGTCAGCGCTGTCCGTACTTTATCACTGCTCCCATCCCGCAGCGCGCACAGCGCTGACTTGAGGCGCTGGATTTCACTGTCTCGGACTTTCACCATTCTCGTCATCTCCTGCTCATGCTGTTTGATGAGGTTCTCCCTAACAGCCTGCAGCTCCTTCATTTTCTCCTCATGGAGTTTGGCTTTTAGCTCTGTGATCTGCACAGTCTGCTTGCGTTGCTCTGCTTCGCGGATACGCTTTGTTTCTTGTGTCTTCTCTCTTTCAAGTTTAGCAACCTACATTGAGATAAAATGAAAGTCATCTGATACCAACGTAACATTATCAAAACAAGCTCACCCAGACGCATCCATGTCAAATTGAGAAAGACCCTGCTGAAACCCCAGACAATCCTCCGCACTCCTAAAACAAAATATAGGCCAGCTTCTGAGGCATTCACATAGATTAAATTGCCTTTACTCAAACAAAAACCCCTGTCTTTTCCAGGTGTCCTGCTTTTCACAATGCTACATGTACTTTTAATATTTCCTTAGGAAATAAGATTTTGTGTATATGTGTACATTTGTCTAAAAGGTTTTTAACCTAGCACTCAAATTCACCAGAAAACCGGAGGGCTCAGAAATAGCAACTGTTGCCTAATTCTGTTAGCTTCTGATATTTACATTTTTGGAGTCAGAGTTGTCACAGTGTTTCATGTAAACAACAATCATTGTTTTACTAACTGTAGTAACGTTTTGCATTCTTGTGCTATGACAAAAATACCCTGATGGACAGTTCTTGTAGCCAATGTGTTTGCAAAGGAAGTGACCTTTTTCACCCAATCCTTGTCCTGGTTAAGGAAACTATAAATTGGGAAGTTAATAAACCTTGAGAGATACAACCCTTCTGAAAACCTCTTGTGTACGTGTGTTCTTTCTCGCGTCCTAGAGCAACAAGCAACATTCCTACAACTTTCACATACTGCTCCATTTGAGGGCCAGAGGTTTCTCCAACTTTGTAGCTCAGTAAAACAGTCTTTTCCACAGAAGCCACAGGACATCCACAGTAAATGTTTCAAGTTGAGAAAGAATCAGACCACTGTTTTAGGAATCAGTTGTGTGATACCACTTTTTACACGTGTTTCTTCTTCAGCAGACACTTTTACTTAAAACCAAACTTTTACTCACCTTAGATTTCTCCTGATGCAGCTCAATTTGAATGTCTGTTAGTTTAGTCCTGAGTTCCTCATTGGCAGCCTGTAGGGCTACAATCAGTGCCTCAGGCTTTTCGCCCTTGCTCCGTCCTTTTTTTGACATGGTTTTTTATCAGTGAGAGTCCACGTGTTTATTTCAAATATGGACTGCCATCTTTTTCTGTTCCTTTCAGTGCCAGTTAGTTCAGCAGCTACTGCATGACATTCCTTAAGGTCCTGGACTCAGCTGCTTTGGAAGCCCTGTGGGAAATAAGACATACTATTATTTGCCAGTGGACACTGAAGCTGGACAGCTCACATGCTTACAGAACACAATAGAGAGCTCTCATTTCCAAACACTCCAATCCTTGTCTGAAAACCGGCAAGGGAGATCCCAGCACAACCATGCTTCTGAACACCATCCTGGCACACTTGAGGGAGTTCCATGTCTGCCCTTTTTCTGTTCTCAGAAAGGGGCACCGTGCATTTAAGATAGGAGTTCATTTACCATAAAGATTAGTACTGTTGGGAGTACAGGAATAGAAGGGACAGGTTATTTAATGCAATCCTTGCAGTCTTGAGGTAACCACAAAGCAGACGTTATAGTCTCAAGGATCTACCAACATTATCATTCTCATCCCCTTCCCAACCCCTCATCCCCTGCAAGATCCAGTGCCAAACTCAAAGACTCTCCACAACACTCCTACCATCTGTCACAGGAAAAAAGGGCAAGTGAAATCCTCATCAACATTCCAGGTTTCTGTAGAAGCAGAAAACTAGTAACATGCAAGGGCCCATTCAGACCAGAAATTGTCCCCATGGAGTGAGAAATGAGTGCCTATACCTTTCGAAGGATTAAGATCCTAATTTACAAATGAAGCAAGAAATTACAATATCACAGAGTAATCTAGCAATTGGGGGTTTAACATCTGGTTATTAACAGTATAAAATAAAATTCTGGACATTACAAAAACATCATCATTATCCCTTTATTCATTTTAATTTGATAGCATTATTATTCCCATTTGTGGCTGCTAGCTGAGAGAATGTTTGGAGATGGGCAAAGCACTGAAACATTAAGACAGCAAAGAAGGGGACAGAGCATAGTGTAGTGGTAGTGGTAAAACTTTCCAGCAACACTGATCAGTGCTCCAATGCTAGATTCCAGGCAAGCTTTCCTGCATTATTGTCAGGTTCCACATTAATTTTTATATTTTTTTTGCTTTAGGTACCAAACATAAATAGAATCATAATCTCCTCTGTTAAAAGAGAAGTAAAGAGACCTGCAAATAGGAAAGCCTATTTAACTCAACAAAAACTTGGCATGCATCAGTAGAAGGAAGGACAAGAAAATAACTTAATTTCCCTGTGTTTCAAGAGGGAATTTTGAGGCTGTTCCACTAAGTCCAACCAGCCATCTGAAGGCATTTCCTGTGGCACTTTACTCACCCGTTCTTCTCTTGAGTGCTACAATGACAGTATCAGGACATTTTGACAGCAGCTTAATACTAAGGCTGATAGAGAAGGATTACTTGCAAGCTGTAGGCCACTTTCCCTGTCATGTTCCAGCTGTTGAGTGCTGTCTGTACAACTGAGAGCATTTAATGCTGGGGGTCGGCCGGTGCTGGCTGGGGTCTGAGGCTCAGACCCAAGAAGCCGTGGCCGGCCCGCAGAGGTGATCCCGTGAGGAACCGTCTCCCAGGGGGTCATGGCTTCTCTCAGCTGTCGGCCGGGGTTGCCTACAGAGATGCCTGGCTCAGCAGGCCATCAGCTCTTAGTGATTCAGCAAGTGATTTCAGCTCTGCTCTGCAAGGCAAACCCCCATGGCCAGGCCCGGAGAGAGAGAGGAGAGGTCCTTCTGGTGGTTCCGCAGAAGTAGCTTTATTCTTCCATCTTCCGCGAAGGGGTGACCAGAGATGGATCCTCCCCGACTCGGGGTAGAGGGGTCTCTTTTATGGGGGTACAGAGGTGGGTGTGCAAGGGTGAAAAGCCAATAGATATTAAAGGAATTTACATATGGTTTCCTAGAGGATCACGGGTCTGTCTTCTCTGTAACCAAAGATATATTGGCTTTCAAAGAGGAGCCTGCAGGAGATTGTTTGACCTCCTTACCTCCAGGCCTTCCTGCCAGGGCAGGGGCTTGTCAGACCCCACATCTGGAGATTGTGCAGTCTCCTCTATCTAAATATGGGCCTCCTGCCAAGGCAGGAGCTTGTCAGACCCCACAAGCATTCACAAACCTGGTTTAGCCAGAAAATCATATAGGATTTGCCATCGGTATCACAAAACAAAGCAGGCAAAGTACAGTAACAAATCTCCTGTTATATATGGTGATACAGTCAGTATGGAAACTGAGATGACCTAGGGATTCTGAACTGCATTTTAGAACAAAAGGTCCTGTTTCAGCAATAGTATTTCCATTCAAAGTCAGAGGATCAATCTCACACACTAAAAAGTTTTCAAACTAACCGTCCCAGTTAGTTATTACATACCATAGAGGTAAGAGCAAAAAATTTTAATGTAGTCTCTGCCCCAATGATCTTACAACTTCTTCCAACATCCAAATCAATTACTGTGAACCAAGCATTTTCCAAAACACAAAAAAACTTGTCCCTTTTCTAACAGCAGATGCTACTGTCCATTTTGACTGCACAGCATGCTTCTGTATCACAGCCATCACAGTCCCTTATCTTAATGCATCTCCCACCAGGCCTCATGACAGAAGAATACACATATAGCTGTACATTTATAGCAAGTAGAAAAACTGCTAATTATGCAACAGCTGCCCAATATGAGAACCACCAAACGCAAGAGGCATTTGAAATAGCAAAACTCATAGAGACACTTGTGTGAAATAACTTTACAGGAGAAACACTGCAAAACTGGTTCCAGCCCCATAATAAGAAGTTCCAAAGGAATAGATATCCAATTGCCTACCCAAGTACAGCTAAAAAAAAATCATACTTGAAATATCAAAAATGCCTGCAGTTGAAAACCACTTCACTGGTCTGTACAGTGCTAAAGTAAAAGGGAACTTTGCCATTGACTTGAACAGGAGCAGAAACAGGAGACCAATACGTCTCGCATGGTAACTAAATTGATAAAATATACTTAGAGATGAGTCTAGGGACTTAGAAAAAAGAAGGAAACAGAATTCTATTAACTCTTAGAATCTTAATCAGCCATACTGCCTTTCATCTTGTTGAATGAATAAATTAATGCACACCCATTTCTTCTTGCTCTTTGAACAAGGCCACATAATGTACCAGAATGCTGCAGTGATGGGTGGGTAAGGATGGGCTGAGAATTCATAGCTCTGATCTGACTAAGAACCCTTCAACAGTGTTAAGCAGTATCCAGACTATTCATAATAACACATCTTAATTTTCTCTCCCAAGAGAGATCCACAGAAGTACCATTTAGCCCAATTCAATTTTAAATATGAAATCATGTTTAAAGTAAAACATAACTGAACAGTTCTCTTTGTTGCATAGGTCCTATCTGCTCTTGGTGTTTGTTGAAGATGGGCACAAGTAGCCAGCTCTCATCTCTGCTGAGTAACCTCTCTGGTTTGGATGCTTGGGCTCTTTTCAGTGTCACTCCAACGCTCTTTACCATAGCCTTGAATGCTAAAAGACGTACATTGTAATCATAGGTGTGTGGCATACTAGACTGGCATTCAAATGAAAATAACTTGGAATACAGTAGATAAGACTGTGCAAGGCAAAGCTGCAGAGAAGAATAGAAAATATTCACTGACAGGTGTTTCATGATGAATATAATTGCACTACAGTTCAAAGTGGTGATTTATCAGACCCAGGCACAGGACTCTAGGACCTTGGGTTATTGTGAAAATCAAGAACAGATTCAGCAGTCTTTCTTTTTCGAAACAGGAAGAAGGTATCTGAGATAAGAGATTTTATAGTACCTTTCAATTCAAAGCAAAGGAAGGGAAACTAATGCTGCCCCTACTAAGTGAAGTGTAGCTTGGCTGAATAGTTGGTGTAGGCTGCTACACTGTGGCTGAACTTTGTATTTGAAAAATGTTTGTTTGTGGGATGAAAGTCTACCAAGGGGAAAAAAATGACAACCAATCATGATTATAATGCACATTTTAAAATTACTTGTTTTAAATAAAAGCATGTATCTACCTATAAAATATATAGTGAAGTACTCTGGATAATTGTACCACCCCATGTTTCTGTTCTACTAGGCACACCAAGCTACTTAAGACACATTGTACTGATCTTGGAGTTAAACATGACATGCACAACACTTCATTTTATCAAGAAACAGCAGATCAAATGTGGCAGAATAAATTCTTCTCAGGCCTTGTTTTCTGATCTCATTCCATATAATGAAATTTCAAATACTTAAAACATTTTCTGCCTTTCCAATGCAAGAGGTAAATTATGCATACTATTTTACCATTTCTGTAATAAAACAGAATGATCGGAGACATTGTGATGTGTCAGCCGTATTGCCAACTATGATATTTGCTCTGAGTTAGGCTGCATACATGACTGTGAGGAAGTGTTATTCACAGATTTTGAGCCCTCTACAGGGATGTGTCCCATGTAATTTTATCATATGCCACAATGCTAAGATGCAAGTGCAGTAATAAGCTAGGAAAGGCATATGGTTTCAAATAGACATAGGGCAGGGTTAGACTGGACATAAGGAAGACATTCTTACCTGTATGGATGGTGAGGGCCTAGCAGAAGTTGCCCAGAGAAGCTGCTCCATCCTCAAGGACAGGCTGGACAGGACTAGGAGAAACCTGGTCTAGTGGAAGGTGTCCCTGCCCATGGCAGGGGGGTGGAATGAGATGAGCTTTAAACTCAAACCTTCTATGATTCTATGATCTGAATACCATGGCCTTTTCCTGGCTAGATATTGAACGATTCCATGAAGTTTTCACATTTCCTAGAACACTCTCTGGTAGTGCTGCAGTTTTCACTAGTAGAATCACCAAGTTTGTAGATTTCTTATTCAGGCAATCGCTTGGCACTTCCCATATATACATACATATACACACACACACACACACATATATATGTACGTATGTATAGGGGATTCAATGCTGTTTTCTTTAATGCCACACAGATTATTTCTCACAAATTTTAAGTGACAGAAGACAATGTTTTACTAGGACTGGATCAGATGTTTCAGTTGCTAATACCTTGACTATTCCCTGTCATCCATACCTCCTTTTTTCCAGATGTTATTTTAATAATGAGCACATTAAAAAATATTATTTTCTTTTCTGCCTCTCTCACTTGCAAAGGAGGTCACAGAAGTTTGGTTTTTTTCAAATGTTATCTCCACCTCTAGCCTATGCACATCTCTAGCAAGTTATTCTGAAATAGCAAAATCTGAAGTTCTTTTCTGTTACCAAAATCCCCACTAAAAAAACATATCACTATACTTCATGGAGGAAACTTCCATTATTAGCCACCTAGCAGACTTACTGGACATCTCATATGTACTGTTTGTAGTGGTATGAAATAAATGGATAGCCTCCATTTGCCAGTATCCTCTAGTAAAAGGATACTCAGAGGAAAATAAATTGCCTTTTGGCAGGCTGCATCATCCAGGAGGTCTAAGCACATACAGTATTTTTAAAAGCCTGCCTGTACAGAAATAAAAAGTAAGTAGCTTCAGCAGCCACTTATTGTGCTTCCTTGGCATCTCTCAGTGGTGACTTACATGACCTAATGGCAAATACCCTTCTCCTACATATGTCCATGGCAGGTAGAAATATATCCTTGACTAACAAGAAAAAGGTTGAATCTAGGTAAATTTCAATACAGTCTCCAAATCTAGAGTTGGTTTTAAAAAGTCGTAATTTGTGTAGTGTGAAAAATCTTGGAAGTTAAGAACTTCCCTGCCTAACAGAAAATAAATTGAAACCTTGATATTTTTCTTTCAGAAATATTTAAAGTGTTTTATTAAAATGCCCTGCTATTGTGAAATCAATGTATTGTTGCTGAGAATATTATTTTGATTTATATACTTTCACACTTAAAAATGAAATAGCTGTGTCGAAATCAGACAACTCCTTCAAACTATACACTAATTAAACACTGCTGAAAATGGTAGCAAAAGTGTTGCTTCAGTTAACACCACCTCTGAATTTGGCCAAGATTTATTTACTAAAACTGACATCAGCTGGTTGTCTGGTAGAACAGCTTTTAAAGCATAAAGAAAAGATCATAATCAATAGCAGCCACTCTTCCAGAACTTCCATTCTCAAGCTGATGTACACAATTGCAAGTTAAACTTGCTGCTGTCATGATAAAGGAAAGCAGCCTGAAGCTGCAAACTCTTGTTAGATTGGACTCTGTTGGGCAGTATTGCCAAATACACATTTATAACCACATCATCACTGCATGCTAACTCTGGAAAAGAGTCTGACTCTGTAAGTTATTGTCTGTCCAGTCCCTTGCCAGGTTTGGATTTTGTGACCTGACTGAACCTCAGCTGGGGTTCTGAACCTCACTGGCCTTTCTGTAAGTGCTAATGCTCCCCTTGTAGCAACAGAGTGGTGCTCAAAGTAAATCTGCTCACTGTTTTACTAGTACACTTGATTCTGTGAGACTTACCAGAAAGGACAAAGCATCAGTGGTCTCAGGACTTCCAGAGCAGGAGGGGCAGACAACATAAAACTGAGCAAACTGTGCAGTCAGCGAAAGTGACCATCACTTCTTACCAGTGTGTAGAAGTTAACAGCTCAGTGAACTAATATACATAACCTGTTCTATCAACAATGAGAAACTGGGCACCTGCCAAGTTTGCTTACTTACTCCCAGTATTTGATAGTCCTCTTCTGCAGAAGTTCCTATTACAAGGAAGAACATACTTTTAGAAGGATGTTAGTATAAGCACCAGCTCATCTATATGTCAATTTCAAGGATCAACTGATCACCATTAACAGACCATCTCTTACTCCCTCCTCCAAAACCTGCAGTCCCAGGAGGAAGTTTCTGGGAATAACATAGCAACTAAAGCACTAGGGAGGGACTATCAGAAATTTTTGAATTGTCTCATTTGTGTGATCATTTACATTCTACTAAAGAGGAACTTGCTGTATGAGCAAATAATTTTACCGCGAATGAACAAGGTGTGTATAGCTAAAATTGCAATTAAAAGAAAGGGGCTTTTATTCTTCTTGCCCATAGGAAATCTCTGCCTCCATATGAGCTCACACCAAGGGTAATACTTTAATTTCAGTTATAATTTTCTGCTTTCTGAGGGCAAGAGCAGATAGAAACCCTAACTCATACGTGTGTTCCTCCCAACACCTTGCTCTCAGACACTTGGTTCTGCTCAAGGAGTGGCTCCACTGTGAAGTGATTTAGCTATGTGAACAAGCAAAATGTCTGATCTGAACCTGTTCTTCTCTGGGTCCAGAGCCAGTATTTCAGCTCTTGCCAAGACAACAATTAACATGCTAATTTGGAACCCCACTGACTCAATTCTCTATCAGAAAAGGCAGCTGTGACTCAGGTTAGGTAACCCGAACATGAGGGAGGGTTCCAAACCACGACTGCTGATCCAAGCACCTTGGGTCTAATCCTGACTCTAGAACCAGAACTTCAGAACATGGCAAGCATGATACAAGTATCATGTGAAGCTTTTTCATCCTTGGCAATTCCTCATGACGTTTCTGTGCTTCACCATCTCAGCCAACAATCTGCAATCGTTTTGAGAGAGGCATTTTCTACTCCCACAAAATGGTGAAAATCCCTTAGAACTAGAGGAGTAGTTCCAGTGCTTATATGCTGGAAGTTTCATCCCAGTAGCCAGACTGGATTCATGCTCGTTCATTGATCCACTCTTAAGCAATACTTTAAGGAAATAACATTTCCATATAAGCTAATTCCCATCACTGCACCAGCTCTGTTAGCTACAAGAGGAACACTGGCCATACACAACTCCCTATGTATCCAAAACCTGTCTCATTTGTCTAGTGGGATTTGAATTGATCCTAAATTAAGTCTTTGCTTTGGCTTTTATTTACCAGGTTTCATCTATGTTTTGCATTTTTTCAGAATAAAATTCAAGTCCTAATTATTGCATACCATCCTGTGTGTGTTATACCATATAACAAAGTACATAATTAATTAAAACTGTGATTAAAAGCATGATTTACATTATTTCAGTTTTGCATTGTAATTCAGCATGCCAACACCAATCCAAAAACTCAGATCAGACTTGATGAACAGCTCTTCAGGACAAATCCTAACCACCCTCTGATTCGACTGCACAAAAATCACCGTACTGTAGTTAGATTTCTAATCAATATCATAATAATTTTCAGGAATATTAAAATACCTTCCAAACTGAGCTCACAATATCCCTTGGATATGGGGCTCTACACAAGGAATACAGGATGAATCTGGTGCTGCTAGGCTGCTCATGCTAAAATTACCATTGGCCCTTGCTCTAAAACATGAACCAAAAAACCCTATCCAAGTAGCTGGCGACTCCATGGAAACAGTAAAAAGGGGACAGAAGCATTATTGTTACCCGCAGCAAAGCTAAGCAGATTTGTTAAAACAATATTCTAGTATTCTGTGGCTAAAATACCATCTGTCTCTTTCTCATACAGTTATTTTCTTGAAGTTGGCATAACACAATGCACACTGAGAACACTATCAGTGAAAAAGAAAACCCTGTCCTACCCCAAAAGGAAATGGACATTTTCCAGAATGAGTACTTTTCAGCATAAGATGCAAATGGATAGTGAACGGAGACTCTACTTAAGAATGGCAGGATTGTCAGAACAAGGAAAAGCTTCACCAACCTGCCCAGCTCACTGCAAGATAGGGGCCTAACAAAACATTTCAGTGGTTTTGTACTTTGCGCACTATTTCATGCGAATAGATCACACTCGACCACCAGACAACATGCACCAGCTGAAAGAAAAACACTGCAATTCGTGGAGTTTATAGTATCAGGCTCTCCTTTATTCGATTTTAGCAACCCAACAAACCCCTCTTTTATTTAACTGAAATACATATAGACAAGAAAACAACAGTGAGGGAAAGTTCATGGCCCAGATCCTTCTCCTGAAAACCCTTCCTTTTCCTTCTAAGGCCTTATGAATGATCACCTCTTGTCTTACAGATACCAGAGGAAGCTATCTTACACCCACTGTTAAAAATTATCAGATATTTAAGTAATTTCTCTACTTAAAGCAGTAAGGTTAACTTTGGAAGTTTTTGCCATTTTTAGCTCAGCTCTTGATACAGCCAATAAACACAGACATTGGTTTCAGAACAGATCAGAAAAAAATCAGCACTCTGGGTTCCCACATTATCTTTTAACAACACAGATCTCTACAATGAACTGTTTTCTTTTTTGAACACCATACTTCCAACCAGATTACTACCTTCTCACAGTTTCTTATTAGATTGCAGTTCTCAAGATAGTTTCAAAAAATATATTTTCTTCTCCTACTCTATTGCCATTAATGCCTTAAAGAACCTCCTGTGCACATTGCTCTAATTTCCCATGCCTATCTCTCTTGCCTTTTCCTTCTATTTTCTGTGAAAAGAATATGAATGTTCTCATTACCAGGGAAGTTCAGCAAAAACTAACCAAACATTTTGTCTCTTCACATTAGCTTTCCAGCAGAAATGAAAACACGTATTTTACATTAGTCATTTCTATACATCTTTTAGAGTCAAAACACCTCTAAAAATAAAAAAATTACAAGCAATGTTTTTTTATCATTTGTGAATTGTTGTGAATCTTACCCTTCTATCATATGGGGGCAGATAGGTTCTTTTGTCATCCCTAGAGTCTGTGACCTCTTTAAGAATGGTCTGAAACAACAGAAATTCTTTCCACCAGTGGCATTTCTCAGCTGAGAAGCAAGTACCTGCCATGCTCTGCCCATGTTTTCCAACAAAACAAACAAAATGAAAACATACCATGTAACACTACACATGCTGACTTAAACAGCTCTGCTCATAATGGGAAGAACAGAACTTGACAAACAAACAACTAGAATAAAGTGAAACTCATGTTAAATGTAGAATTTATCCTTACAGTTTACTATTTTAAAAGTACCCATGAAAACTTACAGGAGGATATTTAGCTGGTATACTGCTTCCATTTGTATGATAATGACCAGGGCAGCAGTATTCTCCTCCCATATAAGGAGGTGATGAGCTGTATTCTCAGCTGGAAAAGGTGTAAGCATGAAACACCACCCACAAGATCCAGCTGAAATGCTGGTTCGCAAACGATGTGACAAAGCACAAAAAAATTTAAGAGATTTCACTTATAAGACATTCAGGATACCGTCTTGAACACGCAGATTTTCATTAAGGCTGAAACCAGAAAAATATTTTATGGTGATTTCAGAGAGATTTGAATAAGGATTAAGCTACTGTATATAATATCGAATAAATTTCCAAGAATAATGCTTAAATCCTCATTGAGTTCACCTAACACAGGATACCATGCAGGTCACGGACACTCACTGCGTGTTCAAAGAAAACAGCAACACGTAGGTCATGTTGTGACCCACAAAAATCTGTGACATAATGCAGAAGGGATCTGCAAGCACACAGCCTTGCTGGACATCGCTGGGGCGGTGATCCAACCACAGTGAAGGCACAGATGTTTATCATCTATCCACTGTGCCTCTGAAATATGTACTGGACACAAGCTAAACTTGCAGGTTTGTTCTTGAAAGTGCTTCCAAATTAATTATGCAGTCTTTCCTTAGTTATAAGCTACCAAATAGTAATCAGCACAACTGTTCTTTCAGATGCAAATAATCCAATCTTTTTCCAGTGTAACAATCCCCATGTACTCTTTGTTCACCTAAGATTGATTGTAATAGATCACAATTTCTGGTCAGAGAGGGGACATGAAACAGGGATATTATTAAGGGTTGTATTAAATAAAGAAGATTCTCAAAAAATGATTGCATTTCATTTTGTTCCTCACCAATGCACAGAGATGGAATAGTGCAGCTTACAGAACCTTAAATATTAAGTAAAAATAAATATAGTGAAAAAATACCCCAAAGACTTATCTACAAATCACAGAAGTTAAAACAAAAATCACATTCCTGTTAATAAAAATCTAAATGTATATTATAGATTAACACAATTTTAAGCCTTTTTAAAATTTTTGTAGACCAAGCCTACCCCAAATACATGCCAAACAGTACAGTATTGATTCTAATTACTTTCTATCACTTGCAACATTAAGAGTTCTTAGGATTTTGCTTACATTATAGAAATGAAAAATAAAAAGTATATCTGCACCCATTAAAAAAATCAGCTTAGTAAATATTAGCAAACCAGTGCATATACAGGGAAAAAAAAAAATCGAGAAGCCCCAACTCCAGCATTTCTCCCAACTTTATTTGCTCACTCATTACTGGTTACCCTAAACCACCTGAGACCTCAGTGCAATTTTCAGTTCTTTTCAGTTTTAATTTCCATGTAATTTAGGCCTTTTATTTACAGTCCATGCAATGTAAGTCTTTCCCTTAAACACTTTAAGGACTAATATAATATACAATTTCAAAACATTCAACTAATAGCTTGAGAAATGGAGTACAAGGGTGAAGATATTACCTCCTGGACAGAGATGGAAGGAATGCATAAAACGAAAATGTGAGACAACATGCATTTTAGCATCAGATGTTTGCAATTAGTTAGTTGAAATAGTTCATTATCTTTTATAAAATAATCTGAGATGCTGTTATACTTTGCATTATAATTTTTAACATAAGATCTGGCATACCACATCAGCTCTTCTAGCCTAACAATTTTCTCAGGTACATCAGTCTGCTTCATTATTCATTAGAGTACATTTTATCCAAAGTTAGAAATGGAATTACACTCTATCCAGGCTTCATTTGCATTCTTATTTGTTGGTATTTGTTAAACTGTTAACTAACAAGGTTTCACTGCGCAGCTGTATACTAAAATGAGTGCTGCACTTGTGTGCCTCTTTCTTGTGTAATGCTGCTGTGTGGATGGTCACATATATCAGTTCACTTTGCTTCTCTTCTGACCACTGCTGATGCAGACTGTTCAACACAGGGAAATGTGACTTCCAAATATGATCTTCCAGATAAAGCACAGATACTAAAGTTTCCAGGATGTGTGACAGTTTCTCAGCAACCCACCAGTGATCCAAATGCACAGCAAGCAAAGCATACAGCATCATCAGTTCTAGTGAGAAGAACTGAAAGCCCGTATTCCTGAAAATACATGCACATACTATTTTTCCTTTCAAGTTCCTCATTGGATGTTTTGGAATCCAAATCGCAGACTGTGACCCACACTGTTCTGCCATCTCCAAAGAAGCTGTGTTTATGCTCATTTGACCTGACAGCGTTCAGTGTGGCCACACCATAGAGCTTTCTCATGTTTTTTTCCAGCATGCTGTTGAATTTTCTATTTAGAGCCCTACCTCCTGAAGCAAAGATTTCTAGTCCTCATATTTTAAAGAAGAAATTCAAATAGACCTTAAAGATACAGAAACTAGAAGTACTACGAAAATTACATTTTTCTACCTACATGGATTCTGGATTTTGAGAGCTGACGACAGAGAACTGCACAGATGCTTTGTACAGACCTATAAAGAGAAGAGAGCAGAGAATCCAGCTCTGAAGATGGGAAGATAAATTTGTTATAATCTGATCAAGACCTCACCTTGAAAGGATATATATTTATAGAGGAACTCTGAAGATGCTACCTGCTTGGAATTTAAGTAAGCAATTGATTTAGAAACACATAACGCAAACATGTAATTATAAATTCAAGTAAATAATATTAACATAAATATTTTAAAAATTGTTTTTTAAAACAAAAACATTTGCTTTGCAGTCTTGTAGTACAAATATTGCATTGTCGTGCACTAAGATTAAAGAGAAATCTGATAGAACCTAGAAGACACGACATCACTGGAAAGTCACTCAAAATTTGGGCAGCTGGTGAGGACTATTTTGCTGCCTTGCGACTTCACAAAGCCAATAGAAAGCAAAATATTCACCACTATTAAAAATTACCATGACTGAGTAGTGAAAGCATCTTTGGCCTCACACAGTTTGGTTAAAAAGAAGAGGGGAAAACCCTGGAAGTTATCATTAACAAACAACTTGGATTTTAACTGCTCAAGCTACATCTGAGTTATACCAGCCTTACAACAGCAGAATCCATCACCACACCTTTGTTACAGTTGGAGGACTATTTTTGTAACTTTCTGAACCACAATATCAACTATTAAATGAATGGAGATCAAAATTGAAAATTATTCTGGGCATCATTCTACGGTTACATTTCACAGCATTTTCCTGGCTTGATACTCTGAGGTCACTTATCCTTTGTAATCACAGAGAACTTACACAGCATCTTTCCAGCTACATTGAAGTCTTGATAGTAAAAGTCTACCAGAACCCAGCATACATTTACAAATTAAAACAGCCAATCACCTCCTTAAAACACAACCATACATCCATAATATCCATCTTATGTTCAGTTCTTAATGTACAGGATACTGAAGTTCTTATTCAGAAGATTATTTAGCTGGGAATGGCTTCTGAAAGAGGGATTATCAGAAGCCACTGAAAGGTGACAGGTGCAAGGCTCTCAGGAGGGAGGCTGAGTCAATGCATTAGCAATATCACAGAGCCTGAAATTATGTTTGGGGAGGACACTGGAAATACCTGGCTTAAAATCATCTCCAAGGTGAGAGCCACATTTCTCTACCATAGGCACTACCAGAACAGTCAGCCAGAGAGCAGGAAGTCAGAAAGGTTGCAGTTATCTGTCACTGACAGCCTACTCCTTTCTGCGAGGAATTCTGCTGACAAGCAGGGAATTCCAGCAGACCACCACGTTGCCACAGTTCTGAGAAATGGACAAAAGCAAAGGGGTAATCCATCAACAGCTCCTGGCAGCCACCTCCACTGGGTAACTCCTATGGAAACCCCAGCAAAAACTTTCTACAGCCTTTCCTCTCTGAGGCTTCTCCTTGGGATTTCGCTTTCTGTGGACGCAAGGGTGGAACTGGCTCCAATCACACAACTTGATTAGAATCACAGAATATCTCAAGTTGGAAGGGACCTATAACAACCACTGAGTCCAACTCCCTGCTTCTCACAGGACCACGTAATACTAAACCACATGAATAAGAGCACCATTCAGATGGTGCTTGAACTCTGATAAATTTAGTGCCCTGAGCACTTCCCTGAAAAGTCTGTTCTAGTGCCCTACCACCCTCCTAGTGAAGCAGCTTTTCATACTGTCCTGTCTGAACCTCCACTGACGAAGCTACATTCCATTTCCTTGTATTCCACTGCTGGTCAGCAAAGAGAGGAGATCAGCACCTTCCCCTCTACTGACCCCCTTGAGGAAGCTGTAGACTGTGATAGGGTCATGCCTCAGCCTTCTCTTCTCCATGATGAACAAAGCAAATTTCATCAGCTGCTCCTCCTAAGCCTTGTCCTCAAGGTCTTTCGCCATTTGGTCACCCTGCTCTGGACACACTCTCATAGTATGAGGTCCTTCTTGTATTGAGGCGCCCTTGGCATCTTTTGATTGACACAGAATTACTGAGAGAGTACTTGTGTCTTGTGCCCTCTTCAACAGTGACCGTCTCACCACTCCCAGTTTTCACTAAAATCATACCCACTCCTAGAAAACCTTTTAAAATCACCAGGTGTTTACCTCACTGACATACCTATCTGAGCCAGGCTGAGTGCCAGCACAGGCAGCATTTACAGCACAGCAGGCCTGGATTTGAAATTCCTTAGCAGAGCAGTAGGCCAGATCAATAGAAACAAAACCTGAGTCAGAGCAGAAGCAATAAACCTCACATTATTTCCTGAAAAGGAACAAAATATTCTCCTGATTGGCTTCCCTGATGCTTAGACCAAGCATGATACCTGCACCACGGCAGAATCTGACCCACCAAATCAGAGACGTTGAGAATGGGAGTCCAACATGTCACAGTGATGCACAGGACAGCATCAGAATGCAAATGTTTTTAAACATTTTTAAATGTTTCTAAATTTTAGTTTTCTAAAAAATGCATCTCTTTTTTTTTTCTTACAAGAGATTAAATTAAATTTTTAAAATATATAAGTTACTATGTTCTCAACATGTAAGGTATGAGCAGCATCTTTTAAATATTTGCATTCACAGCAAAAACCAGAAACAGGCTACAAATGAGTATCCAGTGCCATGAGGTAGCTCAAATGTAGCCTCCAGATCTGCCATAAGCGGTCAAAATTAAACTGACAAATGGCAATCCGGTAGTTTAACCATAAATTGCACACCAGTCCAAGAGACAGGTTTCCTCTATCAGTGGCTGTGAAAAAGGCATGCACTGCACATACAAAGAGATGCATTCAGCGGGGTCTGTGTTTGCAAGATAGAATGTCTTCTCACACACAGACACGCAGCCCTGAAAACCCAGGACACGTACAGATGCAATTCTGAACATTCTGCTGGGCAGGAAGCCTTATGTACCGCCGTGGGAGCAGGGGAGCGGGTACAGATGCACCGCAAGTGGAAACGAGCGCAGGGAGCGCCTGCAGGGCTGCCCTGGCCTCGCTCCGCTCGGGCTTCGCCGCCGCGCCGAGGCCCAGCCTAGGCTCCGCCGATCGCCCCCAGCCCCGGAGCATCTCTTCCCTTCCCCAGCCGCCGCACCCAGTGCGCGGACAATGACCGGCGGGCATACAATGCTGCAGGGCCGGCGGGAGGCTAAGGTGGCTGCGGGCTGCGCCTGCCACACCTCTCCCGCCATCTCCTCTCCATCACCAGAGCCGGCTCCCGCTCGCGCTCCCCTCCCCACCCGTTCATCACCTCCATCGCTTCCTCTCCCCCGCCGCCACCCCAACCCCCCGCAGCCGGCTGGTCATTGTTCTACCGCTGCGGGCACCGGGCGACCCTCGCGGCCGCCGCCACTGCTCACCGTGCTGCCAGGGAAAGATGCCGAGCGGCGAGGGATGAGCACGGCGCATCCATGTTCCTGCCGCCGTGGCGGCTCCAGCGCCCGCACCGGCCCCACTGCCTCTTGCGCGCCGACGCTGAGAGCTCGCGCCCACTCCGCCGCCGCCCCGCGGCCGAGGCTGCGCTGCCGGTCCGGGGCTGCGGCAGCCCCGCCCGCCCCGCCGCAGCTGCGCGCCCGGCAGCACCGGCAACGCCGCGGGGAGCGCAGGCCGATCCGGCCGAGGAGTGCCCGCGGCGCCCCGGACCCTGCGGCTCTGGCAGCGTCCCTGCCAGCGGGGTCTGACCAAGCCGGCCTCTGGGGAAGAAGGGCCGCAGCCCTCGGACCACAGCCAGGGTGACACGAGGCGTGCGAAGCCCCCAGGCTGGAGCTCACCCCAGGCCTCGCGACTCCCGCGGGACACACCTCATCACTAGTCTCCATCTGGACAGCAAGTCAATGGCCACAATATTTGGGAGTGTGACCTTCTGCACGCTGGTGTCCACCTATCCAATCCCTCTGTTTCCAGCTTAGAGACAAGGACACTGTATAGAAGCAACATTATCAAAGGCTTTGCACAAGCCCAGGTAAATGACATGACTTATCCACTAGTGCATTAACCCATGCGCAGAGGGCCAAGTTCATAAAGCACAATTTTCCCCTAATGACAACAGTTTTACAAATGGTCTCATTGAGATCCTCAGGTTTGCCTGGAATAATTAGGAGAGTTCCTACATACATCAAGATCCAGTTTTACTATTTAAAACTATCTGCAGTAGAAAGAGTTGTTTAATGGATACTATGGAATAGAAATTATTTCTAGAGATGCCCAGAACTAAGAACATAGGTTCCCTCTGCCCCATGCACACAATGCAAATGTATTGTGCAAAGGGCCCAGGGCTGTGACCCTCAGGTCGCTTGATGTGCCCACCTGTACAAACGGTCTTGTGAAATGCAGGAAGCTATGGCTAAATAAGAAACGGTTTTTAAAATGCTTTGTCCTTAACTGAAGTCATACCACAGACATAAGGATAAGTCTGTAAATGTATAGGGGTGAACTAGGACACTAATTCTGAAATAAAGGCATAATTATCTTTTCACCTCAACAAAATCATCCATTACAGTTCATTTGACTCCATTTGCTACAGTACATATGAAAGCTGCACCATAAAGAAGCCCAAGGACAGTAACTTCACTCTTTTTAATTGTGCTATCCTGACTGCTTTTCTACTGAAAGATGAAACTATCCATCATTTCTACAGCAAGAACTCAAGCCAGCTGTTACCTGTAGCTACTTGGGACTCCTCTGACATTTGCCAATCCTTCAATATACCCATGGGACGTATCTCTAAGTGCCTATTCTACTGCTTTAGTGAAACATCTGTGTAGTTCAAGACAAGCAAAAGTCATTAAGTAGACAGGTAGCTAACAGTCTCTGATCAGGACAGCAGTGATACTACTAAGAGATCATCCAAAAAAGTGCAGTAAAGACCAGAGATAACTTGACAGAACCAAACTTAAAATGTATTTTAATTCAAGCAGACAAGCTCTTCCTAATGCCTCAGTTAGTAGTTCTGTGTAGTGGGACATGTCTGCCCTCTGACTGGAATGACTTGGTGAGAAGTAGAGCAGGTTATCACATCTCAGCACAGGCACTTTCACATCAGGTTCCCCATTGCCTGTTGGGGCCCATCTGTCTTCAGCTATGGACTCTGCTAACTCCTACCCTTCATGTGAGGGCAACAACAAAAGGAGCAATTTCCCTAGAAAGAAGTAGTTGCATGTCCCATCAGCAGTGTCACATCCAATGCACAGAAGTTAGAGGTATCAGAATTGTTCATGGTGTTACAGAAGACAGATTGAGAGGGGAGACACGACGCGTGGGAGTGTTGTTAGTGGACAAGGATGCAGGAAGGAAAAAGGGAGCAGCAACATCTGTGGATGATGTTTCTCCTTGGTTGCGAAGCTGTAAGATCTGCCGCAGAAGGGCCTTTCCTTCTTCTCTGGTCTGAAATTAATTTGTAGAAAACAGAACAATACACCTATGAATGGATGGTTTCTGGATCAAATTCATGATGTAATCAGTATAACTTAAAAGTAGTTTGTCATTCTGTAAGGCTACAAGCTATAAAAGCCATTCTCAACTCTTTTTTCTTCTGCTCCTTAAAAATGTTAAGGTAAGCCACTTTTTTGGTTTTAGTCTTTCCTCCTTTTATTCATGATTGGTGTGTTTCTTGGATATTTCTGAGAATGAAACCATCAACCACTGAAGCTGTCTAAATTTCCAGCAAAAAGTAGATTGGTAAAACTTCAAATGACGTGAATTCAGGTTGTAGAGAGCTCCAGGCAGCTTTGTCACGGATAGGTCAAACATCCTGCACTCATGGTTAGCGTCTACCACTAAGCTGAAATTAAAAATCTCAAAACTACCCACTTACAGATACATAACATTGCAGAGGATGGAGTTGCACACAAAACCCAAGTGCTACTATATACTCTGCACTGTCTACACATAGAAGAGGAGAAAAAAAGTTTTAGAAGTACCATCACTACACAATGTGACAGTTTGTGACCATTCAACTGCCTCCTCACCACTAAGATTTTTAACAGCAGACTGCCATGTGAAGCTTCAAATTCTTTTACTTAGTGAGTATCAATGAGATATGGTTCAATTTCACTATCTACACCACATTCCATGACTTTTATCAACCATACTCAGCATGAGTGATCAGGTATACACAATAACCACCATTCAGGATGTGACCTGTATGGCAGACAGCCCTTATTCTTTCATAAAGGATTCCTTCTACTCTGAGCAGAGCCAAGGTCAAGGTCACATATCCCTTAAGAAAGGGGCACCAAAGACTGCGCAACTACTCACATCATTGAAGGCACAGCATTTCTGAGCACATGCTGAGGCTTCATCCCAAAGCTTACACTTGAAGTAGTACTGGGCCAGGTAACGGAACGCAGTGCTGACTTCCAGGTGCTCCACTACCTCCTGAAGTGAGTGGGGTAAAAAACACCATCTGTTATGTGCCTTCCAAAGTAGTTCTACACCACGTTTACTTCTCCTTTTATTCCCAAGATACCATCTTACCCCACAGGAATAGATATCCTGGATGTATTTGATGTAGCATTGAGCTGCCTGTTCAGATTCATTTAGCTGTTCATGCAACCTAGAAAAGGAGAAAAGTGGGTCACTGGAACAAGACTGCACTGTTGAAGACCTTCTCGGCCTATGAGAAACTACCTGCTCAACCTGACCTGGACTAAAGCCAGGTCCTTTCCTTCAGAATTTGCAGGACATGCAACATGTACTGCCCTCTGTGGAAAGAGATGATCAACTTGCATCCATGCTGACAGACAGGGAGGCAGTCAGATAGTGACTAGACAGCTAGAAGCAGTGACAACCAAAGCAGGGATGTTTATTCTGTTGCATTTTAAACCTTTTAACAGACCTTTGTCGTTCTACTTACTCTCTATTTCCTCCAGTGCTCCTTCTTCCCTTGATATAGCCCAGATTCGTATAGCAGTTTCACTTCTCACTTGCCTTTTTTTCCCCCTTCACTTTTCCCACTTTATTTCACTTTATACCCACCAAAAAAATTAGTGCTGATGTCACAGTATTCACATTAGACCTTTTCCAATGTCACAGCCATATACTAGTGAGGAAAAATAAAATCAAACTACAATTTTGTACATCATGGGTTGTTTTTAAACTGCAATATGACAAATACATTTGCTAGCATTGCCTGCTCAAACTACCTCAGGATTCAGAAGTCCTTTGCAACCCATATTATGCTATCATTCTCTCTAGTTATCCTGATAGAAACAAAGATAAAGCTAGACACCAGCATTTGCAGTCACTACAGCCTTTGGGATACCATTTATTACACAGCTCCAAAAGTTATACTACCTAGCAGTATTTCCACTTCCTTACATTCTGTATTTTATCCTTAGATATTAAAGTGCGACTTGCTTTTAACACAACCCTGACAGTTCAGTGAGGGTACATACTCACTTGGCGAGTTTCACAAGTGCCATTTTCTCCACATCTCCCACAGCATAAGCTCTCCAATAGCACTATCAAGGAAGGAAAGTCGTTCAAGCATGCCACAAAATTCACTCCAGCTCATGACTCCAGCATGCAAGTCAGAAACAACAAACTACAGAGTTTGTCAGCAGAAGGCGCGTGTATCTGTACACAACTTATTTATCAGCTGCTCTAGTTATATTGCAGCAATCCTTCCCCAATCGTAACCGCAAAGAGTTTAGGTAGCACTAGCTACATAATTTTGCTGCAATTTCACCCAGTGTTCTGGGAGACACCTTAAGTCTTGCACATCAGTTCTCACCTTTTTAGCTTCCACCAACTGATTGAGTTTCTCATAGCATTCTCCTAGAGCAACCAGCATACGAGAATCATTTGGTCTGTAAAAGAGCAATTCTTAAGGTAGTTTAATGGACTGCAGCTGATCTCAGGGTGAGGGGAAGGGTGGGGATAGGGGGGCCAGTCAAGGGAAAAAAATAATCTACACCTGGCAGTCTGTCATCCTTTTGCATAAAATATCACTCATACTCCTGACAGTTAACTAACACAACTAATAGGATTTGTAACAGTGAGACTGCACACATCACAAAGAATCGATGTTTTTTTCTTTCCCCAACTTAGTTCTTGTATGTAAATTCCTTAGCCAGTAACAACCATGTCAGAACAAAGACCAATAAACATGTCTCCATTCTCAACTCTACCTGAGCTGGTGGGCCCGCCGGTAGTAGTAGAGACAGTAAAATGGCATTTTGAGGATTTCATAAGTTTGCCCCAAGCCATACCATGCTCTGTAGTCCCTTTTGTTCACCTCTATTGCATGCCTGTCAAAGAAAAGGAGACGACAGAAAATCAGGATCAAAACCAAGACCAAGTCCAGCAAAACACTAAAAAAAAATAGAAGATAACTATTTCAGAAACAAACACCATTTTGTGCAGTACATGAGAGGTACCTATAAGCCTGGATAGCTGCAGATGTGTTCTTCATTTCCATATACTCATGTCCCATAAGTGTCCAGGCTCCTAGATAACGAGGATTCAATTTCAAGGCCCTCTGGAAATAGAGTGCTGCTTTTTCATGCTGGGAACGCAAGCTATAATAATTTCCTAAAACAAAAGCCACAATATTTAAATAAATTTTAAAAATCCACAAAAACAACCAACAAAAACCCCAACACCAATAGAGAAGTAGAAAAAAGCATGTAATGCATATTATCTACTACCTCCCAACAAGTTATGAGGAGTCCTAATAAAGACAGAACTGATTCAAACCTCAAAATACCTGACTGCAATCTCTTCACCGGTGTTCTGGTTAATCCTTTTCCAGCTGTACCAATCAATTTATTATTCCATCCCCTTGGAAGGTCATGATCTAACAAATTCATTTCCTGTTCCTGACACACAATTATTTCCATTGGAGTTTGAAGACTATAAAGGGATTTTCAGGTGCACGGGTCTCCTTTCTGCCCGGGTAGTATTACAGCAGCTCTTTCGGAGAGAAATGAGGGAAAAGGGTACTCTGTCTTTTAGCCTGCTTTTTGGGCTGCCTGAATCCACATTCACCAAGTGGTGATTTTGAAGGCGTTGCTGGCTGATCACTTCCATAAGTGTTTCCTAGATTCCCTCACACAGCCTACAGACAGCAAAATAATATGTAAAAATAACATGTAAAAGAACCAGCTCTCACCAATTACACAGCAGGTCTCAACACGGTACTTGTCTATTTCACAGAGATTATGAGCCAGGTAGCTCAACTCAGGCTTCATGCTCTAGTGGAACAAAAGATTAAAGCGATGAGAGAGAGAGCACATTATGTTTTGAAAGAAAACCTAAGCAATTAGCAATGCATACAGTGCATTTCTTCCATTGAGCTGGGAAGCAGAAAGCCTTTATTCAGAGAGGCCAGACAGGACCAGCTGCTTTGCCAGTGTTTAACTTATCTCCAACAAACACCATCACGATGGACAGGCAACAGGAAGAGTGCTTACCCTTACATAGAGCAAGTTGGAGAAAGTGTCCATGTTTTCTATCCTGTAAGGATCTTGTTTCCTCAGCTCATTAAAGATGGACAAGGCTTTGTCAATATCTGAAGACAGAATAGCAGACAGGACACCAACAACTATAAATGCCAAGTTTGCATTAAGAAGGTCATTCCTACTACTTAGTGTCACTGACCTCTTATATTGTGGTAGGCAACTGCAATCTGAGAGATGATGTAAGTGCTTTTGGAAAATCCTGCATCAATGAGACTCTGGTACTTCTGCAGAGCTTCCTCTATCAGCTGCAGCTCTGTATAAATGTGTGCAAGAAAGAACTCTTTCATCCATGTATCTGGCAAGGACAGGAACTTCAACTAGCAAGAATCAAAGGAGAGGAGGAAGAGAAGAAAATCAGAAGTATTCTATGAGTTTCACGTGGCAAAGAATCCATTATCTTCCCTCCCATGACTTATTAGATGGTCTTGAGGTAGGAGGCCTTCTTAAACGCATTTGGTCAATAGGGGAAGAAATTATCTTCAAATCTGACATCACCTGCTCCTGCTTCAGCCATTAAATTCAGAAGTCCTTTGAAAGACTGCACTTTCTTCCTATGTTTGAACATCAATATCATATCACTAATTTCAATGAACTAAGTGAGAAGACTCAAAATAATATAATAAAAAATGCACTTCCCTTTTTCCACAGATTGGAAATGATCTCTTCTGTGTCACTTGCACTGTTTTAAATACTTCATCAGCCAGAATTTACTGAAGAATTCCAGGAGTGGACTCAAATTCAATGCAGAAAAAAGAATAATCTATTTTGGTTTTATATCTGAAGTTTGTTTCTTTGATACAATTTACCTCCTATGTGGCTTTATATATTATCATTTCAGTTTTGAAAGCAGCAATTCTATATAACCTTTCAAGGTATCATAGAGCTCAATAACTGAGGAACTAGAACCAGATTAAGAAAAAATACCTAAGGAAAGTCTCTTAGGGGGATCTCCATCACGTGACAAAGTGATAACCCTGGTGACAACTACTTCCAAAATACATGAATTAGAAACTTTTTAAACCACTCTGTGGATGAATGATAAGAAATTAGCCCTGCCTGTAAAAAGATTCTCAAGCTACAGCATGGTCAGCAGTAGAAGATAAAGAGGATTTAACAACATAATTTACAGTTTTGTATTGCCTTGCTTGACAGTGTCTCACAGAATAAAGCAGTGGGCAACATCATCAATCTTGCGGCAACAGAAACACTGGTTACTGAATCAGGCTAAACTCTGAGATTGGTTACCACATTTTCGTATCTCTAAAGTTTTACCATCTCTTTATCTGTAATCAAGTTGCAAAGTTCCAGCCAGGCTCCCCAATGCAAAGGCAGGACATGAGCAGCTTCAACAAACACATCTATTGCTTCTTTCACCAGGTCCAACTTCCGCAGCACAACACCATATCTGTAAAAGTAAGTATCAGGTTGACAAGAATCATAAAATTCTGCATATCCACACAAGTATATAAAGAATACATGCAGACACTTACAGATAAAGGCCAAATCCATCCAGTTCCTGTGCCTTGTGTTTCTTGCTGAGCTCAACTCTCAATTCTCGTAAAGCTTCATTTTTCACCTGTCCTTTTTCAAGAGGTCCTACATGAAGAGAAAGTCACACAGCTAGCTTTCAATAAGGAGTCTCACAATAGCAATGCAAAGTCTCGGGTACATTCAGAATTATCACTGACATGGCACAAAGGCTTCCCAGCCTGTGTTTATTTTCTCCATTTTAAACAAAATTGCTTAGTCTGGTCACCCAGTTTCAAAGAAGAGCTAATAGATGAAAAACTGCAACCTGTAATTAAGCAAATTAATCAAAAGAGAATGAAAAAAATCATTTTACACTATTATCCAAAAACTTGAGGGGAAAGCCATAAACCCAGGATGAGTTACATGAAGAGTCAACAGTGGAAGCTTTATTATATTGTCATGTGTTTCTTGATACCAGAGACTTACCCAAACTATCAACTGTCTCATCATCCTTCTTCTTTTCCCCTGACTGTGGAAAAAAGAGGAAATCCAAGATTACATTACAATAGTATATTTCCTATTTTTGCTGCAGCACTTGCAGCAGCATGAAAATTGAGTTTTCACAGACATCACAGTTCTAAAAAGAACAGCCCTATCTTTCTTTACCCCAACACAGAATTTGGACTTCAAGCTGGTCATTATGAACAGAATAAGCAAAAAAATAAGATATGCCAGTGAGGGGTAGGAAGTAGAGGAATTCAGTGGTAGGAAGCAACTTTCTTCTACCTTACCAGATATCTAGAGTACATGTACAAGAAGTAAGCTTTCTGGCTCTTGCAGCCCCGTAAAAAGTAGGCAGCCCTGTCATATTCCTTGAGATCAAAGTAAGACTTGGCCAACGTGTAGGCATCCAGATCACGAGCATCCTCCTGCGGGGACACACAAGAGTTTTAAGACATGAGAAGCTCTGACATACTTTAGGAAAGTCATGGTTACAAGGATATCAATGAAATTGCTCCAAAAGCTAAAAATGTAGTTTGTTCATCTTCAAACATGGTTTGAGTACTATCAGAGAAGTTCCTCCACTCCCTCACATGATCTGATTATGGAATTTTCAAATAATGAGAACAGACTATTTAGGAACATTTAAAATAAATGGTGAGATTCCAGAAACAAATTGTGGCAAGCTATCAGAAGGCAACACTTAGCTGTTCTATGAGTATGAAGGACCATAAACAAGAAACCTGCTCAGGAATTCCACGTAAAAGAATATTAATCTGCTAACATACAAGAGAACATTTCTTTGGTAATTATACCTTGAAATGCATTTATGACATGTTACACTTCTATAATACACCAGCACATTCCTATGAGTTCTACTATATTCCTACAGAGGTGGGGATGGAGACACAACTTGTTTCTCTTGTGTCCTAAGGAGCACAAGTTTAATGGCATAACATAATTGTATTAAAATAAATCTTGACCTTCGTAAAGAAGAATAAAAATAAAGTAGCATACGTGTGATTTTAAATTTGGCTTACAGAGCCCCTCATTTGGGACACAGCAACAGATAATGCTTTCATCCACAAAAGCACATTCAGCTCTATCACCCCATTGAACACATTATGGAAGGGAAGTTCCCAGCATTATGGCAGGATTGGTGCTCAGCACAGACTCCCACCTGTGAGATTTGGAAGACTGCAGTCACATATTTTCCTCAATAGTTAAGATTAAACAGCCAATCCCCAAGAGCTGCAGCACCTTCTCCTAGAGCTCACAGCCACTTTCCCCCAAGCACAGCCTGGGCCCATACCTCAGTGAGCACGGGGGGAGGCGGCAGCTCGCTCAGTGGCAGTGGCTCCAGGGCGAATGCAAGTTCAGCAGCCCTGAGGGCAAGAGAGCATTAGAATCATTGAATCATCAAGGTTAGAGAAGACCTGTAAGATCATCAAGTCCAACCGTCAGCCCAGCACTACCACTGTAATCCCTAAAACACATCACCTAACGTCAGATGCTGAAAACTCTTAAGCGCCTCCACGGATTGTGACTCCACCACCTCCCTGGGAAACCTATTCCAGTGCCTGACCACCTGAACAGTGAAAAAAAAAAAAATTCTAATATCTTACTGAATCTCCCCTGTCTCAACTTAAGTCCATTTCCTCTGGTCCCCTCCCTGCAGGCACGGCAGAAGAGAGTAGCCCCCACCTCACTGCAACCTCCTTTCAAAAAGTTATACAAAATGATGAGGTACACGCAAGCCTCCTCTTCCCGAGACTAAACAAACCTAGTTCCGTCCCGTCCTCCCTCCCGGCACAGAACATGTTTGCCCGGGGTCCGCCGAGCTGGAGCCCCGCCCGCTGTGCCCGGCCCCGCTCACCACTTCCCGCTGTGCTGCAGCCCGCGTTCACGGCTCCGCTCCGCCACGTTCAGCAGCTGCTTCTTAATCTCCCGCAGATCCGAGAAATCGCCACCGCCCGCTACCGCCACCATTGCCGCCGCCGCCATCGCGCCAGCCCGGCCAATCACAGCCCCGCACACTGCGCTCCCGCCCGCCGGCCCGGCCAATCATAACCCCGCGCACTGAGCTCTCCCGCCCCTATAAGGACTCTTCATCTTGCCCGGGTGTGAGGGGTTTCGTGACTAATCACAGGAGCGCTAGAGCTTTGCCTTCTGATTGGCTAACTGTGGTGGGTACGCGCTCTCTGCGCGCGGGGGCCGTAGTGACCCTGCTCCCGGGGCGGCGAGGGGGCGCTACTGGCGTTGAGGTGTCAGGATATTCCTAGATCAAAAACAGCAGCCTTTCTTATTTCTTCTTTAGTTCTTAGCTGATAGGGGAAATACTCATTATGTACCACCCTTATTGATAACGCCTCCTCGCTTAGTATCATTTCAAAACTTTTACTCACATACTGCTACTTCCTGTGCTAAAAATCATAGTTTAAAGACATTAAGTAGAATCAATCGGTGTCTAACAGTACAGAAATTGAAGTGCTTGTTTAGGGATGAATGTGCTCCACAACTTTTTAATCTTTTCCAGAAAAGTAACATTATATCTCTGTGCTCGTCCTAGGATCAGAATGTCAAGTTTAATTATGGCTCTTAAAACAGAAGTGAAGAAAAAATAGTGTGAAAATTCGTTTTCTATGTCATTTGCAAGTTACACTTTTTGATTTTTTCTTTTTCAGACGGTAAGGGAAATGAGTGTTCTGTAGCATGAAAATGTCCTTCATAATCACTTTTATTGCAGAAGTGACTTGAACCAGAGGACTCAGTGTTTGAATTGACAGCAAGTTCACTGGCGATGAAAGGAGTGTCACTGCTGAGCATGGTGTCATTGTACTTGATTTGTTGTTATCATAAGAAAAGATTTTTGTGTTTTTGATGAGTTGTGAATGTCACTAATTCTTACACTCACTCCAGTATAGAGTCTAAGGCTACCATTGGCTTTCACTTTACTGATGATTACTATGAAAATGTCAAGATTGTGACTGTGTTGATCTGGAACCGTTTCATCTGGAGCCACTTGCTGAAATTAAGGTTGTTCTACAAAGGTTTACAGAGATGGGAAAAAGCCACTGTGTTGTTAAAGTGGGAAATGATGAGTTATTGATAGTCTTCCATGGTCTTTCAAATAGACAAATCAAATGAGTCCATTATTAGAAGAACAATTTTAGCATTACATGGGCTTTTTCCTCTCTTAATTTTAGCCAAATATGTTGCAAGTTTGGTTGTAGCTTTGACAGAAAATACTTCTAGTATTACATGTTCTTTCCCTTTCTTAATTTTAGCCAAATGTGTTGCAAGGTCAGTTGTAGCTTTGACAGAAAATACTTCTATTACTCTGCCAACCCATATATCCAAAATGTAAATAAAAACTTCTTTATTGTTGTTACTCACAGATGGATCTAGTCAACACAATGGCTGACTCATACCTCGTTCTGTCTCTCTTTACCTCATCGCAAAACGCATATGAAAAGAGCCTCAGATTATTTTTTTCTGATGATAAATTTTTGTTGTACTTAATGTTCTCCATATGTAGGGATCAGCTGTTTGTGTTCTATGCTCTTAAACTTTGGTATTGGTTTGATAATTACATTGGTCCACTAATTGGACTCAATGTTCTTAGAACTCATATCCAGCCTAAATGATTCTGTGATTCTCTGCGTGTTTTAATTTAAGGATGTTCGGTTTTTACATGAATACAAAGAGTGATATTAAAGAAATCTGTATGTGTGTGTGAGGTCTATGAAGTAATTTTATTAAGGTCTGTTTATCTTCAGTTTTGAGCCCACTGGGTATCATGTGCTATTTTCCTGCTGTAAACTGTAACAATATGTTTGAAGTGAGATTTCAATATGAAATATGGTACCTGCTGCAAAAATGCACAAAGTGATACTCATCTTCTTGCTGAAATCTAGGCAAAATACCCTTTATGTCACGTTCCTGGTGCAGGAGCCCTGGGCAGCTTTGATCCAGCTGTTCTTATGACTGCTCCTGTCGAAGAACAGCGTTTCTGGCAGCTGTGACATACTGAGCTGTTCAGTGAGAAAACGTTATTTAGTTGTATCTACCCAGACGGATTTGAGTCCCTGGAGCAGTTCATCAACTGCCGGAATCAGTACTTGTGGTTCCAGCTGCTCAGCAGGAGATGGCGCTTTGGGCTTTCGAAGCAGTAAGAAGAGGGTGAAAGTTCATCTTGGCTGAGTTCAGTAATTCAATTGCTCAAGACTTGCTTCATAATGAGAACTCATAATTCTTCCTGTCATTCCATTCTGTAATAGATGGGGCTGAAGTGACACCCGAGGCTGGCTGTTAGAGCCAGGAGACTAATTAAATCCTCTCTTCGTGAAAACAGATAGTATCTTGGGGAAAATACAGATTAACTGAGCTGTACTAACTGGGTGCTCTAGGAAGAGAGGAACTTGTGCTCCATGTTATTGCACAGCTACCTGGATGAGATTCTCTAGTCCTCACAGAAACATGTTGACAAAACCAAGGAAGGTCGGTGATGGAAGGGTGGGAATTCTGTCCATCATACCAATGGGTTGTGTAGGTGCTTTAAAAGGAATTTTTTTTCAGAGTTAAAATTTTCAAATGTACAGCTGATGCTCAATGAAATCCTATGTAAGTGGCCTTTACCAAGCAAAGTGTCTTGCCACTACAGTGAGTTTCATCTGTTGACTGTTAGAGAAAATTCTGCATTATCTGAATTGAACTTATTTATTATGATGCTGTAAAACTGTGCTTTTTACCTGTTTAAAAGATCAGCTATGATTAAAGTTCCCTGTATAATTTTACACTGAGAAGTTCGATGTTGTAGGACTTCTTTTCTACTACTGGTTGTATTCTCATTTAGCATATTTAATGCAACTCCCACTTTTGCTTTTTGTAGTCTGCTGGGACTTAATTAATGTTAAAACTTGGAAACCATGTGACCCTAAAGTAGTAGGGAAACCATTTATACTTGATTTACATTGAGACCAAATAATAAATTTGCACCAACTGGGGAAAGTTTCAAACGGTTGGAGATTGCTTGTCCAAAATGAAAAAGTTTATCCAGAGATTTGCTCTGTGACACAGTTTACTGAGTTCAGTAGTGTGGGGTTACTTTTATTTGTTTAATGGGACTCTTGTCAAGCTTCTAATTCCATGCAGACAAGTTTTGCTTTCTAATATCCTTTATATTTCCTCTTTCTAGTAGTTAGTGAGTTATTTCTAATAGAAATTAGAGTTTTATTTCTACCTAGACTGTATGAGTATGCTATTTTAGTATGCACTCTTTAAGTGACCTGGCATAGGCTAGAAGTTATCAATAGTTATCAATAGACAGTGGAAACTTTAGCCTGTGTCTAGTTCCTCTGGTAGGCACTGCTAATCCTTGAACTTCTGGTGTAGTGCTCAGAGAGAGTACATTACTGGAGAAAAGTGGCAGAGCCATTCTTGGAATGTGAAAGGAAAAATTGGCAATGAGATGAAAGTTGATAGGGAATTGGGAGGATATATGGAAAGGCTGATAGAGCAGCCCTAATAGATAGGAGCGAGATCTCTTGGGTCCCAGTAGATGGTCCCTGTAATGGAGGGAACAGCACAGAGAGTGTGCTAGTTCTGTAGGGGAGAGGGTGGGCCAGTGCTGCCAATACACTTGTCCTGGTTGGATACTTCTAGAGGGTTTATGATTTCAATAACCTCTTTGCACTTCTTGGCACACCAATCTTTTCTTCAGATTGTTATAAATGTTAAAATGCAGAAGGGGAGTGAGAGGTACAGAAATATTTAAGTAACTTGAAGTTTGCAGATAGTAAATTTCAGATAGAGAATTTTGCAGTGCTGCTAGAACCCCACAGGCCTTTGTGTATAGCTACAACAATCCCTGAGATTTTCTGCTCCAAAGGAAGCACTGAATTTTCTTCTGTGGAATGCAATGTAACATGATGAAAAAAAGTGTATTAAAATAATGTAGCAGAGTACTGATGGTTATTTCTGTCAGTGCTGCTATGAAAAGGTGGTGCTAGAACAACGTCAGAACAGGTAGTGGCAGGTATAAGTATCAAATAAATTGTCTTTTCTGGAAGCAAGGAGACAGCCATATTGTGACATAAAAGTTACTGTGAGAAAGATAGAATTATTCATTTACACTATGTACAAAATTGAGATGGGGAACATTTTGAAACTGAATAATTCATTGAGGCGCAGTTGGGAAATCTTAACTTTCAGCAGTAATAACTTCATTGACATCTGAAATAATTTCTGTGATTCAGCATGCAGCTGTTCTTCTGTCTGTATCTCCTGCTTTTCTGCTTCAAACCTGAATTCCAGGAAATCTGCCTATGACTCAATTAATACAGCATTATGACATCAGAGTAGGCTATTGTGTAGTCAGTAATGTCGTTTTCCCCCTCTCTCTTTTTCAGATCTCAGTTGTTTTCTTGGGAGGTTAATTGAGATGAAATGACATAAAATGCCTCTGAGGGCCATGGACTAATGCAGCAAAAGTGTTTACTGTGCCTGAATCACTTCTCCATATCTGAAAAATTCATTGACTCATGCCATATATTTTCTAGTTTTGAAAGATTTGATTTAATTGCAGCTTTTGATGAGCTTGAAAGTAGTAGCAATTAGGCATGCACATCTAGCCCATATGCTCTGAGAAAAGCAGTATGCACCATTTGCTTAGCATATTGTCCACTAAGACCTCTGGATATCACAGTAAGATTGTAAAGAATCATGGAGATTCTTAGGATGCTGTTATTCAAGAACGTTCATGTTGTTGCTAAACTGCAGTTCCCGATTTAAATGGAGCATGGACTTGCTCCCTTTTCAGGAGACCAAGAAATTTGTTTTAAGCAATGGTCAAAATTATGCTTAGGCTGAATGTTAGGAGCTAGATTTGTTTGATTGGGTCACATTTAGTTTGCTGCTGTGCATCCTAAAAGTCATGGAGGAGAAGGGAGTCTGGAGACAATACAAGGAGTAGTGATCATTTTGCCATGTGTGCAGCTGGAATCTGCAATAGATGAGCAGCCCGGCACTGCTCATCTATCAGTGCCTTAGCACTGATGAGTGCTAAGGCACTGTCCACTGGCACTGCTCTCTGACACAAGTGTGTAGTGTGTGCTGAGAAGGTTAGTCTTACACCTATCATCCTCCCTTCAGTGCTAATGACTGTGTACCTAGGCAGTAATGAAAAACTAATTTGGTTTCAAATCCATTGCTCTTTTTTCTTGGGGCCACTGAAGTTAAGAGTGAGACAAGCGAATTTGGGAAGACAGCCCTTTCCCTTCTGTTATTGGTGAAAGCTTATGCTGGAATAAATAGAAGTTACTGGTATGCAATGTTGTGGGGTTTTTTCCCCTACCCTCCCTCCAGGAGGGAAGTAAATAATGCTATTGCTAAAAAAAAAGTTAAAAAGCCACTAGTAGTTTCTTTATGTGTGAGCTTTGTTGCTGAGCAAGTCAGAACATATTTCTAATGTCAGGAAACTTAGAAGTTCTTTCCGCAAATCCTTACTTATATTTGGTCTGTCCAGGTGCTTTTTCTCCCTTTTTCATTATACTTACTCTCCATTTGAGAAAGGAGGATGTTTTATGGTTACCAGCAGTCCATTACTATGTTTTAAGGCAGTAGCAATTTACACAATTTTGACCTTGCAAAATAGCTAACTAAATGTCTGGTACCCACAGTTTCTCCTGATTGTAAGAGGGGACTTATGGTTCCTCAGTGCATCACAAAATCAGAATGTTTGGTAGCATTTCCATTTTGCAAAAGTGTTACTGAGAGGATATATTTAATAGGAAGGATGTCATCATCAAGTTGATCTTTTCAAATAAAACACATTTCTTTGATGTTCTTTTGAACCTTAGTGTTTCATATTTTCTGCATACTGCATCAGTGAAAAAGCAATTATTTAAATACCTGCTATAAAACCAAGGGAACTCCAGAAAAGAGTATTCTGACTGTTTTCTGCATAACAGTTCCTGAGAGGCAAATGAAGGCATAGCGCAAAGTAGAGCTGTATCTACTGGAGAACAAAAACAAAACAGAGGTGGATAGTTGTCAAAAGGGTGTGGGTAACATCTTCACCAATATGCTGAACGTGTTGGTACTCTGGATACACTTGTAGAATTTACCTTGAAAAATAGCTTGTCTTGGCCACTATGGACAGCTTATGAGAGTTGATGAGCATCATCATCACTGCTCAAGAGCAGAAATTCTAACTAATGCCTGAGCAAGATTGTAAAGAGAGTCACTGAGGTTTGGTTTGGATTTGGTTTTGATTTTGCTTTTTTCTTTGGTTGTTTGCTTTTGTTTGTTTGAGGGGATTTTTAATAGCCAGAGTGAGTAAAAGTTCAGCAGATAAGTAAATGAAGGATAATTGAAGAGTTTATAAACCAGAATTCTTGGGTTGTGCGTTGTCCTTTACTCCTACAGGAAAAGACTAGAATGTGACAGAAAGAAAGTTGCATAAAACATGGTACTTTACAAGGCTTTTTGGACTACTGCAAAAGCCTTCTTCATTTGTGACATATTTCTGGTTCATCATATTTGTGGCCCCCTTGTGGGACTCTGCAGTATGTCTGTGTCTCTCCTGTACTGGGGAGACCAAAACTGGACACAGCACTCCAGGTGTGGCTTCATCAGTGCTGAGCAGAGGGGCAGGATCCCCTCCCTGGACCTGCTGACAATGCTCTTCCTAATGCATCCCACTCCATCTGCAGGAAGGTCACACTCCTGGCTTCTGTGCAGCCTGGTGCCTCCAAGATCAAGGTCCTTTCCTGCAGAGCAGCTTCCTAGCTGGGTAGCCCCCAGCATATGCTGGGTTGCGTATATTGGTGCATGTATTAAGAAAGTAATTTTCTTTCTGCTTCATAGGTCTGTTGTTGAAATGAAGTTTAAAATGGTTTTTAGCAGATTATTTTCTACTGTTGTGGTGATAAAATGAATTTTAACAAACTTTCCAGTACAGTTGTGATGACTCCTGAAATTTCAACAGTTCTTTTGGAACATAATGATTTGTAAGCCTTGCTCAAGTGAAAAATTTCTGAGGACATTGTGAGTATCCAAGTAAATGGCACTGCTAGATTACAAGGCTTTTTAACCTGTGCTAATTAGATAAAAATTTCTAGCTTGTTAACTGAGGTGTACTGATTTGGATGGAAGATAAAGTAGTGCACGTGTAGACTTCTACCATGTTGATGAGTTGCTGCAAAAGTGTTTTCTGTTGTCACTGGATCTGATACAAATGCAAAATTTATTTCCTTGGTGTATCAGTGTATCATATTAGACATCCTGAGTAAAATTACGTTAAGTATTACTAAAGTATGTTCTGCACATAATTGACTTTATTTTCTTTATTGGAGAGTAATGCTGTTCTGAAACAGAATTTAGTATATCTAAATTGTCTGGTGCTAGCTGCATTATGATGGATTAGAAAGTCCAAAAAACCTAATAGTCACTTTGGTGACAGCTTATTTCCTATGAATTTTCGTAGGTCAACAGAAATTGAGGTAATAAGGACCTCCAGTGTAACTCTGACACAGATACGTCCAGTGCTACCTCTAGCCCTTGAAGTATTTCTTTTCTGTAATTCATGCTTTTAAGCTGTTTCTGGAAGAGTCTGTGAATTTTGTCTAGATGCCCAGGTTGTAAAAGTATTTTAAACATGTGTATGGACTATGTCTTTTTTCCTCTCTTTTAAGAGCAGGAAATATAAAATCCCCACAAAGCCCACTAGATTGCATCTCAATAATGAAGATGCAATGTAAGGAATTTGTAGGGATGTTTTTGATAAAAGTAGATTACTTTTTTATCATAATGAAAAATTAGGATGCATCCCAGTAACCATAAGTGCATATCAAAATACAACATTACAGGAATTCCTGGTAACTGCCTTGGTTCAAGAAAGAAAAATACCGCTTTATATAGGTTTTCTTGCAGTGGCACGTGATTTACTGCTTATCCTCATTCTGTGTTGACATGATCTAGAATAACTTTTATGGCCCTTGAGGCCATCTCTTCCAAGGTTGCATAGTGTCATTTGGTCAGATGACTGAAATCATTAAGTTAATAGTGATTTACACTACTACAGCGTCCTCTGTGAAAGATACGCCTTCATTTGCTGAAGGGAGGCAGCTGAACATACATTGTCCTCTTGTCTGTTATCACTTAAAGCAAAGCAGGTTAGCTTAAATCACCATGGTGTTTCAGTGGGCTAGAAATATATAGCCATTTGAAGGATACTCATGTTTTGAAATTGCTCAGTATTTGTCTGAAGTCATCTTCCCACACTGCTGTTGCACTGTTAAGGGAGATGAGTGAGAAGATTCTGTATTCAAAGGCAAAGAGGAGGCTTTTCATGCTCACTGAATCAATGCTTTCTGCCTAACTGAAAACTGAACCTAAATCAAGTGCCTGTGTTGCTGCTTAGTAAATTGAATTTCTTCTAGTAGTTTCACTTCAAGAAATGCTGGTGTCCTGTCCTCCTTTGGAGGTCAACCTCTTGGCCACTCCAAAGAAGCAAGCTACAAGAGGTATGTTGGTACACTGCTCATAGGATTAATTCAGTTCTATACACATATCAAATCAGTAACTAGCAAAGAAGGGTCCAAGGAGGACTGAGTCTGAGAGTATGGAGCTTTCAGTGAGTGGCAGGTACAATAAGCAGAGATGACTGGACCGAATCCAGCCAGTTTATAAATGGAGAAGTCAGCACTCGTAGCATGTCACAAGAGTGTGAGCACAAGATTTATTCAAGGAATATTTAATTAAACTGGAAGGTAATGGAAGATACAGTGTATAGCTCTTCCATTACAGAAAGTACTAGATTGCTTAGATGATTTATTACTGGGAAGAAATAATGGCTTCATGTTTTTTCCAAGATGCAGAATGAAAGTGATATGACATTTTAAAACTACACAGATTGCATTGATATAAACTTAGGAATTTTTGTTAGGTGGAGTTGGGTTTTTTTTGATTGTATATACAAAAGCAATAAATTCTGATAGCCTGTGTGAAAAATTTCAGGTATTGTTGTATAAAAAGTACTTTTGACAAGCAGTACAGAAGTCAGTAATGGAACCATAAGCTGTAATTCAGTTCCTTGTGCCCATGTATTTTGTGAACTGATAATTATTGGTAGGCATGGCACTTCCTTGATATAATTTATTGTCTATTAGTATGTTCTTTGTTAAAATGCTTCTATGATTCCCTAGAAGGACTTGTCATTCTTTTTTCTTCTTTTTTTTTTTCCCTGTGATTTTGGGTATTTTGGAATGGAGAAAACTTGGGTGGATGTGCTGCTTGTCAGCTGGAGATTGACAGTGCTGCATGTTTATGTTGTAGGGCAATTATGTATTTTATATTCTCTAGAAGTCATGTAAGGGGAAGCTGATCTTTGCAATGCTTTTTTCAGGGGCATAGTTTTAAAAACCAGTAGTATAGTAGCTGGAGGTTAATTGAGCAATACCTTCAGCAACAAGGTGCCTTGCAGTGAGTGAATGTCAGTTTTCTTCCTACACTAGGCTATAATTCTTTTCCAAGTGAATTCTTCTTCTGACAATTACATTATGCAGTGAGCACTGATGATCCTTTACTTTTGGGATATTTTGCTTATTTAGAGATTCTGTTCTTTACACTGACACAAAAAGTTCAGTGGAAAACAGCTCTGTCTACTTTATATGACCTAGTAATTAATATATTCTCTCCAGACCTTTAATGATGCTTTCGTGTTTTCTGTTTCCCAATATGTAGCTTTCCATGTGAAACCTTTCTCATGGTTTGGCCACAAAGTCACTCTTTTCATTTACTGAGTTAACCTCACAAATAAAAGTAAGGCTGGTGAAAGATACTATGTGAAAGAGCATGTATGTTGAGATGACAGTCTTTTAGAAATAAGTATTGTATTGAGTGGGACAAAAGGACAGATTTTGGTAAAGTTCGGATAGACTTCAGTATCAAAAAATTGTGTGTGCAGTATATTAAACCAACTGAAAATGTGCAGCAGTATTTGTAATCCAGCATTATAATTTGTGCTGTCATGTAAATACTTTTGCACAAGCAGTTACCAGTTTCAAGAAGGCTTTTGGTTAAAGACACTGAAATAAAAAGGCAAACTTTGTGTCTTAAGCTTGAATGAATGAAGACTTGGTATGAGAAAAGGGGAGAGAAAAGTCAGTTACCACCCTCTTTTTTATGCATAAGTGAAATGTGAGAATTTAAACCATGTAATAAGGTCGTACAATAAACTCCTGTGAATATGGGTGTTATAGGAGAGGTAGAGATGAATGTATTTTAAGAATATAGGTCTTGAAACATGCTTTAAACAGTAAAAAGTTAACCAAAACACTAATATTTAGAGAGCTCTTAGGAAGAGGGCATTTGAGGGGGGGAGGATATAAAGACTTTTCTATAGTCAGGCTGTTTGAGGGTTTTTTTATTCCATACCATGCAGTATTTGTGGGAAATGCATCATATCCAAGTCATCTTGTTCACTTACATTTATGCCTATTTATGCCATTTATGCCAAGTTCACTTACATTTATGCCTAAGTCCTTTGCAGGATGGTCTGCTATTAAGAATATGCTTCTTTTGTGACACTCGAGCTTCTCAAGGTATACAAAACGGAGCAAAGAGACTTTTATCCAGACAGGAGGAATATTTCACTCTAAGGTACAGATTATTACTTTGTTCTAGAGCATCAGAAGATATTTTTGGTTACTTCTTTTGACAAAATGTTAGTGTATAGGTGGGCTGCCCCAGTGAAATCTCTTATAGTCAGACCTGCAGTATCCAAATCAGTGAGACAAGGCTCTGTCCTTTAAGCTGTTGTCTTATTGAGCTGTGTCATGGCCAGAAGGGAGATAGGACATCAGAATTCTGCTCATGTCATTGTCTCTCCCAAAACTTTTACAACTGGGTTGTAGAAGCCATACGGTCAAAATCATTTTACCCTCTATAATAAAAGGGGCACCTCTCAGAAGTCCCTTCTTTTTGAAGGAATCTCTGCTTCCAAGATAATCAAAAGTTAACCAGGACATTGGACACTTCTGCTCCAAATGTATGTGCTGTTTCTCATGTGTAGTTAGAATTCCCGCGTTCCCTTTTATTTCTGATTTTTGTATTCTGTAATCTCTGATAACATGTTTCTCTGTCTGCTATAGTGTTCCATGCTGTTCTGCTTACCCATCTAGACAAGAATAATGAAAATTCCATGTCACTGCTGTTGTCTGTCTTACAGATACCAGTTTCCCTTAGCACATGGATGTTGTAACTGTTCTTGTCAAATCATAGTGCCAATCAGTACTAGCTGCAGTACTGCCAGTTCCTAGTCAGTTATGGAATTTAAATTTTTGTCAGAAAGTATTTGAACTAAATATTCTGTGGCATCTTAGATATAGTTAATATTATTAGCTTCTATTCTGCTTGAAATGTCAAAGTCCTAGGTTGCACACATTTGTGTAATGTGAACATGGTTCTTGTTTCTTTCAGTACTGTCCTGTAGATCTACTTGTTTCTGATCTTGTTAGATAAAACATTTCAGAGGAAAGATTTGACTTTGTTTTGCAACATCCACTCTAATGTGAAGAAAATTTGTGGTGTAGCTGCTGTATGCTGCCTTTAAAACAAAGGTAAAATTCAACACAGTAAAAATAACTTCCTGGTTAAGGGACCAAGACAGTGTTGCAGTTTTACTTAGGGAAATACAGAATGGGAAATAGTTTCAATTTTTGTCATGAGAAGTGTATGCTGCAACATGTAATGTTGCCATGTCAAATCTCATAGCAGTTACCGGAGTTCTCAGCTGAGTATTTTACATTTGCTGATTTCAATTTAGATTTGTATTATCTGCAGAATAAATAGAGTGTAAAAACTGTCTGTCTGGTATGACTGATGGGCTCTTGAGTAATGAAGCCAGGGACTGAAATGGCAAAAAGGGTGGATCTGCTTTTGCCAGTATGGGGGCTGCTGAGTTTTACAGGATGGAGCAGCTGTATGTAAAGATGCTTTTCAGCCACTCTTAAGGTAACTGTGAAAATAATACTATTAATACATGTTGGAAAACCAGTGAGGCTTTAATAGAAGTAAATGTGGCTTCTCCAGTCTGTGGGGTGCTGGTCCCATTTGGGAAGGTATCTACATTAATCTGACATCTTTTTTAGCGCTGATAACACTAGAGAGTCCAATTAAAGTATTTCAAGAAGACATCCCCATACAAGACTACACTGATTGCCCACTAATGTGTATTGAATTTTAGTTAAATACAGCCCCGGGTGCTGTGCTGGAAAGCAGGGAAGCTTGCTATTCAAGCTCTTAATTTCTTTTATATTGATTTGACTACTAATGATATAACTTTCTACTCTAATTAACTGATATCTGCATTAGGCTGAATAAGAGCCCCCTGCTTGAAGCTGTCCACTTGTTTGTGTTATGAAATATGTCCTTCTGTTATATTTTGCCCAGATTAGCTCGGTCTGTGCAAAATAGGACATCTAGAGGACTGACTTTCCTTTTAAATACTTTGTAAAGCAAGTTTTTCTTTCTGTCTCCATTTCTGCCTGTTTTTCCAGGAGTTATGTTTCTGGGAAGCCTGGCCAGAGCTGGTTTACTGACTAGGTGCTTTTCTAAACCTTCCTTCCCCATGGACCATTAGCTCCTTTGACTGATTTGAGGGTACCATGAAAGGTGTAAATTGAGATAAAGATAGGCTATGAAGACCTGAGGATAATGGGTCATTTTTTATGATTTAGGCCATGAAACAGCTATGAGATGTAAGGGATTTAAGCTAAAAAACATTGCTAGATTGGAATAAGAAATCTGATTATGAAACCATGTTGCCAAAATTACAAACCATCAGTTCTCAATTTGGGAAATTTTGATGTCAACATATGAAAAAAATAAAATACATGGATTTTTTACATCACTTAATAAGTTAAAGACCCTTGGGGACACTTAGTTTGAAGAAGTTCATCATGAGCAGCTGTTTGGGTCCATTATGTGTGCTGTTGCCCCATATGTGTTTGCCTTTTTTTTTAGGAGAGGGTTTGGACTCTCAGGAAAAATTATGTGAAGTCAGGATTCTCTGACATTTTTACCTTTGTAGAAGTTTCAAACCCAGTGACAGGTGCTGCAGGAAGCTGCTTTCTCTTGCTGTGTGTTTAAAATTATGTTGGGCTTTTTCATTGAACACTATTTGAGCTGCTCGTTTTCTGATGTTGCTTGAGGGGTTATAGCATCTCCTAAGAAATAGGGGTGTGTATGATTGCATTTCCAGTGCTCATTTGATTTCTTTTGCCTAACTCGACAGCTAATAACTCTGTGCACTTCTGAAGCTAGCACTTATAAGGAGAAATAAAAATACGTGCTGAGTGGGAAAGCTCTGACAGAACTTGGGTAGCAGCTACCAGCTTCTTCAGTCAGCATGTGCTTATGTCACTTAATGGACCACACATACATAATCCGGAATGGATTTGCAGCATTTTCCATTTCTTGCCTGATGGGCATATTGTTAGAAATGCGGCTTCACTGAGGGTGGGGCTGTGTGTATATGCATACACACCCCACTCTCTATATACTGCTAAGTCTAAGAGTCCTGACTGCCATTAGTAAGTGGAGGGTGGACCCTGGTAACAGAGGATGCAGAGAAGGAAGAGTTTTTGAATGCCTTCTTTGCATCAATCTTCACTGATAATACCAGCCCTCAGTGATCTCTGACCCAAAAGACATGGGGAAATGAATGTTGGACCTTCCCTTGGTCAGGGAGGATTGGGTCAGAGAACACCTAAGCAAACTCAACATTCACAAGTCCGTGGGCCCTGATGGGATGCAGCCCTAAGTCCTGAGAGATCTGGTGGACATCATAGTCAGGCCTCTCATGATCGTCTTTGAGAGGTCACAAAGATCAGGATGGGTGTCTGAGACCTGGAAAAGAGCAAATGTCACTCCAGTTTTCAAAACAGGCAAGAAGGAGAACCTAGGGCACTACCAGCCAATCAGGCTCACCTCAGTTCCTGGAAAGGTGATGAAGTAGAAGCTGTTCCTACCCATATGGAAGACATTCTGGAGGCCAGCTCTACCTGTATGTAAGACAAGAACATGATCAGGAGTAGTCAGCATGGGTTCGCTAAAGGTAAGTCACGTTTGACCAACCTGATTACCTTCTATGATGAGACAACTACTTGGATGGATGAGGGGAGAGCAGTGGATATTGTCTACCTTTTGCAAGGCTTTCAAAACTCTCTCTCTCAATGTCCTCATAGGCAAAGTAAGGAAGTGTGGCTGGATGAGTGGGCAATGGGATGGAGTGGCAGATCCTAGAGGAGTGGCACAGGGTCTAGTTGTAAGTCTGTCACCAGTGGTGTTCCCCAAGGTAGTGTACTGGGCCCAGTGTTGTTTAACTGGTTCATCAATGACTTAGATGAGGGGGTAGTTGCCTCCTCAGCAAATTGGCTGATGATACAAAACTGGGAGGAGTGGCCATACCTCAAGACAGTAGTGGAGCCCTTCAGAGAGACCCTGATGCTTGCAGAGATGGACAGAGAAAAATCCTTCTGAAATTCAGCAAGGGCAAATGCAGGGTCCTGCACCTGGGGAGGAATGAACCCAAGCATTGATACAGGCTGGGGGTGACCTGCTGGAGAACAGACTTGCAGGGAGGGACCCAGTGGACAATAAGCTGTTGCTGAACCAGCAGTGTGCCCTGGTGTCCAAGGAGGCCAACAGAATCCTGGAATGCATTAGAAAGCACATTGCCAGCAGGTCGAGGGAGGTGATCCTGCCCTTTTACTTAGCCGCGGTGTGGCCACATCTGGAATACTGTGTCCAGTAAAGGGCTCCTCGGTACAGGAGAGACATGGAGCTCCTCGAGTGGGTCCAGGCAAAGGTTGTGAAGATGATGGAGGGACTGAAGCATCTCTCTTATGAGGAAAGGCTGAAGGAGCTGGGTCTGCTCATCCTAGAGGAGAGGTGACTGAGAGGAGATCTCCTTAATGTGTATAAAAGGTGAGTGACAAGAGGATGGAGCTAGGCTCTTCTCAGTGATGCAAACTTATAGAACAAGAGGCAACAGGCAGAAGTTGATGCACAGGAAGTTCCACCTGAACATGAGGAATAACTTCATTACTATGCAGTGACTGCTCATTGGAACAAGACCAGAGAGGGCATGGTGTCACTCTCACGAGATACTGCACACCCGTCTGGACACAATCCTATGCAATGTGCTCTAGGATGATCCTGCTTGAGCAGGGAGGTTGGACCAGATGATTGACTGTGGTCTCTTCTAACCTGACTGATTTTGTGTGTCTGTTAGTCCTGAAGCCAACCTGCCGTGGTTATCACTGAGCAATTCCAAGGAAAAGACAGTCTCTTGGAGAATTTCTGTGGTCTCCTGTTAGGCAGAAAGCCCAGTCTCTGTTGGGGATGAGAACTGCTGGATAGAGGTGACACTGATGGCCTAAAAGGAGCACATCACACAGTAATTGATGCAAATCCATGGTTCAGTTTGTGTTTTCTCCAAAAATCCTTACTCTGTAATTCACATACAGAGAAATGGAACTGTTCATTCCCCTCTCAAGCACCTGGCTATATTCAAGAGCTGGAAACAGAAGAACAGAAGAGAGATGTTTTATTGGAACCAAGTTTTGATCTGTTTCTTAGGGAAGCTTTGCTGCTTTTGCAGGGGAAGTTGGCTGACATGCCAGAAAGTCTTGATACATCAAAGCTGTTTCAGTTGATGCTTCTGCTGAGGAGGAGTTTGTCCTTAAGGAAGACTGCAGATTTGCCATACACTGGTGCAGAAGGTTGTGGAACCTTTGACATGATATGTGCCTTAGTTAGCTGAGTGCCGTGATAGCGGGATATGATAAGATTGAGCTTAGTTTGAAAAGTTATGTTTGTATTTTTTTGCAACATATAAGATTATACAAACTTTTAACCCAAAAGCAGAAGTGAATTGTTAAGTTAGTAAGTGTGCAGAACATTTTTACTTGTGTCTGTGTGGCATTACTGATTGAAAATATAATCAGAACTAAACCATTAGAGACATCTGAAAAAGAAAAATTCAAGCAGGGCATTAGACTCAGTCTTGGAAGTACCTTAACACAGGCAACTGGAATCTGAATTGAAAAGCTCAGGCTAGAAAATCTGGATTAAAATCCAGACTTGGGTGGATACCTGAGCAATACTATGCTATCATGAGTAATAGCAGGACTCCTAGTGACATCTGCTAACTGAGATCAATAAAAAACAAATTAAAAATAGTCTAGTAAATTGATAAACTCATCATCTTTTCCATTTCATTACCATTTTATTGTGCTTGATTTGCCAGATGGAAGATGTAACTCAGTGACGCTTGAGAAGAGAGGCCAACCTTGATCTCTTAGTGTTAGCATTTCAACCTTGTAGAGGGACTATTACATCCTACATAGTATGAATAAAACAGCTCAGATATGACTCCATTTTTAGTAAATTGCTTCATGACAAGTCCTAATCTTTCTCTCAGGGCCTTTCTGTGTTGAAAATGTATGTAAAACTGTCATTTTCACTGTGATTTGCAGTTCTTTATTAGTTCCATTTACACTGTGATTTGTATTTGCATATTAAGAATGAAGTGTTCAGTGCACAACAGAGTTTCTGTTGTGATACCACTGTAGCTCCCAGTTGGGAGTAGAATAGCAATTGGTTGTGTAGTGTATTTGTGGAACTGGATTCCTTGTGCATTAAAATTTTTGCACAAGAATGGATTGAAATTGAGAAAAAAAAGATGGGAAATCTCTTAGCTGATTTCTGATGGAGCTATCATAACAGGTGCACATACTCTGATTTGGAATGATGGGTGTGAAATCCGAAGAGTTTGAGGCTGGAAGAATTAGCTGATAATCTCACATTTCTACAGAAAGACTGAGCAATTCCTGTTTTGTAGCCCTGAAAACATAATGGAGCCCTGGGGATCATTGACAAAACAAGCTTCTTAGAGCCACTAGCACTTAGCAAAATTGACTTCAGTTAATCAAAAGATTCTTTAGGGAGAGAAGGGAAAAAAAAAAAGGAAGAAGCTGATGGTTTGGAAAGCTGGAGAACAAGTAACTGTGTGCAGATGGTTAAAGAAATTTCAGATTCTTGCGGTGAGGCTCGGGCACCTATAATATCAGTATCTAATGGGCAAACTTATATTGAAGATAAAGTAATTTAAGTACTAGACCAATGCGGGGAAAAGGTGAAAGGGAGGAGTGTACAGTGATACTTTGCTCACCTTGTGTGGATACAGAGCCATTGACCTCAACTCTCTGGTTGCATCCAGCCAGCCAATTCCTTATCCACCAATATGTCCACCCTTCAAACCTCTGTGTCTTCAATTTGGAGATAAGGATGTCATGTGATTTAGTAATTAATTTTGATTCAGCCATATTATCAGTAGAGCATTTCTCAGTCTTTTTGTGGTTATCTCTGTATAGAAATAATCTTCTCTTGTGTTCTCAGGCTCGCTAGCAATTCTTCTTGCAAAGTACTTCTAGAAGGTCCAGTCCATACCTCTTAGCTATTCAAGCATCTCATGGTGTGAACTCTGTGCTTCTAGCCATACAGTACAGCAAAGGCAAAGATGATTTTTTTCTGCATCAGGATAAGTGATTTGAGTGTTGCTTAATAAATTTTGTCATCTGACAGAGGGAGGAAGAGCTGAATCACATGCCTTATAGAAAAACAAGTGTGACCAATGGGAAGAAAGATGAGCCAAAAATCACACAGTTATTTTGTGCTAGCTTAATGACTGCTTGTTCCGCCCAAAGGTAAAGACATAGTTATCAGCACCATTTATCAGGTACACCATTTTAGTATAAACTTGTTTAAAAAAGGGTAAAGCCCCTTTGTCATCCTAATTAGACAGTAACACATTGATTCCAAGTAGGCCTTCATTTTCTAATTATTTAGTACATAATGTCATTAAACATCTTTGAGTGGACAGGATTGCTCTAAAAGCTTTAGTTCCAGAGCCCTAATATTAGGCTTTTGGCATTCATCCCTCTGTGTGAAAAGCAGTCCGTTTGTTTACCAGCAATTTAGATTCCCATTACTGGGGGAATTAGCAGTGAGCTATTAGTCTGATTCAAGCACTTAACAATTGCTGATCATCTTCTCCTAGCTTGGGGATAATGGAGGTGATCAGCTGTAAATGGAAAGTATGTGGGGCTATTTTCATGAAGGCACTTGGAGAAAATGCAGCATCCCCTGACCTCTGCTAACCCTGGGGTTTGCAAGAAACCCAAACACCAAGTAACTTCCTGGAGGAGAGCTAATCACCTATCAGAAGAGCTTCCATTAGAGACTAACCAAGCTCAACCTACACCGACCCTGGCTCAAATGAAAAAAGGTTCAGCCACAAAGTCCCTGGGGAAGAAGTGATTAGCCGCTGATTGTATTTACCGAGATCTGTTTCAATGGAGGAAGCAGCTGTGGAATAGCAGTGGGTTGTGATTCCATAGCAGTGCTGAACGATCCTGTGGAGCTCAGCAATGCTAGTTGGCTTCCTCTTTCTCCACTGTTGTCTCCAAAAGCTTTGCATGGTTCATGGACACCTCAAAGATTACTTTGACAATTCTCCTTTTTATTCTTGCATAAAGTAGCGTACTTTTGGCAAATAGAGTGACATCATTTTTAGGATGTATTGAAAAAGATGCTTTCATTCTTTACAGATAATGAACCCGTAGCACTTTCCTATCAACTGAAAGCTACCTTTAAGTATCAGCAGATTTTGAGAGGTGTGCCAGAGATCTGTAGCCAGGAATCACTGTTTGAAACAAACAGTGCTTTAGCTTTACCTCATCTGCAATAACATATCGTCCTCCCTCCTAAAAGGAAAACTGCAGCCACTTGATTCTTACTAAAACATTGGCATTTCTTGGAGGCAGTGGGAATTATTTGAACGAGGCAAGGACACTAATTCTGGACTTTCAATTCAAGGTTTGGACTTGCGAATTCAAGGTTTATCTCTTGCATCATCTAGCTTATGACCTCGGGCAAGAAATGTGTATTGTTTCTCCCACTTGTCACAAGAAACCACTTATCTAACAGTTGGCTGAGCTCACCGCTGGAGGACTATATGAATGTCCTTTGTAAATGCTACATTAGATCTTGTTAAGGGATCTAATCAGGGTTCTAGAAGCCACATATGAAGCACCTGACAGTGAGTGATGTCTGTAAAAGTTGTCAAGATTGCTTTGTAAGAGATTCTAACTCTTGTTCTTTACATTTCTTCCCCATAATGCCTCCAGCAGTGGTGACAAGGAGTGTAGCTTCTATGAAATGCAAAGGAAGGCAGGAGACTTCTAGAGTTGCAAGATAAATTTTATTAGTCAGACCTCATATTATTTTACTCTTTAAAAAATAAACTACATTAAATAATTAGAAGGTTCCCTTCTCATATATATGCTCACTGAAAGCTCATTGTTTAGACTGTCTAGATAGAGAATTCTTACTGGATTATTTTTGTGTTTTGTGGATTATCTTTTGTGAGACCACAGGTGGTCACAGGATGTTGTATTCCACTTTCCCAGAACAGAAGCTGAGGGGGGATTGTTGATTGCCCTGTAGTAGGCTGTTCTGACTGGGTTTAAGAAATGTGCCAGTCTTGGAACGTTGGTGGTGCTAACAGAACTGAATTGATAGTGATACTGGCATGACTTTTCTAGTAGCAGTTAACTTGTGCATGCATATATGCTGTGCAATTGAAAAACTGTGATATTTGGAGATCGGGTGTTAGAAAAGTCTAAGTGAAAATGGGTTTGTACTCACAGCAGTGTGAGTACCTGTGAATGAAGGTGTAGTTAGAAGTGAATTTTGCTTACAGTTATTCATGAACAAGCTAAGAGGCAGCTGTGTATTTAAAGGTGCATGAAAAGGGGACATGGGACACTTGGGAAAAAACCCAACAAACTGACATGTTTTGCTTCAATTTCAGTCTAGAGCATGATTTGTCCGACTGTCAAGCATTTTCCTGTACAATCCAGGATATGACAGAAGACTGCGATTGCAATCAATAACCTCCTTAGTAGGGATTTACTGCCCTAAACATGAACAGTAAAATGCTAATTCCTTTTTCCATATCAATCTACCTTACACCACTAAATTTGGGAAAGAGGAAAGATAACAGCACAGATGATCAATGCAGTACATTGTGTACTAGCGTGTGTGGTACAGATCACTTAGAAATCTAATCCATTATTCTCACAAATATTCTCTCTGTTGTGTGGAATAGTGGAAAGAATAACATTTTCTTCTTCCCTGTCACTCTCCATTAACTTCTGAAGATGACAGACGCTATTACATTACAGTCAAGAGTCTTGACACGTTTCTAAGTCCCAACATATGGAGGATGGTCTAATGTAGATATTATATTATGGTTACTCAGACTCTGTTTTTATTAAATAATGGTAGCAAACATGTGGAAACAGTGCTGTTGCTTGCTCCAAATAGCCATATTTCAGTAGGTAAGGAGAAATACCAGCATTAGTAGTCCTGTTTATTAAGAAGACATATTTGTTCCTACTGCATGTAAATAATACATTGCTTCTCTGTGTGACAGAATAGATGACGCTGCTGCATGCATGATTTCTTTGCTCTACCTGCCTAGAAACTAAACAGAAGTCTGGAATGGAAATAATACCACTGCAGAAGGATAATTACTTTGATACACACAACAATGTAAGACTCTGTAAAAAGGTGTCTGACAATGACTGGGAACCACATCATACTACCTAGCTGGTGCTTCCCTGGCAACAGATAAAGAACAAGATAAAAATACTCAGCTGTTCTGCCTCTGTTCAGGATTGTAATCTTGTTTGGATGTGTATAGTATTGTTCGGATCTGCTGCCCCTCAGGATGAGCAATGGGTGCTATATGTGTGCATGGAGGAGCTGTTTTGAGCTGAGTTTCTGGCTGTTTGAAAATGAAGGCTGGCTGATGAGGCAACTTTTGCACACAATTGATTGTAGACTGTTAACCTATGCCCAGAAATCAATATTCACTTAACACCATATTTTAACAGACAAACGCAGTACAAACTAACAGCAGTTACACAGTGCACACATTTACATTCAGAATTAACAGGTCATGAAATAGCGCTTGGCAGAGGAAGAAGATGAGGCTGGAAGGGGAGAATGGTAACTTGAATATGTGGACAGGTACAATGAGATTTTTGCAACTGAATGTTCCAGGGTTTTGTGGTAAATACACCTTCGGTGAGCCAAATGCATTCTCTAAGGGTTACCAAGAAGATTTGTCCTGAGGCCAGGCAAGATCATCTTTTGCTGGATAAGACTAAATCTACTGAAGTTGAGCACTGTTCATCTTGAACAACAAAACCCCAGTGTGTTGCTAGCAGCAATAATGGATTATATATATGTTGAAGGGACAAAACAGAATGGAGCATAAACTCTAGTATAGTATTCTTGATCTGGACTGGTATTTTTCACATACTTAAAAGAATGGATTTGAAAAGGGAACTGAAAGTAATCTAGCGATGGTGTTTACCAAGGACTTCACATGTGTGTTTATTGAGCTTTACTTGCAACCCACCTTGAAACACAGGTTTCTAGTCTTTAGGATGGTATACTCTATGCCTTCATAGGCTTGAGAAGTGGATTCCAACAAACATCATTAGGTTCAACAAGTCCTAGTGCAAGGACAGCTCCCAATATCAGTACAGAGTGGGGGAGTGAATGGATTTGAGAGCAGCCCTTCAGGAAAGGGACATATGGGATAGATGGAAAATTAGGGATATATGGGTAGATGGAAAATTAGACATGAGTTGGCAAAATGCACTTGCAGGCCAGAAAGCCATCCTACAGCCTGGGCTACATAAAAAAAGGCATGGCCAGCAGGCTGAGAGGCAATTCTCCTCTGCTCTACCCCACCTCCCCACCTGGAGTTCAGCATCCAACTCTGGTGTGCCCAGTATATGACAGAAACAGACCTGTTCAAGCAGGTTCAGATGAGGCCATGAAAATTATGAGAGGGCTGGAACTCCTCTCCTATGAAGAATGGCTGACACAGTTGATGTGGTTTGGCCTGGAGAAGAGAAGGCTCTGTGGAGACCTTGTTGTGATTTTTCAATACATAAGGGGGGATGATAAGCACAGAGAGAGACTTTTTACCAGGGCCTCCAGGGACAGGATATGGAACAACGGTTTTAAACTGAAAGAGGATATATTTAGATTGAATATTAGGAAAACATTATTCTCTGTGAGAGTGGTGAGGCACTGCCACAGGTTGTCCAGAGAAGCTGTACTTGCTCCATCCCTTCAAGTGTTCAAGGCCAGGTTGAAAGGAGTTTGCAGCAACCTGGTCTAGTGGAAAGTGCTCCCTGCCCATGGCATGGAGGTTGAAGCTAAATTATTTTTTAAGGTCCCTTCAAACCCAAACCATTCAATGATTGTATGCCTGAGGAGGAGCTCCAGATGGTGGGGTGGTTGGAGACACTGTCAGGTCACCCCTACAATCAGAAATCAGACCTTTGATTTAACCTATTAAGCTGGAACATTAGCCTGTTACTCAAAATGTGTACACAGCAGAAACAATGGTGAGAACCGTACCTGCAGAGCTCAGCGCAAACTGACAGGGGGGAAACAGGGTGCAAATATGTGGGAGGTTTCCAGTGATTGCCATTCTGGGTTAAAGCCATTCCTCTTGTCTGAAAGCCTTCTGTTTCCCAAAGGTAAATCTGTATTGGGACATGCCTGGATATGGAATAATATTAATAATATGGGAAGGAAAGATTCCATTTATGCTACATTAATGTGGGCTCAGCAACAGGGGCAGGAACAGAGCCAAAGAAGGCCCGGAAGCAGCAGCTCCAGAATATACAGAGGAGGCCATAGGCATACTGCTCTGTTCGGAGGTATCTCGCAGCCTCTTCCCTTCAGCCACCTAGGAAATAAAAAGCAGGTGTGAATCCCAGTTAGGCACACTTATGCTCAATCATCTGGCTGCAGAACCTCCAGCTCTGAGCACTAATGTGAGACTATTGAAAAACCTGTGGCCAGACATACAGCCTCTGCTTGTCTGTGGAAGTAAAAAACTAAGGTAGAGTAGTCCACTGTTCTGCATGCACAGGGCGTCCCTTGGTTTGATGTCTAAAGTCACATATTTCCAGATCTAAGGTTTTTCATCTACTGTCTCTAGCCTACTTGACTCACTGCTTTGTGAAGGCAACAAAGCATTGTGTACCTGGGACATTGCTGAAGAGAGAGATGTGCTGGCACTGTCTCCTTGGAAGCTTACGGAAGATGAATAGAGTAAGTCCTCCTGTCTTTCTAGAGCTGTCTGCTTCAGGTGCATTTGAGACCGAATGGTATTTTCTGAAAACAGAAGTAAAGCAAGAGTCATACTGTACTTTTCTTGTGCACACCTTGGAGTCTAGCGAACAGAAGTCTAGAAAAGCTATTTTAGGAAAGGCACTCACAGGCTGTGTGGCCTTGATTTAGAAAACACATATTCTCTGTTTGGTAAATGGCCTGTCAGTTTGTGGGTTTACTTGTGAGATTGAGCAGACTGCAAAACCAGTTTGAACTGTACTTAAAGACTTTTGGGTCCCTCTGTGACTTTCCCAACTCTGTATTTTGTAAGGGACAGGTCTGTAGTATCTCAGATGAGATGACTAAATTGTAGATATGTCTATAGTGCTGGGTGTAAGGCTTTTATATACAGCAGGAGGTAGGTTTAAATATTAATCATTTATGTAATTATGCCATTTTCTTTTATATCCTCTTAAAGCTTTTACAAACATAAAATATTTAAATCTCATCAAGGTATGTTGCTAAAATGCTAGGGAGGTGAAAGAAATACAGATTTAGGATTACACAGTTGCATGTAACACATCTTCTGCAACTGCTATGCTGAATCTAGTAACAGGCTGTGTCAGGAGCTACTTATCTTGACTAAATAAGTGAGGGCCAGGGGTGGGTACAGAAACAGAGGATGAGGAGGGGAATCCTGACCCCATAATCCCGGTGCACAGGTGTGGTTACTCAGCAACCTATGGATGTATGACCTCCCTTTGGTGATGTTTTTGCAGAGTGCCCTTCATTTGAATGGTATTTGGAAATAGCTTCAAGGGTGTTTGAGATGAACAGAAATGTTGCCAAAAGACACAGAAACACTTCTTAGAGCAGATCCAGGCTGATCTTATAGGTTCCAGAGGAGATCACAGAGACATTGCAGAAGAAGATAAAACTATACACAAGAGTAATGCAGCACAGGATCTTGAAACCACAGGAGTTAAATTTCCCTCAGCTGAGCTGTTTCTCTGTGATGTGACTGATGCTTACCAAGGCATTTGTTGCTCTCAAACATGCTGAGTATCTGGTCACACTTCTCCTTCTGGTTGCCGCTGTTCTCACACGTACACCACAAGGAGACCTCCACACTGGAGTTACTGACGTAGTTGGGTGTCATGGGTGTGCCTGTCCCAAACCCCCAGATGAAAGAAGCATTATGAATCATGTTATACTAAAGGAAATGCTGTTCTTTAGGAATGCTGCCCTAAAGGAATGTAGAAGCCTTCCAATGTGATTAGTTCGTTACCCAGGCAAGGTCAGGAGTGCCAGCTAGGTGGCCCAGGCTGGATGAACCTACCTAAAGTCTGCTGGGCTGTGAGAAAGTGTTGAGATTGCTACCCCTCACTCAGGCACTCTGTGAGATGTATTGAGAACTGAAGCTGGTGCAAGCATTAAATTGAAAAGGATTTTTATTTTAGGATGTAAAGGACCTGCATGGACTCAGTTGTGGTACTGACATGGCAGCAAAAGGTACTCTTGCTTCTTGTGTAACTGGCAACACTGTGTAGCCAGGTGCCTTTTGACAAAAAAATGCTGCACAACTGTAGTGTACCACTCAGGCTGCATTCACTTAGCACAAAACCAGCTGAGCCATCTGGAAAAATTGAAAGTATAGTCTAGATTTACTAGCTTCTGAGTTAGTGCTGCTCTTTACATCCTCTTTTGAGCCACTCTGCCAAAGTATTAGTAGGTTAGTAAACAACTAAAACCAAAAAGTAGATAGTAAACAACTAAAACCAAAGATGACCTTCTAACAGCTGATAGTGCTATGTTCTGGCTGGCCCTGAGAACACAGTGTGCACAATACTAACAAGCTGTCAGGAGTCTAAAAGTCAGGCAGTGATGGAATGCCATGTTTAATTACTGCTGTGATAGGATGTAACTCCAGCATTAGAAGTTACTTAGTTCACACAAGCCCACAGAGCACTGTTTAGGAGGCACTTAGAGCGCTTTGCACCAGCTGATGATGCAAAGAGGTGTTCAGAAATCTCAGGCAAGGATGGGGCAAAGTACAGGAAAAAACCCCATGGAAGACCTCTCTTTGGACTGCATTTACCTCGGAGGCAAGGGAAAGCATTAGCATCAATTAGTAAGGCATATTCACTGGTATACTGAGCACTACCTCCTGCAGGAGACCAAGATGGTCCTTCACAGCATCAGTGTTCCTGCAAGTTTGTGGCCCGAAAGCATCCGCCCTGTATGTTTCTGTTGATACCACTTACCAATCATCCCCATGTAAGCCTGCAGGCATGCAGCATGGTTGTGCAGAGAGCAGCCATCTGGAGACATGTCTACAGGTTGACAATTTTGTTGGAAGTCAGCCAGACGGGATCTGTAGGAAGGAAAATGAGACCATCAGTGTCGATGTTGTTCTCTTGGATAACATCCTCTGCTGCCTGACCTACTTGCAGATATGGTCTTCTAAGCAGGAGTCCAGAAGCCAGAGGCAATTTGGTTTGGTGTTATACTGGAAGGAACAATCAGGAACAATGGTTTTCCGGCGTCTTTCTCCACAAAATTCATCTTGACATGGACAAAACAGGATCCTTTTGGTGAAATCCTCAGGAACTTTCTCAAAGAAATTCCTTAGCCCTCTGTGGCACTTGCGCTGGTCACACACATCCTCACTTCCTGCTCCCTTGGTGCAGATGGAGGCATAGTCTGTGCGTAGACGAAAACACTTCTTGCTCAGATTACAGACATGTGTTGCTTTCAGGCATGGATTTGTTGCATCTCCTGCTAACTGTGAGCCTATAAAGCCAAAAGAAACACAAAAACCATGAAGCAAGTCTCCAGAAGAGATTCTGTATGGAAGCAGGAGCACTCCTTTCTTGATGGTGAGATTAGAAAAATCGAAAAGAACTAAGCAAACCAGTCCTTCTATGTGCCTGCAGTATGACACTGTAATTATACTAGTTACAAAAGAGTATTTCTTTTATTGGGTCATGGTAGGGTGCTTGTTTCAGAAAATGGATCATTGTGGGTTATTACTGGTTTCATGGGCCTGGATATGTGGCTATATTTACACTTGGTAGGAGTGACAAATTTAGGCAAGTAGCCAGAGCCGTCATTCCTTTGATTAAAGGGGCCATTACCCCAAATTGTTCTTAATAATCTTGAACCCATGAAAAAGTAAGAGAGGGCAGCATTATATCATGTAACCATTACAATTCTTACCTGATACCAGAGCTGCCAGTTTATTATAATCTGTCTTCCAGTGTTCTTCCTTTACTGGATTCTCATAGGGAGAGGTCTCCAAATTGAAATAGCCTAGGCAAGATACAAGATATTTTATGCAGTGGGAGATGGGAGAAATGCTTTGTGACCAGCTTATTTATTTGTTTGTTTGTTTGTTCTTAAATGGATATTTTTCTTATTTATGCCTGGTTCTTTCCTCAGGCTGGAGTTCAGGAATGCTCTGTCTCATTCAGAGCTAAATGCCAAGAATGGTTCTTCTGGAAATGTGAAGCTATTACTGTGTAAAACCCTCATTACATTTTGTTCAGCTGGAATTTGGTCTATGTTGTCATTAGGATTTTTCAGCTTCAGTAAATGTGAGTAGCTGAGCAGCACAGGCAGGTTCTAATGGGAGGTCAAGTAGAAGCATCCCACAAAAGAAAGCACCAGAACACTTAGGGATGCCATGGCAATGTGTGTCATTATCACGTGTGTTTTCAGTGATGGACAGACAGTACCATTGTGAGGTATTTTTCACAGCACTAAATCTACCTATCTCAGTGTAGCTGTCTTTGTCTCTTAGAGTCACTGGTGTATTTGAAGGGCTGGTCTCATAACAGATCAGTTTTCTCTGCTTATCAAACAGAGCAGTAATGAATTCTCTTTACCAGGAGATATGCTTCCAGAGCAATTACCTACAGTGCTGGGAAGTGGACTTTCACAGTTGTTTTCAGCTGGGGGGTGGGGGTAAGCCTTACTAGTAAGTTGTAAATTTATATTATTTCATCTCACCATCTGTCATGCTGGAGTGAACAGTCCAGAAAATGCGTAAACAGTGCTCCTGTCTTTTCATGCGCCGATGACACTTGCAGTGCAGCAAAGAGCTGTTCCCGAGGTCAAGCTCTGCATTCAGACATCTGACCCTGCTATCATGATCCAGCGAAAGGAGGCGAGTCTTGGCCAGGGCACAGTTTTCCAGAGTTCTGTACGTGGCATTGCAGGTGGAGTCAGAGAGGCACAGCTGCTCTGCCACAACACAGTCACTGCTGGGCAGAGACATGAGGTCTCCTGCTCAAGTAGAGAAAGGACTGTTAGGACCCCAGTCAAGATGAATGCCACACAAGCACTTTGTTCTGCAGGGATCCTTTTTTAACAAGGACTCCTTGCAAGAGGCAGAACTTGTTGGGATCTTTCATGTGGAGTAGTAAGGAACAAGAGCTGTCTCCATTTAGAAAAAAACCTGATGAGTATAAATGAAAGAGGGAACAAAAGGCTAAATAAAAGTCTCCAAAATAATTTTGTTCAACTTGGCCAGGAGCGGGGATTGATCTGTATTTTATGGACTAGTAAATCCCTGTGAAACCTTGGGGTTGCTGAGGCCTACTTTGAAGAAGCTCTTCTATCTGGGTGCTGAAAACTGCAGTGCAATAAGCACATAATAATACCATACTGTGTACTGTGAGTCAGTACTGCTGCAGCTACTAAAGAATATGCTGGTCATTAAGAGATGTACTGAGAAAACCATTTATAGGGTATAAAACCTGAGAAACTGAGAAAACCATTTATAGGGTATAAAAGCAACTACTTTAATGAGACTGAAGACTTAAGAATGTGACTTAAAATGAATCCTTAACAAAGGATGCAAGTAGCTTCATATGGAAGTGCTGATACACAGTCAACTAAAGTACATGGAACCCAGTCCCTAAAATCCCTGCCAAAAATGCAGATGAAGGTTTGGCCCATAAGAACCTCACGAAGTTCAACAAGTCCAAGTAGAGGTGCTGCAGCAGGGTCAGGGCAATCCCAGACCCAAGTCCAGACTGGGAGATGAACCAATTGAGAGCAGCCCTCCAAAGAAGGACCTGGGGGTTCTTGGGGAGAGCTGGTCCCACGCACTTGCAGCCCAAAAAGCCAAACATTATCCTGAACTGCATCAAAGTCAGCATGGCCAGCAGGTCGAGGGAGTAAGTTCTGCCCTCGTGAGACCCTTCTGTGGTGCTGCATCCAGCCCTGGGGCCCTGAGCACAGAAATGCCATCAACCTGTTGGAGTGGGTCCAGAGGAGGCCCAAAGAAGGTCCGAGGGCTGGAGAACCTCCTGCTATGAGATAGGCTGAGAGAGCTGGTGTTTTTCAGCCTGGAGAAGGCTCCAGGGACACCTCCACCAGACCCCCTTCCAGTACCTAAAGGGGACTTATAAAAAAGGAGGGATAACAACTTTTTTATGCAGGCAGATAGTGATATGACGAGGGGGAACAGTTTTAAAATAAAAAGGCAATATTTAGATATTAGGAAGAACTTCTTTATTCAAAGGGTGGTAAGGGCCTGGCACAGGTTGCCCGGAAAAGCTGTGAATGCCCTATCCCTGGAAGTGTCCAAGGCCAGGTTGGATGGGACTTGGGGCAACCTAGTGCCTAGGTCTAGTGGAAGGTGTCCCTGCCCATGGTGGGGGGGTAGATCAAGATGATCTTTTATGTCCCTTCCTACCCAAGTCTTTCTATAATTCTATGATTATGTTGTCATGGATAGGTGAATTCAGTCTGTAATCTTTCTTCATTTCTGCAGTATTTGAATCTATACTAATAGTAGAAGCACAATGAAGTCTCAGAACAAGACAGTTTGCTAATAAAATTTATATGTAGGCTGGTATGCTTCTTCCCTTCAGGTCAATATTCCTTGGCTGGTTTTAGGAAATTATTGTGTGGAGCCTTACACCTTTAGTGTTCTTTGGGTACATCATCTTACCCATCATCCTCTTGTTCAGCAGGTGCAGTAGTACTATTTCAATCTGCCATCACTATGTTGCAACTCATATTGCCCAGTGCACCATCTTCACCATGTAATTTGTTCTCTCACTTCCTTCACTTTTACTAGCTTCATCAGTTTATTTGCTGTAAGCAGTAGAATGCATAATTCCATGCCAGCCTGCTTCTCAAAGTTTCTACTTTGTCTACAGCCCAGTAATATCTAGGTACCTCTGTCTCACTTGTACAAGTTTCTTTGTTCTTTTACTTACTGTATTTAGTAGTTCACCTGCCTCTTACATAGAGACTTGATGACTTTTCAAGCTCCCTGAAAAACATCTCTCATCGGGAATGCTTTGTATCCAGAACAGTGGGTTTAGGTGAAGCTACTCTTAACCTAAAATTTAAAGACATAATTTACTGGCTGTGAATTGCTGTAAGCCCTGAAATTTGGCAAGTTATTCAATTTTTTTTAAATCTCATCTTAGTAGTCCAATAACAATGTGAAAGAATGAGAAAGCTAATTCTTTCCTAGATCTGTGGTCTAGGTCGCAGAACAGTAAAAGATGTATGTGTATGGGAATCCCATCTGTAGTTTAAAAAAAAAACATGTTAAAAGGTAATAACTAATTAACACATTAGGATTATTTATACCTTAGAAAAAAATGGATAGGTAATACAATACACCTTTATTCCCCCTTTTCAATGTCCCGACATATAGATATGTCTATCTTGGCGCATCCATGCTATAAAAGGGACAACAATTACAGAAGGGAAGCCCTTCCTTTACTAAACACAGTTACCAAAGAAGCATTGGCATTTGGACATGGCAAATTGGGAAATCTTTTGTAATCGTGTGGCTGCTACTATGGTCTAAGTGCAGCAGCCCATCTTTTAGCAGTCAAAAACCAGCTTTTTCTGAGTGCAAAGCACCCCTAGACAGAAACTAGGAATTCTTCAGAGCAGTTTCTAATTTCCTTATTCCTAGTCACATCAGCCCTGAAGACTGAACAAGATATGAACTGGAAAAAGGAGTAATTTCAATCCTCAGTTCTTGTGATTTGGCAGTAGTAGGAGGCAGAGTAGAACACAATCAGCTGCATCTCTGCAGGAGTTCCTTGGATTGGTCTTGGTAAACTCAGCCTCGTCTCGGAAAGCTATGGGCCTGAAGCATTCCAGAGGGGGAATGCATGGGGGGTAGGTACCAAAAACTGCTCTGGACAGAGCCAGCGAGAGCGCGGCGCAGCCAGGACCAGCTCAGGCGAAGGAATCCCCGCGTTGTGCCCGTCCGGCCGCATTCAGGGATCGGCTCCCGGCATCTCCTCTCACCTCCTCACGCCTTGTCTCCAGAGCAGACGTTCCCCTCCCCAGAGCGTCCTTCCAGTTGGCCACAACTACACTGGATGTTCCCCGTTCGGACTAAAGCAGCAGCCGCCTTTCCCGGTTTGAATCGCTAATTCCTACCCGCTGCCTGCGCCCGGGGCAGCTGGAGCCGGGAGAGACGGGTAGCGGCTGGGAGTACCGTGCTCGGGAAGCGCTCCGCGCCTGCCCGGCATCGGGGGGAGCAGCGGTCAACCCTAGCGACCGCGACCCCGGCGCCGCCCCTGCAACTCGCAGCCGCCTGCGGCCGGATCGGGACGCGGGCGATCCCGCTGTCTGCCCGCCGGGAGAGGAACGGGGACGTGCCGCCCTGCCCAGCCCGCCCCGCGCCCCGGGCGCTGTTACCGGCTCGGGAGAGAAGCAGCCCCAGGAGCAGCGCCGGCCCCATGCTGGCGGTCAGTGGCTCCGAACACCAGAGCTGCAGCTCACATGCTGCACGCGGCACCGCCTCGGTTCTGCTGAGCCCGGCCCACCCCGTCGAGGTGCGGGCGGCGAGCGCCGCCCCCGGCCCGACCCACCGCGGGTCCGAGACCCGCCCGCGGGGCCACGGCGGGTGGAGAGGGCAGGGTGCGGTCCGGGCTGGTGCGACGCGGGGCAGCCGGGAGGGTCATCCAGCGGCCTCTGTCCCCAGGGCGACCGGGGAGCCGCTGGGCTCGAGGCGGGGCAGTGCAGGGACGCTTCAAAAGGGGCGTTTTGGAAGGGACTGCGCAAGGCGTTTGTTTATTGATTCATAGCACACCTCAGTACCGAGAGCAGAGCTGTGACTGCGCCCCCTCGGGGCCGTACTTGGGTAAAGGACAGTAAATCTCCAACGGGAGGGAGTGTTCTTGGAGGATACAGAGGCTGACCGCCTTTTGAGTAGACTCCCCAAGTGATTCTTGGGTCTGTGGGAGGTATGACTTGAGCTTGCGGCTTCTTCCTTTTGGTTTTATTGTGAAGGTTGTTATTTCGGTTTCTTACCTGTTGCTGGCTCTGTCTTCATTGAGCTGCTCGTCTGCACCCACACGAAAGATGGTATTTCTGAGAGCTCACACGGCATTTAGGCAGCTCTGTTTCTTTTGAACAGATGCTTCCTTTTAGTTTGCATCCTAAGATCAAATTAACTAATGGGGAAAAGCTGCAGTCCAACATGTCAAACATTAGTATATGAAAATGAGGGAAATGTTTTGTAAGTCAATTGTTTGCATAAGTAGAGAGACTTACCCCACCTTCCCAAAAGCCCCAACAGAAAGGGTAATAACTGTGCAAATACATTGAGTATTCACAATCGAATTTAGGGGTGCCCTCCTCTTCTTGAGTTTTTAAAAAAGATTAGTTCTACTGCTTATTGCAGGGAACTGATGTGAGAGAATTCTTCTGAATGGAAATTACTCTATATCATTGTATTAAAGCAAGTAGCAGTTCCAGTGACATGCTAGACATTTCCTCTCTACATCCATGACTACCACAGCCAGTGAAGAGGGGGTTTGACCAAGGAAGTATTTTGTTTGCTGTAGGTGCTGAGTTAGTCATACCTTTTTTTATATAGTACTAATGTTATGAAGATTATAGCACACTGGTGCTTCTGCTGCTTTTTTTCAGGATTTGACCACTACAACCCTTCTCGAGTCAAAACCTGAGCACGTTACTGGGAAGTGCAAAAGATGCTGAGTCTGATCCATTTGTCAGGAGTACTATCAGAGAACTACTGGGGGAGATAGCACAGAGGAAGGCTGAGCAAACACTTCTCTGCCTGGGCTAATATTTACAGCACCACACTCTGCTCTTTACAGCGCTAGAGACAGACAGCAGACATTCACAGCTAATAGTAACACCTGTACACTATAGAAATATTAACCTAATGCAAACAACCCAGCAAGAAGTTGATGTCTATATTTATGGAAAACCAAATAAAAGCTTCCTCCATTTCCTAGCATGAGTGCTAGCGCCCTAAACAGCTCTGGCTGCTCATTGCCAAAGAAGGTTCAGGGGGTTGACATCCAGAGCAGCTACCCATAGTTTTGTGTTTCAGTTCCTGGGATACTTGGCCACTTCTGGCTCAAACAGTTTTACTCTTTTGTTCCTACTGTGAGGAAAGAATTCAAAGCTATTCTTGTATTTTAGCCTCAGTGTGGTTCACAGCAGAAAGGTCAGAGACGGCTAAGTGTCTGTCTGGTTAAGTACAGTCATACAGCTCAATGGGTAGACTACATCTTTGGTAAGAATAATTGTAAGTCATTCTACAGGAAAAAGGAACTAAGAAATTTATGATGAGAAAAATTCAGGGTGAGCAATGGACCTGCTGAACAATATAGCTGCAGTCCAGAGGGACTTTGAGAAATGAAATAACTAGGTCAACAGGTGCCTTATGACATTTAGGAAGGAGAGTCAAGTTCTGAAACAGGGCAGAGTGACCCCATTGCATCTTTCCTGGATGAGGACTGAGTGGATGAGGAGCAGTCTGCTGGAAGGACTTGGAAGTTGCCATAGATACCAGTAAGCTGTGATTGTGAATAAAAAAACCTAGACACCACACTATATTAGGAAGAATATGGCCAGAGATTGAAGAAGTTATTCATGTCTGCTTAGCAGTGGTGTTGTGGTGGTGTGGTGGCCACACTTGGACCGCTGTGCGCAGTTTCCTGCCCCTGAAGTGGAGGAACTAGAGAGGGTCCAGTGGAGGACTACCAATATGATAGCACATGGCCTACAAATTGATTATCAGAGCTGGGCTTGTTTGCTTGGCAAAGTGGAATTTCAGAGACAATCCATTACTACCCTACAGCTACTTGAAGGTGAGCTGCAAAGGTAATAAACCCAAATGGGAGGTGATACAAGAAATGGTGATGGCCATAAATTTCATCTTGGGTTGTTCAGGCTGGGTGCTAGAAAAGAAAAACTGTTTCACTAAGAAATTCTTGCAGCGCTAGAACAGGTTATCTAGAGATATCAGAGTCTGTATCCAAACGTGCAGAAAAAGCTACAGCTGACTTGCTATTTTGTTGGTGTTAGTACTGACTAGCACAAAGACATTGGATTAGAGACCCTTTAAGTCCCTTTTCACCAACTAGTTAAGGAAATGGTTAGTGTGCACATGCTTGGATGGCAAAAGCAATTTAAGGCATGAGCATTCAGAAGAAAAATTATTTGTACAAGGAAAGCAAAAATACTTTTTCAAGAGAAGAAAGGAGGAGTACCTTAGAACAGCGCTGCTCTACTACCTTAAGTCTAATTTTTTTCAGAGGCAAGGACATAGACAAAGTAAGCAGTTTTAATAATGCTTTACGCTATATTTTGATTCAAAGACATTTAAGTGATGCACTGTGAGCCCATTTTTCTGACCCAGGTATATCCATGATGCATATTGTCTCTCCTTGTCTCAAGTGAAGCTAAATTAGCTTGCAGGACAGTGGATCTGGCAGTGGCAAGACAGACCTAGACCTTAGGGGTTATAGCTGTTCAATGTAGTCAGAAAAACAATGGAACTGTCATGGTTTTGGAATGGTATTTCCCAATTTAGTGCTCCCACTAAAACACCGCTGCTTGCTCCCCAGCCTTCCTTCAATTGGAAGAACATAAGGCAAATATCACAAGTGGAGATAAGAAACAGCAATGAGATAAGGAACAGTAACAGCAACAATATTAATAACAAAAGGTATAAGACAAAGAAATTATTTGCATGGATGGTACTGACTGGCTCTTCCCAACCATGCTTTCCCCCACCAGAAGGAACTGCTTCTCCTCAGAAGTGAGAGTCCCTTTCTCTGCCCCCAGCAATGTGAGGTGGTATCAAATCATATTAGGGTATTGGCCATGCCCCCTCCCATTGATCTGTGCCAAAACCAGGACAGGAACCAAACCAAAGATTTTACTTTCCTGTAGGCTGGAAACGTACTTAAACAGGTATTAAAGCAATCAAGTTAAAGAACATGGATTAAATTATTTCCCCTTGTTTCAGCAGCAGTCCTGCAACTGCTTTCCACAGTGAAATGGACTAGACTTCATTCAAGCCATGAGACTGAGGACTCAAGGCCACATTAGTCCACAAAGATCAGTGGTCCCACTCTGCTGCCACTTTCACTCCCTTTCAGTGCTGTGGAATACAGAACCAGAGCCAGTAGGTTCTTATTTTAATCACTCCTGTAAATTTTGTCCTCTTTGCTTGTAAAAGAGATGGGCACATGGCAGGCAACAGCTCAGGGGCTGTTTACTTTACATTTTATCAGCAGCATTAGGTGCTTTAGAGACTACCAGGAAAGACTGAGGTACAGGCCACTCCTACTGAGTCAACAGTATGCCCCACAGCCAGGAGGGACAACCATGTCCTGGGATGCATCAAGCAAAGCACTGCCAGCTAGTCAAGGGAGGTGATTGTCCTGCTTTACTCTGCACTAGTGTGGCCTTACCTTAAATAGTTTGTGCAGTTTTGGGCAGCACAATATTAAGAAGACATGAAGCTACTAGAGACCATCTAAAGGAGGCCACAAGGATGGAGAAGGGTCTAGAGGGGAAGCCTTATGAGGAATGGCTCAGGTCACTTGGTTTGTTCAGCCTGGAGGAGTCTTGAGGGAAGACCTCGCTGCAGTCTTCAACATTCTCACGAGAGGAAGCGGAGGGGCAGGTGTCAATCACTTCGCTCTCATGACCAGTGACAGGACTCAAGGAACAGGCATGAGTCTGGCAGTTTTAAGTTGGATATCAGGGAAAGGTTTTTCACTCAAAGAGTGGTTGAGCACTAGAATAGGCTCCTCAGGGCAGTGGTCACAGTGCCAAGCACCTGTCTGAGTTCAAGAAGTATTTGGACAATGCTCTCAGGCATATCATGCAATCCTTGGCATGTCCTGTGCAGGGCCAGGAGTCGGACTCGATGATCATGATGGGTCTTTTCCAACCAAGTTTATGCTATTATTCTATGATTCTGATACATGGCAGGACTTTGCACCACAGCACAGAGCTGCTGTATCAGCTGCTGACAGATGAGGCTTTCTTTACTGATTTTGCCCCTGGCAACAAGGTTTCCAGGATTTCCACTTTCTTTGTCTGTCCTCAGAAAAATCTTCTCTTGCCTCCTATCCCTTGTGATTTTTCTAAGCATCCAACAGAGTACTTTCCTGAAGAGCTGTCAGCAAGAATGTTAACAGGTGAGGAGGATACCTGAATGCACTATGGGAGATTTTAACTGAAATTTTTATACAGACATGAAGGTCATCCAGCATAAATGTAAACGGCAATTCCATGGGCCATAGACAGAAATCTAGGGCTGTTTGGGTAATGTGTTAGAAGGCTTGTCTCTGAGGTTTGGCGTGCAAACCAAATGGGTAAAACTACCCTTTTTTTTTAGTAGCCACATATAGCATAACACTAGATTAATTCTTGACAACTGTTGGAAACAAGTAGTAGTCTCACTGATGGCCACAATTTACATGCACCAGATTATTATTTTTTGAAATTACAGGCAAAGTCATTAATTCATATTCCTTAGCCTGCACACAGGCAGATTTTTGTCTCTTCCAGGTTCCTGGTACCAGCCACTCTTCATGGTTCTGTCACTATTTCAACCAGTTCATGAAATAATCTGAGCTATTTAAGGGTCATCAAACCCAGTGGATCTGAAAACACATTAAGCACTCTATCTTTGCCAAACATTCTTACCTTGCTATTGTTTAACTGCCTGAGTGTGTTTCAGCACAGACAGGCAGCAACCAGGACAGCCACACGCCCATGGCTAAACCCCAAAGAGTAATTTATTTCCCTTCTCTTGCTAACTGGGGGATCCCCAAAGTAACTCCTTGGCAGAAGCACACAAGGGGAGAAACAGGCACCATTAAACTGGGTTCATGCCAGAGGATCCTCATCATTGCTCATAGCAAGGGTTATTCCCAGCTTCGTGTTTACAGTCCTCCTCAACAGGCATTTAACCCATTCATCCCAACACATAATCACCAGCTGGCATTTCCAATTATCACGTTGCTTTTTGCCCACCAAAGTTCAACACAGAGCAGGAGGAGCTCACACATATTTATTAAAACATGTCGTGGCATATCTGAATGGAATGTGGGAGGTATTGAAGAAAAAGGCCGTGTGGAAGTAGATCAACTGTATGGACCTCAGATCAGGTACCAGGAACGTTTGTGTAATAAATAGCTTGATTTTGTTCTTCAACAAACTTGCACAGACACTTGTAATAAATAAATAATAAACTTGTACAGAATTTGCTTAGTGATGTCGTGATTTATGCAATGGATTCTCAGGATGAGCGGGTATTGCTGATCCACTCCCAGGAGCACGGGACAGGTGTGGGAGACACGGCTGCAAAGGTGGCGAAACAGAAGCAGAACCGCTTTGAATGGCTCCCCGTGTTGTCTCATGCACAGAGAGCTTCCTAGGAAGATCTGGAGCTATATCCCAGGATCCACCTCCCAGCTTTTTGAAACCACTCTCCTGGCCTATTCCCTGCAGCCCCAGCCGGCCCGATACCGGCTGTGACCCGGGAGTAACGAACGACGCCGGAGCGGCCCAGCCCTACTCGGTCTCGTCCCACTAGGCCCTGCACACCCCGCATTCCCAAGGTCCACGGACCGGAAGCGGAAGCGCGCGACACCTCAGTGGCGGCGATGCCTCTCGCGTGGGCCCAGGCCCGTCTTTCCGGTTCCGCCGCAGCGGCGCGAGCGGCGAGTGACGGGTTTCGGGTCCTTCCGCGGCGCCGAGGGCGGCGCGGCCCCGCCCGGCCCATGGACCGGCACAAAGTGAAGCGGCAGCGTCTGGACCGGATCTGCGAAGGTGAGGCGGGGCGGGCGCCCCTCTGCAGCGGCGGCAGCAGCGGGCAGCGGGGAGCGGCACCTGCCGTATGCCTCGGGGATCCGACGCAACCGCTGCGCGCCTGTGGGGCTGAGCGTCTGCCCGGCCGGCGGCGAGAAGGGCCCCGTCGCCCGCGGAGGCGCTGCCTACGGCCTTCTGGAAAGGGCCGGATGCTAGTGGCTGTCGGAGGCGCTGTGGACGTACAAGTTATGCTCACTTAAGGGGGAAACACTATCTGGGCATGCTGGGATGGAGGGGGAGCAAGACACTGGGGAGGAGTTGTGAAGCGACTTTGTCACTCGGTTTCAGGAGCCTGGAGTAAGATGGCATGCTGTTGAGTAGATCATCTCTGTTATCTCATTGATAAAACACGCTTTATTTTTTCTTTATTAAGTGGTGGCAGAGGTATTTGTGGATTTCTTCCTAGCCTCTTTTCCCTGTGTTTGTTTCCTGTTCTTGTCTTTTGCTTTGCCTAAGCTGTTCCTAAATACTATTAGTGACTTATTGGACTAGCAGATGAGGGTTTCAGAGTTCTTGTCTTTCATGTAATCGCTCCTGCTGACTTTCCTAATAGGAATACGGCCTCCTATTGTGAATGGCCCAATGCCAGCACGGCCACTGGTTGCACTCCTGGATGGACGAGATTGCACTGTGGAGATGCCCATCTTGAAGGATGTTGCTACAGTGGCATTTTGTGATGCTCAGTCAACTCAGGAAATCCATGAAAAGGTGGGCAACAAAATGTGCAAGATTCAGAAGTAGAGTTCTGCCTCTTAGGTAACCAAACCATATATTGATTTGGACTGGTTTTTGTTATAGGTGCTGAATGAGGCAGTAGGAGCTCTGATGTATCACACCATTACCCTTTCTCGTCAGGATCTGGAGAAATTTAAAGCCCTCAGGGTCATTGTGCGTATTGGCAGTGGCTATGACAATGTTGACATCAAATCTGCTGCAGAATTAGGTATGATGATGCCATTAGGTGTCTGTTGCGATCAGAATTGAATGTGAAATGGAACACTCCACGTGTTTTTGTGCTTTACAGCTGAGTGCATTTAAAAACTTTTATGTACAAAGATTTGGAGCTGCACAGTATCAGGTGTCTTTAGGAAGCTGACTAATAGAGGGACTGGTAGGTGGCTTAAAGAGTCTCAGTTTTCAGATTGCTCTGCTATGGATGTTGGTGTCTTTGTTGTTGTTTGGGATTCAGGAACCTGCATATTGTGTCTAGATAACGTTTGGTGAGGTGACTTAGGTTTTTTTGTGACCCCTGAGCAAAGTGATGTCTGAAAGCTGCCTGCAAATGCTGATGCAGGATAAACTCACTGTAAATGCTTCATGAGTTTTCCTCTTAATTTTGTATATGCAAGTAGGTTCTGATTCAAAACTTTATTAGTTATCCCTGTAGAACCCTAGGCATGTGAAAAGCATGTGGATCAGGTGACAAAAAGCTGCTCTTTATTAAAGAGATGTAAGTGAGACTTCTGGACCTTTTAGTCTCCTAGGTGATATGGATCACTGAAGCACCCTTCGCCTTCTTTTTCAAGTTTTTCAAGTGTAAGGGATTCAAAAGCTTCCTTAATGTAATGCAGGTCTTTTAAGCTTAAATCAAATACAGGCATTAGTATATAAAATTGAATTGCAATTGCATTGCAATTTTCAGGTATGTAAGAACAGATGAATTGCTAATAAACGAAGAGTGTGTATTGAGCTTGTGCTTGAATAAGGTCAAAAGAGCCTTTTCATCTGGGTGATTCAAAGGAATAGTCTCAAGAGTTGCTGTCAACGTCCTTGGCTTTCATCCAGCCTTTACATATTTGTGCTGAGTTTGGAACCTAACCTAGTCTTACGTTTCTCTACTTAAGGCCACCATCCATATCTTTGATTCATTCAGATTCAAAGATTTCCCTTTTCCCCCACTGCACACTCATTAATCCAAGGTGAAATGAGTCAAAGTTCTTTCACCATCGAACCATTGTTTGCCACTTTTGCTTTGGAGCGATAGTATGATGACCCTTACACGTGGCCAGAGTTGCTTTTTCATGGACAATTAATGGTTATTTTCATGCTTAGCCAGGCCTTTGCATTCATTCTGAGGTAAGATACTGTTCCTTGTGTGTTATGAATCTGCAGGCCAAAGGGCTGTTGTCTGTGTTTGTGCTTTTTTTACATTTAGGTATATTACTGCATGCTAACACAAATCTGTGTCTGGCTGTGTAACAGATGGATGCATGGGGCTTGTCTGGAGTAGAATGAGATGGTAACCAGTGAGATTAAGAGAAATTGGGTTTTTCTGTCACCCCTTCTCATGTCCTCTGAATTGTCTGTGTGGCATTATGGCACAATTGGAAATAATTTGAGAAAAGCAGTCATATATCTGGGATTGTCTGTGGACATTGCTCTCCTAATTCTCATGGGTAAGCACAGGCTGAGTTTAGCCAAATGTCTTCTCTGAATAGGCTTACGAAACAATGATGCCTTCAACCATTGCCTAGATTTTATTTCCGTTTTTTAGCTAGGTGGAGGACTTCTGAGGCAGAAGAGTTGCCTTGGTTTGGCAAGTGGCTAGGGTAACGTTTGGGAAGAGACCATTTTTCCATCTAATTTTTATTTCTTGGCTGTTTTGTTGAATGAAGGATAGCAGGAGTGAAATAGTATGTTGCCAGCTTTCCCCCTCTTATGTTTTTTTTTTTTTAATAGACTGCTCAGGACTTACCAGATTTTGATACAGTGTTCCATCTTTTCCGACAGTAATTTATGTTTCTAGAACTTCAGCTCTGTTTGTGTTACTAATTTACCTGATAGTTGTAGCCATGGGTTTTATGGTCCTTGTGGCTGTATGTTATTCTAGAGTGGGAGTGTTATGTACTGTTATTTTGAAGCATAACTTCAAATGGATTTAGAGAAGCTCCTGGGGCTTCTGTCTGCATTTAATGAGTTAGTTACTTATTGTTGCTCCTGGGGAGGCTGATGCTTGCAGTGAGCATCTGGACTGTGAGGCATGAAGAGCTCAGCCGTCTGTCTCAATTCTTCTACAGTCTGCCTGTTAATCTATGAGGAGTATCTGTGGAAGAAGTGCATCTTTTTGAATGCAGATCTCTTAAAACAGTCAGCTGCTTGTATCACTTGTATGGCCCAGTTTTCTCATTTCAGCCTGTTTGTTTGTTTGCTTGTTTTTCTGGTGAGTGTGTCAATCAAATAGATATTTATAAGGAAGGAATGATATTTCCTGGGGGATTGAAAAGATGGCTGGTCACATCTGTGTTGTTGTAGAGTGAAGCTTTGAATTGAATCCTGTGTTTCTTGAGTTCTGGAGTACTGAATTCTGTTTCAGCATTTGTGCTTAAAGAGCTTTATGTTGGTTTAGAATTGTGATGCTTAAAATCTTTTATGACCTCTATGGCTTTGTAGGGATTGCAGTTTGCAACATCCCTTCCTCCTCAGTAGAGGAGACTGCTGACTCTACCCTTTGCCACATCTTGAACCTCTATCGCCGTGTTACTTGGCTACATCAGGCTCTGCGGGAAGGGAATCGAGCCTCGAGTGTAGAACAGATTCGAGAGGTGGCTGGAGGTGCTGTGCGTATCCGTGGGGAGACTTTGGGCATCATTGGACTAGGTAAGTGATGGGAATTGTTAGACTGAAAAGGGAACTGTGAACGTTTTTGGGAAGCTAAGAGTCACATACTGAGAGAAGTGATAATTCTACAGCTGTTCTTTGTGAAACACACTGACTCCTAAGGAATGCTAGTGCCCTATTCTGGATGTCTTCAAGAGCTGGGTGTATGTCAGGGGATTGGGTATTCTTTTTTCGATTTCAAATGGTTAGAAGAATTGGAACATTTATGCAGCTCTTCTTGGTGACTGTTTCCTTGTGTGCCAGGCTCTGTATCAGTAACAAAGCTGCCTGAAAGGTGGCTACCAAGTCCTTCTCCAAGTTCTTGTAGCCAGATTATTATCTCTGACTCAGAGTCCCAATTTGGTTTGAAAACAACTGCTTCTTGACTGAGCTCTGGCTATTGCATGGGGAAGAACTATAATTAGCTCCGTAGGAGCAGTACTGAATAGCCTCCTCTGGATTCCTATGGCAATCCTAGGGGTTTCCTGGGCTGCAATACCTTGAGCCCTGGCAGTAAACTTCAGTGTAGGCTCCCAGTCTACCCCAGTATCTTGTCTTTAAAGTTTGTTTTACCTTTCCTTGATGATTGTGGGTTTTCTTTTGTGAAGGCCGAGTTGGACAGGCAGTGGCTCTGCGAGCCAAGTCCTTTGGCTTCAACGTGATTTTCTATGATCCCTATCTGCCGGATGGAGTGGAGCGATCCTTGGGTTTACAGCGAGTAGGAACCCTGCAGGATCTACTAATGCACAGCGATTGCATCACATTGCACTGCAGCCTGAATGAACATAACCATCACCTCATCAATGACTTCACTATTAAACAGGTGCAGCAGGAGCTTAATATCCTCCACAGAGCACTGTGGAAATGAATGCAAACCGAAACTGCTGCTTTCACAGAGGCTGAGAGCGTGTGAATCCTGCTGCCTCTGTTGTGTGCCTCCTGCTGCCTTTGGAGGCTTGGCGCGTGTGGATCCGGGTGCCTGTGCTTTGTTGCTGTATAGAATTTTATGTTAAGAGAAGAATAGGATTGGCTCTTCTTGCAAAGTAGTTTCCTTTAAAAAGAATATTTTATTCCATAATTTAAATTTGGAAGAATATTCCATAATTTAAAATTATCTTTAAAATAATTTACTGCACTGGTTAGAGCTAGGTGTGGTGCGGCTGGGACTGTGTACATTGTTTTACACAGCCCTGCTAAAGCCTCTCTGCCCAAGCCCACTGCAATGTCAGTCTCGGGCTAAACTCCACTAGCCTATGAATGATTTCCAGTGCTTTTTATGAGAGACATTTGGACATTGTAGTCCAGTTTTCTATAGCTGGATACTTGATTCATGATTCATGTCCTCTTTCTTTTTTAATGTAGTAGGATTAATATGGAGTGCAGAACTTGAGAGTTCCACTTTTGCCCTTGTTGTCTTGTGGTTTTGTTTGTTGATTTTTAAAGCAAATTTCTCAAGCATTGCTTGCAGGCATTTTCCCTTTGGTAAGCTTTGCAGTGAGAGCACTCCTAGTTCCTCCAGGCCTCATCTAATCACTGCAGACTCCTGCTCATTTCCAGTAGACTTCCCAAGATTCACTTAGCTTCCGTGAGGAGTCTCATTCTCAATGCACGTAATATTTTTCTTCTTCCAGATGCGTCAGGGCTGCTTCTTAGTGAACACAGCCCGGGGAGGGCTGGTAGATGAGAAAGCCTTAGCACAAGCCTTGAAAGAGGGGAGAATCAGAGGAACAGCACTGGATGTGCATGAGTCTGAGCCTTTCAGGTAATGTTGTACCTGCATGCTTGCTGCTGTCTGGTGGTTCACCTAAACTGGATAATTCTTTTGGTGGTTTGGTGGGGGTTTTTGTTTGTCTTGTTGTTTTGGGGGGTTTGTTTGGTTTGTTTTGGGTTTGGGGCGGTTGGGCGGGGGGGGAGTTGTTGTTTTAGTTTTGGGTTTTGGGGTTTTTTTGTTATTTAGGTTACAATGACGCCCAGGAGGACAGATGGGGTTATCACTCCTGGAAAAAAAAACTTTTTCTTCCCTCCAGTTTCTCTCAGGGGCCATTAAAAGATGCACCCAATGTTATCTGCACCCCTCACACTGCCTGGTACAGTGAACAGGCTTCCATTGAATCCAGAGAAGACGCAGCTAAAGAGATCCGCAGAGCTATTACAGGTAATGAAGAAGATTTGCAGCTGCTGCCAAATTAGTGGTTTTTTGTAAGTTCGCTGCAAGGATTATGCAGTTTGTGTTGTTGAGACTTATTAACTAGTTTCTGGAACTGGAGTGTAAGTTGATAATTGTATCTTTGCCTTCTGAGAATTCTTGTACCTAATGCCAGAGTGCGTCTTTCACTCCCTAGGAAAGCCTTTTTACTTACGTCTTCCAAATCCTTTGCAATAATTCCTTTGACAGTTTTACTGTATGGTTTTTCCTTTGAGTAGTACATGTTGTCTCTTGAAAAAGGTGAGGCTTGGCAGTTGCAATTTGTGGCAATAATTTTCACAAGATCATAGAAGTGGGAATAAAATATCAGTTTCTTGCCATCCTCAGACACAAGATACTTAGAGGAGAGTCTCCCATGCCCAGTGTTATCCTGTGGAGGTTGATGAAAAAGATTTTGCGTTTTTCCTTTCTACTTTCCTTTGTAAGTGCTGCAGGGAACAAGTCTCTCCTACCTGTTTTCTGGGGTTTTTTGTCATTTTTGGTGCCCTTGCAGGTCACATACCTGACGCTTTGAGAAACTGTGTTAATAAGGAGTACTTACTGTTAGCAGCTCAGTGGTCCAATATCGATCCTGCAACTGTCCACCCAGAACTCAACGGAGCTGCAGCTTACAGGTGAGATACGTAGGTAATCCAAGCATATCTTCCTGCTGAAGTAAGACAGGAGTTTGAAAACTGCTTGTACTTGCAAATAGGTATGTCTCTGTTCCTGTAGGTATTCTATATGAGCTCTTTCCCAAAACTTAACAGCAGCTCTTCTAAAGCTCTACTAGGATTTAACATGTGCTTGGTCATATTTAGTTCCAGCTGCATACTGGTCAATATTTCCAAATCCTTGGAAGACATGCCCAAGAGATACCTTTATATAAGAAAGCCTGCTGAATGCCCCCCAAAAAGGACTGGAACTCAACATTAGAAGTTGTGCATATCATTAGGGCTATATAAAAAAAGCACAGTTCTTACCTGTAGCCCAGATATGGATTATTACTGAGACAACATCCAGTGGATTTGTTCAGTAGTCTAAATAGACTGTTTTTGAGTTTATCTGCTTACCTGTTAAGTGATTGTGGGCAGGTTGCTTCCCTTCTGTTCGTCTCCCATCTGCAGAGCAGGAAATACATTTTCTTTCCTTCTATGAGAGATCTACAGAGGTTGAGAGGTATTTATGAAGAGGGCATAGGGAAGCAGAATGGAAGTAATGGAAGAATAGTTCATTAGCAATTCATGACTATCACTCTCCTATTTTTCATCTTGCATCTAGCTGTTTTATTAGTTCAGCTTCTTACTTCTTCTGTCTTGGAGCCCAGTGAAGGATAACTGCAGCTTACACTTCTCCTGCTGATGGGGAGGGAATTCCTAGCCCTCCGGGTGCCTTCATAGAGTGCCTCACTATGTTTTCAACTGGAGATAAATTTTGTATCTGTTTTCAAATGCCTAGGATGTGACCTCAGACTGTCTGGGTCTGTCTGCAAACAGGTGTCATTTGGCATTAGGATACCACTGCTACTCTTCAGCTCTGGAGACTTTTCCTGTGTTCTGTCTCAGAGGATTTCTGTTAGAGGGATTTGTTTTCAGCACGTCTGAGGGTGTAGCTCCTTTTCCTTTGAATAATTCTGTTGGACAAGCCTGTAATTTCTATGTTTTTGTTGGTTTTAGGTTTCCTCCAGGAGTAGTGGGAGTAGCCAACCCTGGGCTACCAGAACCACCAGTAGTGGAAGGGATTGTAGCTCATGGGATCCCTCCTGTTTCTCACTCTGCACCACGTACCCCTTCCCCAGGAGAGACAAGCAAACTGGATGCAGACAGAGAGATTCCTGCTGACCAATAGCAGCATGTTTCTCTCCTCTCCTTTGGCAGCAGAAAAAAGTAGGAGGGCATCTCCTCCTAGGACCTTCTTTAACACCCTACAGACACTGTTTCCTGTTCACATGGGACAGGAGAATGCATTTCATTGCTGACAAACTTTAGCTCTTGCCTTTATTTTGTAACCCTTTAGTTATAATTTCTTAATGAATCTTTCTCCTTCTCTGGGGCATGGCAGCAGTGACCTTGCCTCCCCTTGACTTCACGAATCAGTTCTCCCATGTACCTGTTTCAGTTATCTGTGACAGGGAACTGTCTTTGTGCGCTTGAAAATGGAAGTGAAGCTGCCTGATCAGGGATGGTCCTCTGTGTTCCGAACACCGGACTTAAGTGCACACTTTTCATTTGTGACTTGTAGCTTAAATTTAATTTTGCTGAACCTCTTTTAAGTGTAGCCATGGGGAATATTAGAAAAAATATTAGTGAATTGGAGAAGTTGTGACTATTGTCTTCATTATGCCCTTGATAGAATACAGCCAGGCTAAGTTCTGTGTGTTACTTCGCTTGTTTTAATTAACATTTCCTGTGAGAACAGGCATAGCACAGGCACTGTTAGTTCTTGACCATACAGAGTTTTCTCTATGCAGTTCTAGGCCTGAAGTTAAAATAACAGTCTCAAAGCCAGCCTTTTAAATAAATTCAAAGGGATTAAAATGTCATAAAATGTATTTTGGTGGCCACCATGTTTGTGAGGCTTTAGAATAGTTCTCCCTGGAGTCTGTAACTTGGAGAAGGTAAGAAAATGCAGAGATGGGAAAAACTCACACGGAGAGACAGCAAGTAGCAATAATGTGCAGCTGTGGTTGCTGGTACCTTGTAGGCTATTGGCAGTGTTTATCCACAAGCGATCCATCAGGCTAGAATTCTAAGCTTTAAGATACAGTTTGTTTTTTTTTTTCTTTTTGCATAATTGCATCAGCTAGAAGTAATGTTCCGCTTGTCTGTGCTGTTGGATAAGGCAGCTTTTAACAGTCAGAAAAAAGTTTTTCACCCAGAAGGTGGCTGAGCACTGGAGCAGACTCCCAAGAGAGGCTGGCACAGCACCAAGCCTGTCTGAGTTCAAGAAGTATTTGGACAATGCCTTCGGGCACATGGTGGGATTCTTGGGGTGTCCTGCGCAATGCCAGGAGTTGTACTCGGTGATCCTAATGAGTCCCTTCCAACTCAGCATATTCTATGATTCTGTGATATACTACATTTCTATGGCAGGGCAGGCAGCAGGGCAAGATGGCAGTTTGTTTTACATGAATAGGCTTTGTGATACTAAAGAAGAAATAATACTCTCAGTTTTTAACCTGAAGCCAAGACAGGATTGTTGCTGGCAAGTCTTCTCCATTTCACAAATGATTGAATACCAATTGCTTCTTTGAGGCGTGGGGAGCCTTCAGCAAAAGAGGTTCCACACGAGATTTTTCTTTTAATTCCAAGTCTTCCTTTAATTTCATCTTGTTACACTTTGGTTATAGCCTTTCCATGCACGAGATGTAACAATGTCTGATTGATTTGTTCATGTTGTTTGGATATATTAAAGTAGGTGCTATATGGGAGGCATACCCTATGTGTGGGTTTCTCTTCCTCCCTTGATTATTCTCTCTGTTGTGTGTCTGTGACTGGAAGCTGAACAGATGGGAACAGACTGGAAGAGCAACTTAAAGTATGGACAAAAATCCTCTGTTTAGGCTGTTTAGTTTAGGAAGGTAAGGAAAGCTTTCAGAATAACTAAGTTCTCAGATTTATTTTTTTCCTGGTTAAACATTTTTCTTCAATACTGCCTTCTCTATAATGGCTTACTACTAATACAGTGATTCATTCCTTTCTCCTCCCCTTCTCCACTCCCCCCAGTAATTCAAGAAAGGAAAATAGTCAAGAAGTAAACTTCAGGTGTTTTCTTACAGATTTTACACTTTAGCTGTTTAGCATTAGTGAGATAATACTAGTTTTCTAGTGCTGAGTATCTTTTTTGGATAAGGTATTTGTCTTAGTGAATTTTCTTGGCTTCTGTGTTTTTGTGGATGATGCTGATTCTACTTCTAATTCATATACCTCCTTGGCTGCTCAGGTTTAGCAGATCAGACTGAGATGGTGGTAGGCATGAGTTACAGGAGAACTTTTTCTGAACAAAAGCCTGGAGCTCAGAAGCCCGTTGATTGCAGATGTACCTAAAACAACCATCAGCACTTTCCTGAATTCTGTAATCTCTAGGAAATACAGATTTCACAAGCTGCTGTCTCAGAAACCTCTTCTGACAGGCAGGTGTGGAAAAGTTTTCAGAGAGCTCATCTTCTATTACCACATTAGGGAAGCAGTCTGTCAGTAACTACTCTTTATTTGCTGCTGAAAATTCCTGCCTTGCTTAGGGGTTCAGGTTTGAGATTATTTTGTGGTAAGGGGCTTCTAGTTACGAGCTTTGAGGATCAGAGTACATTGACCTTGTCTTTCCTAGAGCAAAATGCAAGATAGATTTATTTTTTTAGAAGAGGCAATTTATTTTTTTTTTCTTCTTAACTGCAAGTATCGCTATAGACAGTCAAATAACTGAGCAGGGGAAGAGTGGAAAGATCTCATTTGGGGGAAACTTGGGTTTCTCAGTTCAGATATTTGGTGGCTAGATACACTAGTGACTAGTAAGCATAGGAATTTAATGACTGATGTTGCAAGAAATATTTCCAGTTATGGGTACCGAGGAGTTGAAGCTGACAGCACTGATGGTGGCTCTGTTCTATCCAACATGACGTAGGCTTGTTATTGGATATGACAATAATTTTCCCTTGATTAAAGCCACAGCGGGAAACATTGAGGTAAAAATTCAGAACTCTCATCTAGTCCTCAAAGAAGGACTCTTTGCATTTATAGGATTACTCTGCTTGTGTGCCGTTTGTACCTCTGCTGACAGCCTGAACCTATTATCACCAGTCAAAGGCTGTTCTGAATGGATAGCTCAAAGGAAAATTTACCAGTACTAAAGCATCCTGAGGTTTTCTTTCCCTGAGTGCCAAGTGCTTTGTTAGCACTCTTTACTGTGTGATACACTGAACTTGCAGCTCCCCCTCCTAAGCTTAGAGCGGTATACAGAAGTGGAATGACTTTTTTTTCCTTCAAGACTAGTGCAGAGCTTTAATCCCAAAGAACAGAAGTCTCCCAGGGTGAGGCAGGAGTTCCCTAGCTGCACTAATCTGCTTACAGGAGGTGCTCACACTATCCCAAGGTACATTCTGTTTGTCAGGGTCACTGCTGCTGACCAGCTTTTTTATAGAGGACTCAGAGTTTCAGAAATATATTTTTGTAGACAATGATTAAACTGTGAAACATTGAAATAAAGCATGTAAAAAAAACCTTACAGCACTGTCCTCTGTACAGATGTTTTTCTCACTTCAGTTCTCTCCTGGATCATTAGAAAATGTTTGATTACTTCTTGGATATATTTTAATAAAGGTCTCCAAAGAACATGGCTGCTGTCTATGGAAGGGGTAGCCTTAGATACAATATTGAAAGGGAGGGCTGAAAACATGTACAGGTGTGTTAATTTCCAGGTGTTCCAACACAGGTGAGTGTCTGCACCAGTCCCACTTTTCTCAAAGTATGTAAATTCCACAAAATCGGTCCCTGGATCAGCCTCTCTGGCAAATTACTTTCTTTGTATTCTGGAGCATGACTGTGAAGGTGGCAGTCTGGAGAAGAAGCCATATTCTGTGCTTTAAGGGACACCTTTGGATGTAAGCTGATGGTTACTTCTCACAAGCTGGAATTGTGGTATCTGGTTTTGCAGCCATTTGAGTATGTAGTTTAAGAGCAGTAGCTGTCTTTACCCTTTCACAGTAAAGTAGTATTTGAAACTAACACACAGCCCATGGAACTGATTTTTCTAACTTGTAATAGAGGTTGGTGCAACAGAATTAGCGTAGAAAAGTTGTTAGGTATTTCATAAATTGAATTTAATTCATGCTTTATGGCCTATGCTGTCTTGGTCAATCATTAATGACACCTAGGAAACCCCTAGTATTGGTGTATTTTATCACTTTTGGCCCACCTGGTGCTGTATACCATTGGAATATCCAGCACGGTGCTTGGGAGATGAGAAATGCTGGTCTGCTTTATCATGACAATGGGAGTCTGAGCTGGTGGAATGGGAAGAGGCATAGGAGCATTTGAAATCTTTCACATGGTGGTACTATTTCTAGTGCATAGCTGATGATCTTACTGTTTCAGTAAAGAAACTTAAGACATGACTGGTCTTCAAAGAATGTAGTACTGATCTTGGATTTACCATGGCACTCACTTAGATGCAAGACATAATGGCACTGCTACCATTCAGTAATGTTTCATATAGGCATTGTACTTAAAAAAGGGGAGAGTTGGTAAATCTAGTGGTGTGTAGTAAATCAAAACTAAGATGTTGTACAGCACAGGAGGAGAGCACTGAGTGCTGATGCCACTGATACTCTGAAGTTTTGTGTAGCTGTTCAACTGGCTTTGGGCATTGCCTTAACCATATTCCAGTCAGTACATTGTATCCCTCTAACTAGAAAGTAACAAAGAGGAAATGTCATCTACTTGAAACAACCTAGCATAATTACTTGAATAAATGAAAGTAAAAGCAAGCAATTTGCCTTGCTGTTGCTAATTCAGTGTTAAATGAGACTCTGCCAGAGTGAAGAAACAATACATGCAAAAGAACAACCTACTATAAGAGTATCCTTGTGCTGGTATGGAGTACACCATCTGCTCCTCTTTCCAGCTTATGTCAGTGCTAGTGTGCCTGTACTGCACAAGCAGAAACAGATATAATATGGCGTGTCATTTTTCTAACTGTAGGATGATTAAGTATTTTGTGGTTGTTCATATTGAAAAGGGGCAGGTTTAGGACATTGTGCTACACTACATGACAACTGTTCAGATGTAGTAGCTAATCACAACAGCTGAATTCATTTACGTACTGATTTTGTATCTTAATTAATTCCTAAATGCACGCCTTTCCAAAATCTGCCTCTCTGGAAAGCGAAGCAGCCGGCCCTGTGCGGCGCTGCTGTCCTCTGGGGCCGGCAGCGGTTCCTCATGCTATCTGTGGAATGCAGCCTGAGACGCGGGCACTCGTTCTTCTGTGTGTTTACCTCGAAATTTAGGTTAAAACCCTTTAATTTCTGCCATAACTCCAGGTTTTGAACTTGGCTGTCGTGAGAGATTCTGCCTAGGGAAGGCTCATACCCGCCGATGGGTCCACTTACCCCGCCACGGGGCTTGTGCCTCCCCGCCCTGGCCCCTCAGACCGCCCCGGTCCCGCGCGGGGCGTTGTGGGGCCGGGAAAACAAGGTGGGGGGGGCCGGGTCCATCGCGCAGTGCACGCCGGGACGGCGGCGGGCGGCGCTCGGGCCCAGCGCGGGGCAGGAGCCTCTCGGTGCCTCGGGCGGCGGCGGCGGCTCTGCCCGACGGGGATGGCGGACGCGGCGGCCTCTCCCGTGGGGAAGCGGCTTCTGCTGCTACTGGCGGCGGGGCCGGGCGAGGGCGAGACGGCGGGGTCGGAGCCGGGGCCTGCGTTGCCCGCACGGGCCTGGCGGAGCGGCACCGTGAGGGCCATGAGCGGAGCGGTGCCCCAGGATCTGGCGGTGAGGCCCGGGGCGGGAGGGGGAGGCGCACAGTACCGTGGACGGGGCCTTGGACGGGCCGTGCTAGACTGTGGGCGGGCGGGGTGCCGCGGCCGAACTGTGCAGGCGGCCCGAGCCCTCCCTGCAGCGCCGGGCCCGCCGGACGCGCGTCGGGGCTGGAAGCGGCGGGCCCAGCCTGCGGCGAGCGCGACGGCGGAGCGGCCGGGCAGGTATGTGGCGGGTCCAGCACCGTGCGATGGTTGGAAGTAACATACATGTGAAACGAATACGTTTGGGACATTTCTGGTGCTGATGTGTCTGAGTGTATATAACCTCCAAACGTTGCTTTGGGTTTTCTTGGGTTTTTTATTTGTTTGTTTATTTTTCCAGATGTTAAATATTCTCGATCAGCCTAAAATTGTATATGAAAATATTTATTGAGGGCGCAATTCTGAGTGAGCATCATCCATTTGGCTTTGTCTTCGATTTTGTTTTCTGTTGTAGGAGTTTGGGCTTCGTGTAATGTATTTAACCACTCTTTAGCATTTGTTTGGTTTATTTCTACTATAGCTCAGTGAACCGCTTGGGTGGAGATCCTGAAAAGAGCTCTTGAAATGTATTGGTGGAGTTTGCATAAATCAGTTCTGCAGGCACTCACTTTGTAAGTGCTGGCATGCTTTGGAGGGCTGTGTCTGATTTAGTGACCCATGGTAGAGGAAATTATGTTCTGTGTTTGTGAAGACTTTTAGTTCTCTTTATGATTAGTTTTTTAAAAATTAATAGTTACAATAAGTTTTTCGGACTTGTTTGCAGAGTTCCAACTTTGAGAAGTTTCCTTGACATCCATCCTCTAGTGATGCTGCTTTCTTTGTCCTTGTTCTAGAACTGCACCTACTGTCAGCAGAAAGCAGTGTGCTGAGTTTGGCTTTGCAAATCTGGGCAGCCTGGCACCCTGTGTCTGCAGTTGAGAGCTGTGGTTATGTACTCAAGCTGCTAACTTGTTCAAGGAGGAGGAAGAAAAAACCCATGCAGAAAGGGTTTCTTCAAAAGGGAAATGTGTCAAGTATTTGAGACTATCTGAATTGTGAAAGCGTATCAGGGCTAAAATCCAGCTGAAGAGCCACTCTTGTAGCAGACTGCATTGGACATGTGTCATCAGTACTCTGTTATTTTCATTAGTGTGTGAATTCGTTGCCTTGATTCAGCAGTGCAGTTCTCTCCCCAGTTCCTTTAATCAGCAGCCCTCCACTTAATACTGTTTATGGGGTGTAGCTGTCTCTAAACAGTGTATTCTCAAAATCTATGCAAGAACTGTAAAATGTGAACTGTGTAAAATAGTCAAGGCAGAATTTAGAGTAATGTGGGACATTAAGTGCTTTCATGGACTCTTCCATGTATAGTGAACACTACTGTGACAATGGTAATGATATACTATCAAAAAAGAATTCTTTTTAAATTCATTCTGTCAGAAGAAGTAATGAGTTGTCACCAAGCAGTCAACCACTGTTTAGGAAATACTGTTCTAAGGTAATAATATGGACTAAGTGTGATAAAGGCTAGGAAAAGTGTGTTTTCTACTCTTTGATCTGCCTGTCTGTCCTTTCTCATAGTATCTTACAGGGATGGTTTCAGTTACTAGCCTGTAGTCTCACATTGGGCTTTTAGAAATACAAAACTGCAGTTGATCATCTGCACCTTTCTGGGGCAGAAATCTTGGGAATAGACAAGAAGTGTAAAACTTAAAAGCTTTTTTTTTTTTTTTCTGTAATATATTGGAATTCTAGAAAGCCATTGCTTTTTCTGGTAAAGCCTCTGAAAGATTTTTGGGTTTTTTTTTCCCTGTAAAAATTTGGTTATAGAGAGTAGCTCTTAGACATTCTTACTTTGATATGATGTGGAGTAATCTAATTGTGGTTAGTACTCAAAAAAAAAAAAAAAAAAAAAAAAGGTCAGTCCTAGTTGGTCCTATCTTCAGAGCATCTAGAAGAAATCTTGAGGAAAAACTATACTGCTGTTAGGAAACAGCTTTGCTTCTTCTAAATGGAAACAGGTATTACCCTCTTTCTCAAAATGTTTACCAGAACAGAATCATTAAAGACCTTTTTCTCAGTATGTTCCTAATATTGTAAAAGTACATGGTATGTGCTAATGGCAGAATAACTCAGTGTGTCACATGAAGGACAATACTGCTTTTCTTATGTGGAACAGAAGTAGGAGAGATGATCGTTTTGATGGCAAGCTCTACAATACCCTGAAAGTTAGGAGGCCTGGGACACGTAGTGTTTTGAGTCGGGACTGTTGTGGAATAATCCGATAGATGATGTACAAAGGACTGCCCCTTCTCCTGTACTCCCCTCCTCAATGTATAATAAGTTATTTTTTCTATGGAATGTTTTGTCTTATCCAAGTTTTATTGTGTCTTGAGTTTATCTATTTCTTACAGTAATCTGCACATAATTGAATGTATTCTAAAGATATTTTTCCTTGTACATAATGTGTCTTAATATATGTCTTAACAAAAACATGTAATTTAAAGTATTTTATTCATAAAGGATTTCATGCAATAAAGTTGGTATTTGAAATTATCCGGATTGTGGAATACTTTGCAAGTATGAGGACTCTGAATTAATTGGAAGTATCAGGGTATTTCAACTAGTTTTTCTAACTAGGTCACACTGAGAAAGAATATCTTTCTGTCTGGAGGCTGCACGTAGTAGATGAGGGATACCCTACAAGACTGAATTTAGCACTTCTGTGCTGTTAAGCAGTTCTTAAGTGCTACATGAAAGTCATCTTGAAAGCAGAGAAGCACGTGGGAAAACGTGCCTATCCTGTTTGTTGTGCTGAGGTGTGTAGAAGTTCTTGCCTGTTGTGCATGTGTCTGCTGCAGAATATCAGGTCTTTCTGGGACTGAATGGGGAGCTTATAGGGACTTTGAAACTGTAAGGCATTTTGAAACACGAGTTTTCAGACTGGGCCTTTTCACTGTGACTGTAGAATGGTGGGAAGGTTCAGTGCAGACTGGAATTGAGTGAATCTAGGATATACAAATTGTTTTCTGTGCCGCTCTATTTTTCTGCCCTTCCTTCCATTCTGCAGAGGTGATCATGTTTCTTGATCATTCTCCCTGGCAGCAAGGCACTTGCATGCTTTTGCGTATTGAAAGAGTACATGCGGAGAAGGAGCAGCAGGAAGTGGTGTAGGCTTTGTCTTACTCTCTAAGTAATGTCTCATATTGCTGCTGTTGAAGGCAAAACACTGGGCTGGATTGGTATTGGCAGTAGGCATATATTTAATGCTTCTTGTTGTAAAAGAGATTTTTAAGAACAAATGGAATGTCAAATGTTTCTTTGGGTACATTTTTATCTACTTTGTGATTAAAATACAGTTCTATGAAGAGGAGCTGAGTGCAAAAACAGTGGGTGTACATTTTCTCTTCTCACTCTGCAATACTTTATTGGTGGCCCAAGTATAAAGTCCTGTGAATATTGTTATGCCACAGGGTTTTTCTTCCTGCTGATCTTTCTGTTTTCTCTGTTTTATGTGTGAAAGATCTACACTGAAAAATACGTGGATGTGGCAAAGAACGTCTTCTATGGCTCCACTGATTACTTTTCTCAGGGCCTAATAGGGTAATGAGGTATTCTCTAATAATTTGTGCTACTGAAATGGAAGGAGCAGGGATGATATGAGGGGGATGGAATACCTCTGCATTTGTAGCTTGTATAAGTTTACAGGATTTATTAAAAAAAATCTTGGCTTCTTTGGCAGTGTAACTGCAGTAGAGAAAACTCATTGCAACTTGAAACGTTCACAATAGGATCTTAGCAGATTTGATGTGGTTATCAAGTTACAGATGATGAGTGGGGTGACAAAGAACCCTATTTCTGTCTTGTTACTGATTATGCTCTTTTGAGGTAGCGCTACTGGGTAGTGACTGCCTTGATGCCAGTGCTCACTCTTGGGAGTCCCTTTGGAGTGTCTCACTCACACTGGATAGTGACATTCTGTTTGAAAAACACAGAGGAAAATGGGGAGGCTTTCTTGCATAGTCATGTTTTCTTGGCAGTTTTTGCATGCTTAGCAAACAACAACGTCTTCCTAAATTTTTTCCAGAATGTCATGCTTTTGTTGACGTCCACCTTGTTCATTTTGACATTAATGATTGTAGTCCGGGATAAATTTCATTTGTTAAGAGTTGCTTAGTATGCTGAATGACATTGAGGTAGGTGCTTCTGGAGAGAGACTGACAGTTTCTGAGACATTCTTCTGAAGAATTTGCGACTTGAGAAGATTAGCTTTGGTTTCTTATTTTCAGATTATTGAGAAGGTGGCATTAAGCTGCAGGTCAAAACTTGTTGATTGTACAAAGAGTGTGTCTATCACAAGGCAAATAATCCTAGAATCATTGAATCATCGAAACATCAAGGTTGGAGGAGACCTGTAAGGTCGTCAGGTCCAACTGTCAGGCCAGCACTACCACTGTAATCCCTAAACCACATCATCCAGTACCTGAGCCAGATGTCTCATAAACACCTCTAGGGATAGTGACTCTACCATCTCCCTGGGAAACCTATTTCAATGCCTGACTACCTGAACCATGGAAAAAATTTTTTCAACATCTACCTTGAGTCTCCTCATCTCAGCTGAAATCCATTTTGTCTAGTCCTCTTACTGCAGGCACAGCAGAAGAGACTGCCCCCTACCTCACTGCAGCCTCCTTTCAGGGAGTTGTAGAGAATGATGAAGATTCCCCCTAAGCCTCCTCAAGACTAAACAAATCCAGCCTCCCTCAGCCACTCCTCATAAGACATGTTTTCTAGACCTTTAGTGGAGCCTTGTTGGTCTTTGCTGGACACTCTCCAGCACCTCAATGTCCTTTTTGAAGTGAGAGGCCCAGAACTGAAAGCAGCACTTGAGGTGTGGCCTCACCAGTGCTTAGTAGAGGGGGATGATCATTTCCCTAGTACTGCTGGCTACACTATTCTTGATACAGGCCAAGTTTCCATTCGGCTTCTTGGCCACCTAGGCACATGCTGGCTTGTACTGAGGTGGCTGTCAACCAGCACCTCAAAGTCCCTTTCTGCCGAACAGCTCCCAAGGCACTACTCCCCAAGCCTGCGACTCTGCAGGAGGTAGCTGCGACCCAAGTGCAGGACCTGTTGCTGCAAGGACCCACCTCGTTGAACCTCATGTCGTTGTCCGTGCGCAATGATTTTGATTGAATCTGTCCAGGTCTCTCTGCAAAGCCTTCTTACCCTCAAGCGGACCAACACGCCCACCCAACTTGCTGTTTTCTGCAAATTTACTGAGGGTGCACTCAATCCCGATGTCCCGATCATCAATAAAGATGTTAAACAGGAGCAGCCTCAGTAAACTGAGCCCTGGGGAGTACCACTTACGACTAGCCTCAACTGGATTTTGCTCTGTTCAACACAACTCCCTGCGCCTGTTCTTTACCCGTTGAAGAGTCCAGTCATCCAAACCGTGAGCAGCCAGTTTTTCTAGGAGTATGCTATGGGAGATGGTGACAGATGCTTTACTGAAGTCTAGATGAGTACATCCACAGACTTTCCCTCATCTATTAAATGGGTCCGTTTGTCATAGAAGGAGATCCAGGCTGGGCTTGTTTAAATCTTCAGTGAAGTAATAAAATGAACCTAATAGGTATTCTTATTTCTTTGGCTGGGGGGGTAAGCTGTACTTCATTGCTTGTTTAAGTTTGTTTGCCTTTAGTGATCCTTGCCAAGTAGTTTAGGGGGATATGCCAGTGAGAGGTCCTCTGTGTGCTGTTACTTATAAAATCTCCCCATCTTCTAATCAAATTCTTAAGTATTTTGCAAAAAAGCATATATTCCAAAGTCAGCATTATTCTAGTAGTTCTTTATGACAACCTCTTTTCATATAACGTTTGTGATAAGAGAATCATAACAAGATGATTATTTCACTAATGCTGTACACATTGTAAACAAATTATTCCATTTAGTTATTTTTCTGTGATAGTTTTTTCATTATGTCACATGCTACTGGGGACATAGCACAAATATAATACTAAGAAAGCTATAGGCCCACAGAAAATGGAAAGGTGTTCAGTCTAGTTTCCACTATATTGCTGAAAATTGTTGAATTGGTGGAAGGCTAACTTGAAAGGTCCCGTACTGTTTCTCAGCAGGGCAGCTTAAGCAGTAATGTAGTTCAAGAATTCATCAGGAGAATTACTTCATGTTCTTTCCCTCTTCCCTTGGTGTTTTAGCTTTTGAGTCTGGGGGGAGGAGTGGGGTAGAGGAGTAAGTGGTCTCTAATACTTCTTTTAATAGGGTTTATTGGTAAAGCAGAGAGCTGTCTGTGTACCTTGTCGTTCCCCAGTGATCTTGTAATGGTTACAAAACTGTTTTGACTGTCCAGCATAAAGTATTCCTTAAGTGATTAGTAATTATTTTGCCTTTTATCTGACATGTTTGATTATGTTTGTCAAGTGTGTAAGTTCTGTAGATGAGAGACTGGAATGTGACTTTTCTAACTCTTAGTAGCTCCTGTTGTTAGGGCATGGAATGAGATGTGTAACCTTAGCATTCTTGCAGTGTTATTTCATATGACTTTAACAGTTGTCCTTTCTGATAGGAAAAAAAGAGGATGATATCTCAGAACAGTGATTTAGATTTGTAGTGTGTGTAGTATGGTTTATATTGTTACACTTGTAAATAAGGTAATTAAAAATCTAGCGAGTAGGTAATTCTCGGTAATCTCGTGTCATCCAAAATATTTGCATTTGTTTGGGAATGTTAATAATGTACATGACAAGACAAAACTTCTGGTTTAGAGTGGGTTTTGTAAACACAAACTTTGCAGGCTGAAGCATTTAGTTCTGTGAATGTCAGTTAACCATACTGATACAGACTGTCTGTTGAAGTGCCAAGTAAGAGTGTTGAAATTCCCAAAAAAATCCTACTGTGAAAGAGGCTTGCATTGGGTCATTAGCTGTATTTTGGGATGAACAATTTTCATGTCTTTAATTTTGTATAGGAAAATGCAGCATTTGGAGCCAGTGATGTATGTTTGGAAATATATAATTGTTCATAGGTTAGTAATTGTGAATTTGATTCCCATTTCTTTTGTAATATTTGATAGCTATGCAGATGTGTTCTCAGTATTAACATTGCAACACTTATCCTGATGTTTCTTACTAAAGCTGCTGTCTCATTTTCCATAAGGATTGTAGGAATGTTATTTTCTATTAAATGTTAAAGAGAGACTAAATACCTTCTTTTTTTTTTTTTTTTTTTAATCAGATCTTTGTGGAATTTGATGGCTGTAACTGGAACCAACATGCATGGGTGAAAGTCCATGCTGAAGAAGTTATAGTATTGCTGCTGGAAGGATCATTGGTTTGGGCACCACGAAATGATCCAGTTATGCTTCAGGGGACTCGAATCTCGCAGGCACAGTGGCCTGCACTAGTGAGTATTTGACCAGAAGCCCTTAGATCCTCAGAAGTTTTCATCAGCTCCACTGTGAAACTCAAGGCTTGGATATTGTACAGGGCACCGGTTTGCAGGTTCAAAAATTGCTTGAGGATGGACTTTTGCTAGTAGGAGTTCCTTAACTGGCACTTAATAGTGCCTTTGGGACAGCGTTGGAGAAGCAATATGCTTCCAGTTCTTGCCCCAGGAATTGCTATGGCATATTGTACAGAAATGTGATATTTACAAGTTAGTCTCTGAAGAAATGTGTTATATATCTGAAAAGATTGTTTTTCCCTATTTTAAAACTGTGTGTATTTTAGGCTTTTCTGAATTGTGAGAATAAGCCTTTTAATCTTATGAAGGACTCTCCGGAGCTCTGTATGGTAAAGGCTGTTGCATCAATTTAGTAGGTATACCGGAAGGTATCTTGGAGAAGAGAACAGACTGCGTACTGTGCCTGACATATGAACCATAAATTAGTCACTTCTAATCTAAACATTTTATTTCTGTTTTGCTGTCAGCGTTAACTAACGTGACATGCAAAATTTTCTCATGTTTCTTCATGTGGTTAACCATATTGCTGTTTACATGGCAGTTACATGCCATGACACTTGAAAACAAAGCTGATGTATTTAGGTAGCATATCTGAATATACCTGTTCTGTAAACATCCTGATGAGTAGTATATAGTGAAGAGCATTCCTTATATATTTCTTCTCTTAGTGGCTTCTGAAGAGGAAAGATCATTATATGTGAGAATCTTTCCCTCATTTTTATGCTGTTTAATTTTTATTATTTGGCCCTTCTTTAGTTTCTTTTCTCCTCCCACGGTCCTTGGACTACTTGGGAATCCTACTCTGCTTTTTAATACATTTTGTGCGGGGCTGCATTGAAACATTTTTTTCCTGTCGAGGATTGTGTGCCTTGATAGAATTTGAATTTAGTGTTTTAAAGGGGCACTTGGGCACCAGGAAATGATCAACTTCAGCAAGTTCATCACTGCATCTTTCTCTGAGGATTTCTTTATTGCACTTGGCTTAAGGCAGAAGAAAACCAGGCATTTACAGCAGAGACTCCATAGAGAGTGTTTTTTCCAGAGGTGAAGTTTTCCTTTCAGTGTATTTCCAGCTCCAAAAATGAACTCCAGTTAGTTTCATCTGGGAAACTGTTTTTACACAGGAACAGTGTTTTTCAGTTGATTCCCAAATAGGTCAGAATCTGAGTGATTTGGGTGTGTTACCATAGTCTGCATGCTGACTGTGTAATGATTCCAGAGTATTTCCACTACAACTCAAGCTTTATCTGTAGGCTTGCTGAAAAAATGTTTCCCTACTCTGGACAGCTACATGAGCATTGAACCTTTCTCTAGCTACTACAGACCTACCCAGATAACTGTATGGGAATGCAGATTGGAGTTAGTCAAAGCACCAGAGTACATATTTGCAATGGGTAACCAGCTACTTAGCATTACAAAGGGGATGGTATGTTTTAGGGGTGTGGGGGATGGTTGGATTTTGTTGGGGTTTTGGTTTTTTGGGTTTGGTTTGGGTTTTTTTTTAGTTTTCTTTTTGGTTTAAGATATATCGCTTATGAATGTGATTTCATTCTTTATTGTCTCTTTTTTTGTAGTCCTGTTTGCTTTCAGGAGATAGTTTGACGTAAACTTGAGAAAATAAAAATTTATATTTATACTGTTGTGTACAGGAGAATGGAGTGTAGAGAAACTTGATGAGACCTGTTAAGGGAAAAATGTCATGAATACTTGTGTGTTAAAATCATGTACGTGTGAGCATGAGACAAATAACACTTCAATGACTCTTGCTGGCAACATGCTCTTCTGTCAGGAAGTTCTGTTATAGGTTGTCTGATTCTACTATTACAAGGTTTCTGAATCCACTAGGTATTTTTAGTGATTTACCCTGCATCTTGAACATCAATAGTACACTTGCTATGAACTTCAGTTTTTCACAAAACACTGGTCAAAAATTTTCTCATTTAATAATAAGCATATAAATTCCTTACAGCTAACTTCTGTAGAAGACTAAAACCACTCCTTTCATAAGGCTGTACCTGAAATACGTTAAATAGTTTGAACCATTAACCAAAGCTTTTTTATTAACCTGAGCATCAGAAGGTGTTTACCTATGAAAAACCAAATACCACCACGAGTGTTTTCATTTCTGCTTTAAGATCTAATGAAAAAGTGGATCCAATTGTCTGTAATTCCTGCTTGTACTGCAAGAATTATTGGCTTAGACATAATGACTAATATTTTACATTACGACTTGAGCACTGGGCAGTACAAGTTGAGAAATTAAAATTTTTAAGTTTTTAAAATCTAAAAAGCTTGTGAAATTGATTGTTGGTGGTGTGTATGTGTGCTCAATCATTTTGGTAACTTCTTTTTTTTGTTGTTTCTCACAGACCTTCACTCCTCTAGTAGATAAGCTGGGGTTAGGCTCTGTGGTCCCAGTGGAGTTTCTTCTGGACAGGCATTTATGTTTCCTGTCTGATGCCAGTGGATTACGTTTATTTCAGGTATTTGAACTGTGTTCAGTTAAAATGTAAATTTAGCTTTGTGCTGTGCTTGTCAGATTAGTTTTGTTTTTTTCCTTAGTGTTCCACCAACTTATCCATCTTTCTCCTTTCACTGCCCTGTGACGTGTTTGTGTTTGTTTCCCTGCATTGCCAAGTCCTTACACTGACCTCCATTTGCATGCAAAAAGTACTAATACTCTCTACATTGTACAGTTGGAGAGCTAGCTGTCATTGTGTAGCTGATAATTGCAGTGGAAGTTTTGTAACAGCTTTTGCATGGTTAATTCTTCTATTCCTCCTGGCATGGTCAGTAATATTTTTTTTTAATTTTACTTTTTTTTTCTTGTTTGTCAGTCTCTGACTGCAGTCCAAGAAGAGCTGTCCTGTAAAACCTAATGATTCTCTCACCCTAGAAGACTATACTTTATTAAAACTGTTTGTTTTTGGCAGATGGCAACAGAGAGTCAAAATCAGATTCTGCAGGAACAGCCTTCACTAAGAGAATCTGTCAATGCACTGATCAGTGACCAGAAGCTTCAGGAGATATTTAGTAGAGGTGAGGTGTGTTTTCTATCTCAGAGCTACTTTGTTGTGCAACAGCTGTAAGACTATGCTGGAATTTGTGAAGGAGGTTAGTAATAGTATCTGTTACTGTTTCATTTGGAAGGTCAATTTTCTGTATATTGCAAGTTCTTTAGAAAGAAACATTATTTTATCACACATAGAGGTAAGCAGTTGCTGAGATACAACCAGAAATACCTACTGGAAATGGTCACTTAAAGTAGGACAATGTCCGTCTATTTACAACTTCCATATTTTAAGTTTTAGTTTTGAATTTTTAAAGTGTTGGTTCTTTTCTATGGTTCTGTTTTGTAACTGTGGAGATTCAGAATAGAAGTTCCTTTGTATTTGCTGATCCTCAGAAACTTTCTCTTGTAATGACAATTCAAATTTTGACATTTCAGTAATTAATACATCAGTTGTTTGAGTTGAATATATGTGTGGATGTGGCTGGTCAGCATAGAGTTAATACCTTATCTGTTGTCTGGATTGTGTATTAGGGTTAAGCCTGATTGTGGCTTTTGTTGTCAGATTTGGGTCATCTTGGTCAAGTGCTAAAATAATGTCTATCCAGAGTTCATGTGCCAGGGAGCCACCCTAGAGACTGACCATTGTCTTACATTTGAAGGATGATGTAATTCCTAAGGGAATTTGGTGCCTTTTGGTCAAATAAAATGTGTATTCATAGAAGTTCTATGAGGACAATACTTCTTACATGAACAAGTAGCTTAAGAATTGTCCAGTTTGAAGCCTTCTTCTGAAGTGCCTTATTCTGGCTGTGTTACACACAGGGCGTTGGATCATGTGGCTTTTGATGATCCAAGATTAGCAGAGGTTTATTTTGTCTGGATTTAGGGTAGGAGGAAAGCTCAGCATGCTGATGTGGAGAGCAAGGGCAGGGTGAGAGGAAACCTTTATGCAGATAATCTGTTACCTGTGTGGAAGAACTAAGACTGGTTTAGAGATGTTGGATATCCAAATACGTTTCTACTCTGAAATGCATGGCTTTTTTTCTGGGCTTTCACACATCTGAACTAAGTCAGAATACGGGGACTGTTTACTGGATTGATGCTGCATAGTTACTAACCTGTAGGTTAGAAAGCAAAATAATTTAGTTAGCAAAGAGCCCATGTCTAGCTTGACTTTGTCAAAGGAGTGAGTTAATTTTGGTCTTTCATGTTTGGTTTTTTTAATGTGTAAACTGTATTCATTTTGTCTTCACAATAGCTTTGAGTTACAGCAATGAGGGCCTATTGACTTTTTAGGATAAAATTCCTGGTTACACAGGATTTGCAGCAGAAGCCCTAGTGTTTTAATTTCTTTCCACTTGGAAGATAACACGTCAAGCCCTAATTAAGTGCACAGAACCATTTTATTGTATGACTCTTAACTAGTATGACGCAAAGCTTGTTTGGAAAATGTACTCAGTCATTATTTTCCAGGTCCTTACAGTGTCCAAGGCCAAAGAGTTAAAGTTTATCAACCAGAGGATGAAAATAGCTGGCTCTGTGGTGTTGTGAGCCACCAAGACCCGATAACTCGTCTTATGGAGGTGTCTGTGACTGAGGTAAAAATACGAAGCACTGCTTTGGTCTTCCCAAAATACCATTCCTCAATATCGGTATATTGGCCAAAACTTACTCTTTTGGGTTGTTTTTTTGCTTTAAAAGATGAGTAATTATTTGTGTTGTGATTCACAGTATGTTTCTAGTATTTTTTCCTATTATGTTGACTTTCCAGAATAAATGATGTCACACAGACTATTTCTATTAAAAAAAAGGCTGTAAGAATTTCATTACTGTGAACTACAAAGGTAACCTCCAAATACAGTTACAGAAATTGAATATTTGTTGCTCCTTTTGGGGAGGTACTGGTGAGGATACTTAGGCTAAACTAATGTGCTTCTTCCAGTAGTCCTTTCCTACATCTAGCAGAGTGAACATGCAGAAGGCTGGAACAATGTTAAATCAAATTTAAGAGCTGTGTTTAATGCATGAATACCTCTAGAAATGCTCAATAGAACAAATATACAAGGAAACAGTGGTAGGAATCAAATCTGAAAGATTTTGATATAGAAAAGGAGCAAAAGGGGATAGAAGGTGAACTGGAAGGCTATAGTATTCCTAGGAAGATGAGACAGAAAGAAAAGGTAAATGGGAGAGGCCTGCACAGTAACTGCGTATTTACGTCTCTTATGTTGATACTGTATACTTTGAATTAAAAATTAACCTCTGCTTTTCTTTCTCCTACCTCCTCATTATCAATCTATATAAAAATTAGAGTGGTGAAATAAAGTCGGTGGATCCTCGACTGATTCATGTGGTGATGGATAACACTTCTCCAAGCGAGGTAGTACAGCAGTTCGTTCAGGTCTTGTATATACAGTATGAAACTTCATAAAATTTTTGATCTAAAATCAGTAAAATCTGGAAAGGACTGAAAAATGATGCAGTGTTCACTGTGGATTTTGGATAATTTTAATAATTTTCCTCTTAAAGTTGGAACAGAAAAATTTTGTTTACCATTTTGATGGTCATAACTTTCTTTAAACAATCTTATCTTTTTGTTCAGACCTGGTTAGTAAGTTTAGCAAGGATCTTGAAGCGGGGGATCAGTAACGGTGTAACCATGGTGGTTGTACTCCATTTTAAGATGTATGTAGTGTTGCTGCCTTTTTCTAACAGAATCATTCTGTGCTGCTTCACAGACATTTTAAGGCGTTTCTAGAAATTACCATCTGGCTTCTCTGCCTTGTAAGCAGGCTTGTATGTTTGTGGCATTTCAGTGCTTCAGTTGAGGGGTTCCATGATAACATTTGAACCCGAATTTTTACCCTAGGCTAAAGGGCAAGCTATCTTTCGTGGTTAAATACTGTAGGCTTTGTGTAGTGGACGAACAGCGTGCCCTTGAAAAGAATTGTGGGGTTTATACTTGGAGAAAAAAACAGTGTGCAGATGGTATTCATACATTATGAAGAGCTTTATTGGAGTATTGCATATTTCTCAACATTTGCCATGATGTGGCTCATGCTACAGCAAGGTAGCTCAGCTAAAAAATTTCTTGTGCAGATCTTACTCTAGTATAAAAAAGACAATACTGCGCTTAATGCTTGTGTTCTGTGCTCACATAGCATCTCTCTTTAGATGTCTTAGTTTCTGATAAAGTGTTCCTAAACTTCAGAGCAGTGTAATATATTCTGTTCTAACAGAAAATAAGTTCTTTGAACGGGTATCCTGATCGTTTTGTTTAGTGATTGCGTGGCTTTTTCTATTATAGGGAGGGGGCCTAAAAGCAGCTAAATCATCATCTAAAGGGAAAAAGAAGAAAGAAAGCCTGGAGGGAAAGGATGGAAGGAGGAGGAAAAATGTATCAGATCCTGGTTGTGATCCTGCAACAAAGAAGCTAAAGGAGAGGGGTGAGGCAGACAGCAATGGTAGTGATGGAGGTGAGGCAAGCAGAGGTCCTTGGAAAGGAGTCTCCAGTAGTGAAACAGGACTGGATCCAAGGGCCAAGCAGTTGCCTTCATTTATTCCTCAGATTAATCGCAATATTCGTTTTGCTACTTACACCAAAGAGAATGGCCGAACATTAGTAGTCCAAGATGAGCCAGTTGGTGGTGACACACCATTGCCCTTCACTCCATTTTCTTCTGTGACTGGACAACCATTACTAGTTGGATCTGGATGTAAAGAGGCAGGAAAATCACTGGAACAGGTTGGCCAAGGCACAGTGACTCCTACAACTGCAGTTACTACACCTGCTTTGACGCCAACAACTGTGAGAATCTCTGATACCAGTTTGCCAGCTGTTACTGGACAGGAGAAACTGAAAACAGTCCGATCACAAGCCCAGGGAGAGGTGAGTAGCTCATGATCCAACACGTTTCAGAAAGATTTACATGATTGCAACAGATGTTCTGCAATGTACTTCTGTTACAATGTGTGTCCATGGAATTGAAAAAAAACTACTTTTTCTCTCTCAAGTCCATCTCCTCCCAAAGAAAACCTGTTACATGACCTAAGAAATTACTCAAAAGAAAATTAAGATGATTGGTGAAGGAGTAGTAAGAGATGACTGTGTAGCACTCTTATGATTATTCAGCCTTAATCTGAGAAATGCAGCTTTAAGATAACGCTAAGCACTGCACTTAATTACCTACTTAAAATCTCTCGCCTTTATATAAACAAATCTGTGTGAAAATGCGTACTGAGTTGATTATTCAAGTTACTTAAAAAAAAAGTCTCAAAACCAGAAAAAATATAAGCCTACATTTAGAGGACCTTTAACAGATGCCTGTCTTGTGTATTAGAGCTGTGTTATCTATGTAGTAGTAAAATGAGCCACTTGCGTTGTGTACAATCTAGGACTAAAACTAAAGAAATAATTAAAATATTTGACATGGGAGCTCAATCTGGAAGCATCTTGAAGACCTTTTAGTTATGTCTTTGTTTACAAGGGAAAGAGTGGAAAAATAGAAGGGAAACCCTGTTAAAAATAAAATAGAAGACTTGTTAAAATAAATCAAAGAAAGGTTTGTAAAAACAAAACAAAAATGAAACGGACTTCAGTAAGTACAACAAAAATAAAGTATCTCTCTATCTACTGTATAAAAAAAGTCAGAAAATGGGAAATACATTAAGAGAGTCCAGTGTGATTGCTGGGAGGTTGAAGGCATTATCAGCCCTGTCTTTGTATTAGCTAGTGGAATGGGTGGGAAGGTTAGATGTTTACCTTGGGATAAAGATTCCTAGGTGGTATGGTGTAAAGGAGAAATGGAATTGTTGAAAACAGGAGTGTTGCATAATGATCATAATATAATATATTATATAATATAACATAACATAATATACTATGATATAATACCTCTTCTATCCCCCACCCCCCAAAAAATAAGTAAATTCGGAGTTGGGAGCAACTACAGATTGTGTAATTGTACTGAGAAATCACGTACCAACTCTCCTTCTTCCCCTCTCTCCAACCGCAAATCACTTTTTAAAGACATCAATAATTTGGCTTCAGAGTTGGCAGGCAGACCACTAGTCCATTTTAAACAATGTTTTGTTTGAGGGCAGGAACCTGACATACATCAGTAAGAGTGTTGTAGGTAGTTCACATTGTGTTACTGTTTCAGACTGTCTACTATGTCATAGTGTGATTTGGTCCTTGAGATGACTTCAAAACTTTGGTTTCCTTTCAAATTCATATTGTTTTTAAAAGTATTAGAACTCAGTTTTCTAAAATTATTTTCATCTCTGAAAAGAAGTATCTGAAATTCTAATATCCAAAAGAACTGTAAATAGATTATTAAAGTTATTACAGCTGGAGATTGGTAATGAGGAACAAGCTTAACATTAATATGCAGTAGAATAGGTGTGCAGGGACACTAGTGGCCAGTAGGATGTGTTGCACAGAGTATGGTTGTATTTAACATGACCTTGAAATAAAATTGTGTTAATGATGAGCAGATTTCTAAGTGGAAACTCAAAGAAAAGGAGTAGAGCTGATCTAAATGATTCTATGAGGAATTAATCACAGTATGTAATCATTACAGTAGGACTGTCAGAATTGGAAAATCTGGACGAGTACCAATTGAGAAGAGAGCAAGTGAATATTCCATATCACAGTTGTGATTCTAGCAGAAATCTGCCATTCACAAAACTTTGCAGTATTCATTGATCATAAAAATTAAGCCTTTTGTGCTTAACCTCTACTGGGTAATTCCCTGGAAGGCACCGTGTCCTAGGTGTCTGTCTACCTGCCAGCAGATGTGGCTTGCTGGGACCAGGAATAATTTGTCTGCTAACTGCTAGGCGGCTTGCTTTGTTTAATTAACTTGCAAACTAAGTTACTTACTTCAAGGCTGCTACTTAAGTAGATGAAGCTTATCAGAATGATCTTGGGTGAGGGTGAAAGATGGGAGGGTATTCAAAAGCAGTTTCAGTTAAGGTTCACTTGTTGTTGATTTGACTTCAAATGATCCTCAGTTTTACTAAGTTGCTTTTTTATTAATTAGTTCACCTGTCTTGTGTCTCATCTTTGTTCTAAAGTGCGGTAAGACATTAAGTATTAGTTTTCTTTGTGCATCTTCAGTTTCAATAGCTTGTGGGTAGGAATCTTTAAAGAAGTTCCTTCCATTGTAAGTATGTCTGCTGGAAATTTCTATTCCACAGGGGTAAGTAGAATGCTAATGGTACACTGAGATGAAACAAAGTATTCTTGAAGCAAATAACAATCCTATAATAGAATAATGTTTATTAATTTTGTTTCAGAATTCCCGAAATTCACTTTTGACTTCTTCTGGATTTGGAGTCTCTCTCCCAAGTGCTTCCCAGTCCTTGGTATTTGGGGCTGGAAGGAGCCAATCAAATGGAGTGATGGCTCCAGAAAGTAAACCTTCTGGATTTCCTTTTGGCTGTGGTACTGGACAAGAATCTCAGAAAGATTCTGATTCATCCAAGAACTTGTTTTTTCAGTGCATGTCCCAGAATCTTCCTTCCAGTAACTATTTCATGGTCATTTCAGAGAGCTTGACTGAAGATGTCTCTAGTCGGGACTCATTCAAGCAATGTACAGAGAGTGTGAGTGCTGGTACTTGCAAAGGTAAAGTTCTTCCAGTGGACACTAAGCCAGGAGCCCAGTCTGGTAGTTCTGTGGAGCGGAAGCTGCCTGTAGAATCTATGCCTACCCTTACTCCAGCCTTTTCACGAAGTCTGTTGAATACTCGTCCCCCTGATAGTCATGAAAACCTATTTTTACAGCCCCCAAAACTATCACGAGAGGAACCCTCAAACCCTTTCCTGGCATTTGCTGAGAAAACAGAACTTAGTCCTTTCAGTGGCTTTGCATCTTCATCTCAGACGGGGATTTGTGCTCCCTCGACACCTGTGGGTCATAAGGCCACTTCTGGCTGGCCAGAAACACTCACCTCTACAGACTCTTTAGCTAAGAAGAAAACCTTGTTTATAACGACTGATTCCTCAAAGATGATCTCCAGTGCTTCTGGTTCAACAGCTGCTGCTGGTGTTCAAAACCCTTCCACTGTAGGGAATGGCCGTTCCAGTTCACCAACCAGCAACCTGACGCAGCCTATCGAGATGCCCACACTTTCCTCCAGCCCAACAGAAGAAAAACCAGCTGTTGGGCCGGGGCAGCAGGACAATCCTCTTCTGAAAACTTTTTCTAATGTGTTTGGCAGACATCCACCTACCCTTTTCTCTTCACAGGCAGAATTTCCACAGGAGAACAAAGCTCCTTTTGAAGCTGTGAAAAGATTCTCGCTAGATGAGCGGAGCTTAACGTCCAAACAGGACTCCGACTCCAGTACAAATAGTGACCTGTCAGATTTGAGTGACTCTGAAGACCAGTTGCAGGCTAAGGCTTGTATGAAGGGTATCCCAGACCACTTGATGGCGAAGCTAGGCCCCAATGCGGAGCGCAATGCAGAATTACTGCTGGGTAAAGGAAAGGGAAAACAAGCCCCAAAGGGCCGGCCCCGCACAGCTCCCCTAAAAGGTGATGACTTGAATGCGGATAATGTTTTGGAAGCACAAAGAGGTGGGATACTGGGTTATCTCCTGTGTAATGAACTGCGTGAACTAACCACAGTTGTAAACCTCATTCATGCTCAGTAGACAGCACACAGGATGCTTACAAGGCTGAAGCTTAATGCTTCTTGTATGTGAACTTGATGTTCGCTTTGAAAAATGTTTAAGCATGTATTTGTCAGAACAGAAGTGTGGTATGCTGCAGGCTTGAACAGACTTTCTGGTTTTATGTGGGTATGAACATACAGATCTCTGAAAAGATGATTGTTGGAGCCAGTATCCTTTTGCTGTTCCAGTTAACTAATAGATTTTTACTTTGCCTCACCCAGTTGGCCAGTCTGTGCTGAAAGATATGAGTAAGGTGAGGAAGCTGAAGCAGTCAGGTGAGCCTTTTCTCCAGGATGGCTCTTGCATCAATGTAGCTCCACATCTGCACAAGTGTCGGGAGTGCCGTCTGGAGCGGTACCGCAAATTTAAGGAGCAAGAGCAGGATGACTCAACTGTGGCATGTCGCTTCTTCCATTTCCGGAGGTGCTCAAATTCTTTCTTTCTTCATGTGTAGTCTGTGTGCAGAGCTTGGGCCACGTCTAAGCACGAAGTAGTTACACTTTACTTATTAAATATGCTTGGGGGGCTGGGGTACAATAACAAAGGTTTTGAGTGTCTTGCATTTCCCTGCATCACCTGACTGGAATTCCCTCACTGGGCCAGAAAGAGCTGCTTTTCAAAGATAAAGCTATAGGATACTAATCGAGCTTCCAGGTACAGCCTCAGGAAATTGAATTTGCTTTATTAGGTAGAATTTTACTTCTGGGGAGCAATTTGTATGCAATAACTCTCCCTCCTTTATAAGACATTCAGAACAAAGGTAAAATTTTAATCCACTCAACAAGTAGCTAAACATTGCCAGCATGAAGCTAATGTTTGACCAGATTCTGTTGAGTACAGGACTAAATTTTAGGAGTAGAACACTATGTCCGTGTTGTCTCTGTGTTGTCCGTACATGTCTTACGCTGTCGTGTTTTGACCTGTTATGTTTCTCTTCGTCTTCCTTAACTGCCTATTCTAGCAAGCGCTACGCTTCTTTTTCCTAAAGTGTGTTCATTGACTTTCTGGCATGTAAAGGATGAAGTGAATTTTTAGTATGTGTCACCCATCCAGTAAGCATGCTGCTTCTTTTCCTAAACTTGTTAAAAATTAATCTAGCTTGAGGTTAAAGATAAGATGGGTTCTGCTTAAAAAATAAGTTACCTTTGATATTCACAGGAGATGCTTATGGTTCTTACATCTTTTACCACACAAGGATTAGGAGGGCCAGCAGCTACTGGTAAAACAGTAGTGATTCATCTGTGTGGAGAGCAGTGCGACAAGGATTTTTGCGTGTCGCTTAATGTGAGCTGTTAGAAGAGTTGCCGAGTGCTGGCAGCCCTAGCCAAAACTGAAATACCGTTTTCTCAAAAGTTGGAAAAAAACTTTCACATAAATTAAAATTGAGAACGACAGCTATTCAGAATTTTGTAAACATCATGCAGCAGGTCAGATTGAATTTTGTCATCACCTTCTATTAATAGGATAGAGAAGTGGAATTTAGCAAGCTGTAGCAATTCTTTTTAGGTGGAATTTCCCACCAGTGTTTACTAGGACCCTGGGATTTGTTCTAGTGGGTGTTGCAGCCACACTTTTGTATGCCTTATTCTCTGTGTTGCTGGGATTTGCATAATAAGTGTACTATCTGTAGAATATAGCACTTTAGCTGAAGCCTTTCCCCTCCCAGTTCTGGGTTTATGTTGTGATATAGATGTCATTATAAGTTAATTAAAGGTGGTTGAGCAGTTTCTCAATTACTCCATCTTATTTCGTGCAGGCTGGTATTTACCCGGAAAGGTATACTGCGAGTAGAAGGTTTCTTGAACCCACAACAAAGTGACCCTGATGCCATGAGCCTTTGGATTCCTTCTTCCTCCCCTGCAGAGGGGATCGATCTGGAAACTTCCAAATATATTCTGGCCAATGTTGGGGACCAGTTCTGCCAGCTTGTTATGTCAGAGAAGGAGGCGATGATGATGGTAGAGCCACATCGTAAGTTGGGCTTTTGTCATGTTTTTTTTTCCCATCCTCTCTTTATAATGCGTGTACAATACAGTGGAATAGAATTGAAAATGTCCTATAATTTCTTGTTGAAATGCTTCTCCTGCTCTTACAAAGAGGAGGCTATATTCACCTCTTTGGGGTGTAAATGCTGTGGGACCAGCATTTGAGACTTCCTTTTGGATCAGTGCAACGTTACTACCAAGGAAACTAGTGGTAACTGTCCCAGACATTAAATTATTCTTTCAATAACTAAATGCAGAAATCAGCTGGCTCATGCTCCTAAGAAAATAGAAATAAGCCAGAGCACCTACCACACTGAGCAGCTGTACTTTAATGAACAGATTTTCTGATCTATTCCTATCCTTTTATGCTCCAGGGACATAATGTAAAAGCTCAGGGTTTTTGAGGGAGCAGTACCTTCATTCAGCCCACAAGGACTTAGCTGAGCAACTAGTTGCCAGCTTTGCACTTCAGGGGGAAAAGGTTTGAGGAAAAAAAAAAAAAGGTAGCCAGTTTAGCTTATCACATGGATAACTGGCTAGCTGATTTTTTCCCTTTAGTTTCTGGAACGTACAAGGGCAGCCATTCGGAGAGCCCCTTCCTTAGCAAATATGTTGGTTTAGAATCTGAATAGTTGACAGAGATCTGATTAGTGAAACTAAATACACATTCTTTATGGTTTTATGTATTGACATTGCTTGTTCATAAAACTAGTAGAAGATTTGTAAATTTTGCTGCAAGTTCCATTTTATTGCTCCTTTAAATTCAATTATTACAGAGCACTGTAAGGTGCTGCGTTTCCCTGTAGTGTGCATTTTGATACCTGAACTTACCTATTCTTAGAAGTGGGAACTTTATAGTGTCACTGGACTAGCAACTCAAAGAATGGGGCTGTGAATGTAAAAAGTACGTGTTTCTGTACTCTGCCTTCAGATTATGTTGCTGTGAATTTATCAGTGTTGCTGTGATATTCTCATATTAGGTGGGAGAAATGCAAAGTATCAAAGCAATAATTCGTAGTGTGCCTTCTCCCTATAGAGAAGGTGGCATGGAAGCGAGCAGTACGTGGTGTGAGGGAGATGTGTGATGTATGTGAGACAACACTCTTCAATATTCATTGGGTTTGTCGGAAGTGTGGTTTTGGGGTCTGTCTGGACTGTTATCGGCTGAGGAAGAACCGTCCACGTAGTGGTGAGTACTGGGCATTTTTCCCCACTGTAATCTTTGAACTGACTATAGTCAGTTTATAGTTTCTGGGAAGTTGCAGAAGGTTTTGTGGGAGAGTTACCGAGTAGCAGTTTGGAAGGCTGCATGTTTGAAACTTGTCTTACATGCTGCTGTTCCATTCTTCATTTCCTTATGTACCTGTGTTTTATCTATTTGCTGAGGATGTGATTATTAAAATTACAGCATTAGCAGGCATAGAGTGTCTGCTGAGACAGTCAACTATGTAGTTCTGTCTTTTCCTCAGAAAGTATAAAAGAAAAATATGTAATATGTTAACAGTTCAGAACTGTCACAAGGGGAACAAGCAGACATTGCAGAGTACTGCTGTCTTTAACAAGGAGTTAGATTGGAAAGTTTTCTTCTTTTTTTTTGATTCCATGACACCCCAGGACTTGTAATTCAGGAAGAAGTTCAGTTTTAGGAAATAAATGCATGAGAAAGCAGATACATGGTTGGGGGTTTTTGTGTGCTTTACTGTTTTGAGACCACTCTGGTAGCATGGATGCTAACAAATGGCAATCTCAGTAAGACTAATTGGTGAGGGTTACGTTATATGGAGCAGATGTATAAAATACTGGATGTTAATAAGTGTGAATACTGCTGTCTATTCATTATGATAACTTAGAAAAGCATAATGAGAACAAGAGTATAATATTTATTAAATTTTAAAAATTGAGGTTAGAAGCCAGAATTTTTAGGTGATTGAAAATAAGGTGCTAGAGATGACAGAGGGAAAATTACTGTGGTAGCTGTATACTATGAAGAGACAGAAGTTGCTGTATATCCAGTCCTGATGGTCTGTATTTATAGTTTATTTCTGAGATCACCAGGTTAGTTTCCTGCACTGTAAAGAATCTAAAGGAACAATATTAATGCACAAATAGTCTGTATGGTAAAGTTTTAGTACAAAATCTGGGGTTTTTTCTTTATTCCAGAGACAGAGGAGATTGGTGATGAAGAAGTTTTCTCATGGCTCAAGTGTGCAAAGGGTCAGTCTCATGAACCAGAGAATCTTATGCCAACACAGATCATCCCTGGTACAGGTAAGCTTAAAACATGAAAGGGAAAAAAAAGCAATTTTTGTATTAATTCTGAGTAAGCAAGTGGAAAAAATATAAAGATGGGTGGTGATGTAGCTGATACCTCTCCTAACATGTATTTAGAGGACACTTCCACTTGCTGTAGCAGAAGGGTTGAAGGGAAGGTAACCCAAGTAAGATCAAACTGGATTTGAAGTGCACATCTTTCTAATATTAACTGTGACTTGTGCTCAGCTGTTTTTAAGTTGTATCAGTAAATTTGTTTAAGTAGCAAGAAAGAGTTTTTTGGGGATGGTTTGTTTTTATTCTTTTTCTCTGGTGAGGAGGGAGTGAAAACTTGCAGCTTGCTATGTTGCTTTTCCAGCAGATGTCAAGGTGATTAAAGTTCCCTAATCATGCATGTGAGCATGATGCTTCCTGTAGATGAAATAAGAACACTTTGTCAACAGGCTCCCCTTGGCTGGGTGGACTGGAGTAAATCCCAGCAGTGAGGTTTTCTTTGTTGGCTTGGTCCCTAATTCTTACCCATAAGTTCTCGACTTGTTCATCACCATTTTTCAACGACAGCTCTGTGTGGACAGTATGTTGTTTTATGTGGAGAGCACCTCCCCGCAGTGCACCAGTTCTTCAATTCATTCTATTGCGTTGTGGTGATAAAGATTAGATTGTTGCTTTCTATTGCTCAGTGACTTCTGACTCTTCCTGCTCATCACCCAAACTGCATGCATTAGTATGAAGAGGCCCTCTAGCTGGGCTATCAGCCTTGCCACTCTTGACAGGAACATGCCCAGATTCCTTTGAGTTATTTCACAGGTGTTTCCCTGTTGCTTCCTACTACATCAGTAGCCCCTGGCCCTTGTCCGTTGTTCAAATCTGCATCTCCTTTCCCCCTACTAAATCTAGTTTTAAAGTTCTCCATATAAGTCTGGTCATCTTGTTGGCAGAGGCTCTCTTGCCCTGCTTGGGCAGGTGAATCCCATATGCTCCCAAGACACCTGACTTCTCAGAAGTAGATTCATGGTCACAGAAGACAAAACTGTTGAGTATGGCACCAGCCATGCAGTCAGGTATTCACCTGTTCAATAAATTACATCTGTCTGTGTACCAGGAGGCTAGAGGTGAACACCTGTGCTCCAGATCCTTCCAGCATTGCTTCAAGGGTTATCTAGGTTCTTGTGGTGGTTCAAAGTCACCTCATTGGAGTATTGTTGGACCCTACATGGAATAGTAGAAGTAGATGATAATTTGTAAGGATTTGCGGAGTTTGACAGCCTCTCACTCACATCGTGGAAGTGGTGTTGGCACCATTCGCCACACACTGTTCAGGGACAATGTATTGTTATATATCATGTGACCTTAAAGATACTTTGCAGTAATACTAAAAAAACCCCACCCCTTTGAAGACAGAGTTTAGGCCTTTTTCTTAGATTTCTTTGCATGTGATGTTAAAGACTTGACTTTATTTACAGCGCTTTACAATATCGGAGACATGGTTCATGCAGCACGAGGCAAATGGGGTATTAAAGCCAATTGTCCCTGTATTAACCGACAGAACAAATCAGTGTTGAGACCAGCTGTCACTAATGGAATATCACAGGTATGTAATTTGAAGCTGAAATTACCTTGTTTGACATTTACATTTTTAAGATATATTAAGGTGTTATATCCTTTAGGCTGACCGGTTGTGAAACAGGAATTTTACTTTCTCCATATGTACTCTGAGTGTTATAGTTTAGCAAAAGTCTTCTGGGGTATTTTTTGGGGACATGAACTGCATTTGTCATCGACCAAGTGGCTATTTGGGTTAATACACTTATGTAGAAATTGGGTAGGAAGCCATTCATATTGATGCCATATTTTAAAACAAACTACTATGAGTAGCTTGGAATACATGCTTTTATTTTGTTATGGTTCCTGAGGGAATCTAGAGCAATTCTGTTACTATTGACACAGAATATCCTCCTGTAATAAAAGAACCCTGAAAGAACGAAAAGGAAAGACATCAGAAAGTGTGGTCTTATGTTGATGACATGGTAAGAATTCACACCACAGTGCAAAGGTGAATATGCACAGACAAGAAGCTCCTGTATTGTGCTGCTACCTAACCATAAATTAAGTTTACTGGGTGCTTATAGCAAATGGAAAAAGAAAAACAACAGACAAAACTAAATGCATTGGATATCAAAAATGTCTTCCAAGTTGAAGTCTTCTGTTTATTCAACATTTAGCAGTTTTTTGGGGTTTTTTTTTTGGTTTTAGCTTCCAGCTGTAAATCCTAGTGCATCAGTCTCTGGAAACGAGAACACCTTTTCCACTGGAGCAGGGATGGCAGGAGTGGGGCAAGTAGAAATGGACACTGTACCAAAATCTGAAGCAACTGATAGTAGGATAGAAGAATCTGCAAAAACAGAGACATTACCAACCAATAACACTGAAGTAAAGACTAACAGACCACTTTGTCCAGAAACAGCTCCATCGTCAGCTTTACACTGGCTTGCAGATTTAGCAACGCAAAAAGCAAAAGAGGAAACAAAAGGTGAGCAGAAGAAACTTTTAATTCCAACCTCTGGGGTTGGAATTAAACGATAACATACTGTTTGATTGCTATACTTTGAGAGAGCATCTAGCCCTATATAGAAAAGAACAAGGTAATTTTTCTTCCTTTGCCTCTCAGAACCAGTTTTGTGCTACAGGCTTAGAAAAATGCAAAGCTGGAAAGATGATACAGCTGAAGGCAATACTGTCTTGTCACTCACAGTTTATTTCTGTGCTAATTTGTGTATTTATTTTCTCAGAAGCTGATATCCTGGTGTAAAATGGTAGTAATTAATTTCAGGTGCAGCTTTGTCACTTTATAACTGTTGAAGTAAATATAGCTCTTTTGTGTGCTGTGTGAAGAGTGCATTTCCAAGGAAATGAGACTGGAGTCCAGTTGGAGAGTTAGATGAAAGCTTAGAGCATCTTTAATACTCAGTAGTTTGAGTGCATACACTTCCTACATGTCAGAGGTAACATGACTAACACAGGATTGATTCCTGTCCATATGTCTAGAAGGGACTACTTTACATGTTGATGTTTAATGTTGGTGAATCACTCATGAGTTCTGCAGGTCTTAGTCACTGTAATATTTTGACTACCGTTAAAATTTGAAATATTTAATATCAAAACATTAATTCAGAAAGTCAGAGAAATGTTTTTTAATTGAATCTATTAAAAAATTGTGTGTTTGCACATCTTTTCAGATCAGCTCTATTGAGGTGTCTCATTCACTGTTCCAGGGATTTTTTTACCATTACCATAAGATTCTGTTAATATCCTATTTAATGCAATAGCAAATAATTTCAGAAAACTTTGATCATTTTAACTTTGCCTCTTGGGGGTTTTTTCCTCTCCCCTCCCTGTAATGTTTATCTTGCAGAATCAGGATCACTGAGATCAGTGCTCAATAAAGAATCCCATTCACCCTTTGGATTAGATTCCTTCAACTCCAGTACAAAGGTTTCCCCGCTAACCCCAAAGCTGTTTAATAGCCTCTTGTTGGGCCCAGTGACATCTAGCAACAAAGCCGAAGGCTCCAGCCTCAGAGATCTGCTACACACAGGGCCAGGAAAGCTTCCACAGGTCCCATCAGACACAGGAATCCCCTTTCCTCCAGTCTTTTCTGCAGCTTCTACGGTAAATAATTTGGTATTCTTTCAATGATATCTGTTCCAGGGAAGAATTGTCATCTATATGTTTTTATAGTATTCTACTCTTGAATGTTGAAACAAATGTAATACCTTGCCAAAACTCACCACCCCACAAATTTGTAGAGAATTTTCATGCTATTTTTTAGTTTTAGTTTACTGCTGCTGAGGAGAGGTTGTTCTTTTCAAGAGACCAAGAAAATGAGTTAAATACAGCCTATAAATTGTTTAGCTGATGATCATCATCCCTATAAAAGCTGACTTCAAATTTCACATCTTTAAAAATACTGTAAGAGCATACCACAGAAAAAAAAAGACAAAAACTCAATAGTAATCCAGTTGCTTAAACTAATGTATAGTTGAAAGGCATTTGTGCTAAAATATACTTGGGCAGGATCTGCTGCTCCAGCTGGATCACTACAAACCTATGGGGCTTGATGGGATTCATCTGAGAATCTTCACAGAGGTGCTGATATCATTGCAAAGCCTCTCTCAACAATTTTCATGTGATCTTGGGAATCTGGAGAGGTTCCAGATGACTGGAAGCTGGGCGAACGTTGTCCTGATTTTCTAAAAGGGCAAAGAGCAGGACCCTGGAAGCTACAGGCCTGTCAGGCTCACTTAAGTGCCCAGTGAAATAATGAAAAAGATTATTCTGGGAAGTATTGGAAATTATCTGGAGTACAGTGCAGTCCTCGGTCACTTGCCAGCATGTCTTCGTGTGGGTGGAAGTCCTCCTTGTTGAACTCGATTTCCTTCTATGGCAGGGCCACCTTGTTCATCTAGGAAAGCCAGTAGATGTAATCTTTCTGGAATGAGTTTTTGATGATGTCTCTCTCAGTATCCTTCTGGACAAAATGTCCAGTAGACAGCTGAATAACCATATTTGGACAACGTGCTCAGGCCAGGGTGGGATTCTTATTGTGTCCTGTGCAGGGCCGGGAGTTGGGCTTGATGATCCTGATGGGTCACTTCCAACTCAGCATATTCTGTGGTTCTGTGACTCCGTGAGTTTAATGTGTGGTTGCTGTTTCTGAGTGCTCATTCTGCACTAACAATACTTTAATCCATTTTGGAAGAAATAACTTTGAAAAAAAACTGAACAAATCAATGCTATTTGAGGTGGTTAGGGGCATTTAGTTTAGGAGAAGGATGGATTCTGTGTAATTTTAATTTATCAACGCTTAGCTCTTTTTGACAAATACTTTCTCCAAAAGCTTAGGCAGATAGAGTAAGGAGGAAGATGAAATGGCTTGTCGCAGATGTTTTTTTAACTCTCTGCCAGGGAGGCTGGCTGACTGATTGGAACCTTGATTATAGTTCATGTTAGTTGGTTTTGGTAGAGGGAACTGTACATGAAAATATGATGCTGCTACAGGGAGGTGAATCCAATAATACTTCTGCCTCTCATCACTGAGTACAGTGAAGAAATTGTGGTCACTTGTTTTACAGCAACTTATTCCTTCAAGGCTTGAGATAGCCTGTCTCAGCTTGTATCCCCGTCCCAGCAACTCTGTGCATTCTCTCACCACATCTAATCAGATCAATTGTGTAATGTGTTTTTTCACTTTCCTGACTTCTGATCTTCACTGAGTAATTTAGATTTGAGAGAACTCGTGGAGAACTCTGGTCCATCTCCTGACCTGAATGTGTGGATGCTTCATATGGAATGAACGAAACATACCTGAGAAACAACATTTGCATTGCTCAGATTGAGAGAAGCAGGACTGCTGCTCAGGAAGAGAATCATCTTGATGTTTCTGGAGCATTGACAGTCTGTTGTGAAGAATTATAGGCATTGTCTTTAGTAGTTAAACTTCATATTATTTATCTTACGGCCTCCAGAGGATCAGAGTAAGGGTGCACTTTTAAGACCATCTGAAGTGGATGACGTTATGATCTAGTCTTGTGTAAGATGGGCTGTAGAAAACTAGTATAATTTCAGGCAGCAGTAGAGAGTGGGATCAGACTAGCAGTGGTGCAGCTCCTCTGAAAGGAGCCCAGAGTTCTGGAGGACAGCGAGCTGCACCTGGGCCAGCACTGCTCACCTGCAGCTGCAAAGGCAAACAGTCCTGGTCTGCATCAGGAAGAATACAGCTGGAGCACATCAAGGAATGGTTATTTCACTCAGCCCCTGTTGGGCCACACCTGGAGCACTGTTTCCAGTTTTGATATCCCCAGTTGAAGAATGACAGTGCAAAATTGCATGGGATCCAGTGAAAGGCCATAAAGAATGATTAAAGCATTTTGGAGAGTTTGACACATTTGGAAAGCTTGTAGAAACTGGTTCTCTTCATCCTAGAGAAGAGAATGCTTTGGGGATCTGATCAATCTTACCATATCTAAAAGGTGGTTGTAGAGAGTAGGGAGGTACTCCTTTCGTAAGAATGCATGGCTAACAGGGCAAGGGGCAATACCAGTTGCTTCAGAAGAAATTCTGTCTGAATATAACAAACAATTCTCCCTTTACATTCAAACAGTGGAATAGGCTGCCCTGAAAAGTGAATTAATAAATCTCCTTCCCTGTAAAGTTAAAGTTTGACATGACCCAGCCCAGGGGAACGAAGCCTAATTTCAACAGAAATGTACACCAAATGATCTCTAAATCTTCTGTTGGACCTAGACTCTTCTACAATTTTATAAATATTTTTTTACTGAATTTATATATTCAGTAATGAGTGGTATTATGTTTTAGGTTGATAGTTGTATATATGGTAAGTTTTTTATCTATTGAACTTTAGTTTTTAAGAAGATCGCAATTTTTGGGAAGGAGGAGGGAGTGGTATTGATTGGTTTGCTGTGATTTTTTTTTTTCACTTGAATGAGAAGTTTTTTGATAGCAAAATTTATCACACCCCTGCCCTCTCCCGCAAATGTGTGAATAAAGATCCAGTAAGTGTTTATCTTCTGCTGAATATATTAAATATATTTAGTGTCTTAAGTTTTTTTGCTATAAACAAGGCCTATGGGCAGGCTTTTTATTTTTTAAGTTAAAACAAAGTTTAAGATTGTGTTGTTAACCTGTTATGAATTTTAAATACTCCTGGAGTTTTAAATGTCCCTTGAGGAGCATGGCAACCAGAACCAGAGAATCTGTCTACTAATGGTTCCATTGACATACAGGAAGCACTTTCTCCTCTCTCTGTCGGTGTTTACTTAGTGTTTACATATCCTTTACATATCCATCAGCTTACGTGTCCCAAGGTTGAATTCACTTCCTTAGTAATGGGATGAGGAAAATGGGGAAATAGAGTTGAGACATTAAGGAAGTTAGAAAAAATATGAACTTTTTTTTTACTATCAAAGTAGCTGAATTTAGATCATTAAAGTTTACTGTTTTATGTCTGTGTAATATTTTTCTAGGTAGCCTGTAGTTGGTTATTTTAACTTTTACTATTGTAAAACAGAGCCATAGCCATTTCTGTTCTTTCTTGGATACATCTGTCTGAGCCAAATTGTTTCTGATGCATGTTTTCCTAGTAGCGTGGTATCTGTGACTAAGTCTGAAGGAGAGCAGTTATACGTTTAATACTTACACTGTTGCAAGACTAAATTTACCTCTGGATTTATGTCTTCTAGGGGGCCAAAGGTAAAGCCAGCCTGCCAAACTTCTTGGACCATATCATTGCTTCGGTGGTGGAAAATAAGAAGACATCTGATGCTGCAAAACGAGCTAGTAATTTAGCTGACACACAGAGAGAGGTGAAAGAAATGGTGATGGGATTAAATGTGCTAGATCCACACACTTCCCACTCTTGGCTTTGTGATGGTAGACTTCTTTGCCTTCATGATCCCAGCAACAAAAACAACTGGAAGATCTTCAGGGAATGCTGGAAACAAGGCCAGGTAAGTGATAAGTATCCAACCCTTGCTGCTTGTAAGTGTCCTGAAATTGCAGTCTGTACCTTGGTAAAAAAAGTCCATTCAAACTTTGGCCAGTTGCTACTGAGTGAATATGGTGAATGAATGTTTCAGCTGTAGCTTTATAAACAGGGGACACAGCAGCCCTGTTCACTTTATGCTATAGTGACTCGAGCCCATGTACTCTTTCATACTGAGCTTTTCTCAGCTTACCAATATGAGAGTGTTTGCTATGACAGCCTTTTTAGTTGTAGTGTGCTTTGTGCTGAACCTGCTCTGCTCTACTAAAGCCCAGTAGTGAATCCACTCTGATTTCCTGAGTGCACCTTAGCATTTACCCCACACTTGATGCTTTATAGCCTCAGGGAAAGGTCCATTCTTTCCAGCTGCAGCATGTGCAAGAGCGAAAATGCTGAATGCAGTAGTGTACTGAATTTTGGGTGTACCCGATACATTATCTCACCCTGAGCCCTACAGCCAGTGGGAACCCAAGTATTGTTTGGGACTCAGCAGCTCATGCATGGAGCACTCCCATGGGTTGTCTGAGGTGCCATCAAGTGCTTAGCCCTTCAGACAACAGACTGTACCTTAGACCTGCTCTCAGCATAGCCACTTTTTCAGATCTCAGTCTGTAGTGCTGCAGCTTAGACTTCTCCAGAGAATCAGTAAGATCAGCCTGGTCAGACAAGCTGAATCCTGAAAAATGGGTAGTTGCTGCTGCAAAGGAAGTGCACCCACAGCTCTAACAGAGGATGATGTCCATCACTGTTCAAACTGTATTCTTGACGCTTCGCCTCTGACACAGTTACCTTCACTAACTACCTGCAGTTGAGACTATTGATGCTAGACCATTAGGTCCCTCATCATCTTTTCTGGAGAAGTGCTTGTTGTCAGCTAGTTTGTTATTACAGTGCTAATGCACTTGGCAGTCACATTCCATTCTTATTTGTGATTGTTCACAAGATGCTGAGGTGGAGTGGAGGAACAGGCTGCATTTACCTCTTTTGGCAGTCAGTCTATTCCTGACAGAAGTAGAGTACTTTTCATTTAAGTGTTGCCTGTCCCATCGAACTGCACATTCTCTGGGTTCCCTGGGTACAAGCACAACTAGCACATAGCCATGAGAACTACAAAGATGACTGTTTTGCCACCAGCCACATTCCTGTTCATGGCTCCTCTGGCCAGCTCCTAATAGTTGGAGGAAGGTACTGTGCAGCACACCCTTGCTTGTCTGACTAGAAACTTTATTGCCAGCTTCCCACTAAGTACAATTACCTTCCTGTCCTGACTTCTTTGGGGTGCATAGGATTCTCCTTTTATTTTTTTTTTATTTTTCTGATTTACGAGAGATTTCAGATCATTCTTTTGCAGTGCTGTGGTGTCCATCATCTGCCTTTCTTTGCAAAGAGCTTCTTAGTTTCTGGTTAGTATACTTTGATAATTTTCTCAACACTTTCTGTCAGGAAATACTGCTATCTCTCTTGGGAGAATCCTAAATATTTTGGGAATGCCTACAAAAAATGTGCTTGTCTGTTTCTCTGCCAATGAGACAGTTAATCACCATGTGCAAGATGCTGCTTGTGGTCCCTTACTAGTAATGAGTCTTGAGACTGCTTATGGAGTCTAGGGAGGTGATTACCGATCTTGTGTCTGATGTTTAGCTTGCAGTGTACATCACCATCCAAGTTGGTGCACACTCTGAGGCTATGGCTACAACTGCCATGCTCGTGTACTCTTTGTGACCCGCTGTTTTAGGCTGTGCCCCAAGGTGTGCTACTGATGCTTTTGGATCGTTTTATCATTCAGAAGACCCCTTGAATAGGAACAGACTGGGCAAGTCCTTTGCTCATTCAACAGTCCTCAAGGTGGTGTTCCAGTCATTTGAGTTTTCTGTTGAAATGTGAAAAGGAATTGAACAACCTCCCTTGTTCCTGCGTAAGGGTGAGCATGTGACCCAGGCAGGTGTTACTGTCTCAACAAGGTTATTTTAAACAGAATTTCTTCCAGCAGATATCCTCTCAAGAAACTGCTCTGTCAGAATTCTTCCTTGGCTTACATCCTCCTGTTCATCCCTGCTGCACCTTTAAAAGTGAAGTGAAAGAACATTAATTCTACCACCATTGCCCAAATTATCCTCCTGTGTTGTGGTTTTGAAAAGATTATTTGGAAAAAAGCACTTATCCACCCTCCCCAGCACAATAAATGCACACTGGACACTAGATCCGTGCCATATGAAGATTGTGGCTATGGTGGCATCCCAAATTGTTAAAAGAGAAAATTATTTTCCCCTAATGCTTAGATAATGTGTCAGTCTTTCACTGTCACTCAAAAAGAGCAACATTTTTTTAGTCCTTTGTCTTAGAAATTCTCAGAAATAAGTTCAACTGTATTATTCCAGAATTCACTGAGACACCATAAGATTAATTCTTGCTGAAGCTGCTTTTCAAGAGCATTTTGCTTTCTGAAAAATGATTGTTACTCATCTGGGGATAGTTAGGATTCTCATCCTGTAGCAACCTGATATTTTCTGAATTTTCATGGTAGGATTTCTCTTTTTTGAGACACTGAAAATTTGGTATGGTACTGGAGCTTTTTTATTTTGTTGTTATCTCCCTGTAGTTTGAGAGCAGATTTGGCAGGAGATGCCCACCAGGCAAGTCTACTGTCCTTTTATCTTGGAGCCCTCTCTGTGCTCTTTGCTAGAGAGAATACTTTCTTTCTTCCGTGGCAAATTTGCTGCCATGGATGGCAAGAAGGGTTCTACTAAGTTAAGTAGTTTGGTTGTTTTGGGGTTTCTTTTAATTGCTGTTTACAAGTGGTCAAGTGAATACAGTAGGGATCAAAATGTCATTATTTTTCTGTACTGAAAACAGCTGGTTTATCCATCAGCTTAAAGTCTACTAGGCAGTCCTTTCCACACATCCTGTGAAAGGTACTGTTATTTTTTACTCATACATGATCCCTAGTGTTTGTTGTAGAGTATGATTAAATTTTTTTTATTGCCTTAATGTTACCATTTTTGCTGGGATGGGGGAGTATATTAAGATTTGAGATTGCTGTATTTGCTTTGTTCTCTTAGAGAGGTTTGCTGCTTGTCAGGGTCTCATGTTTGGGACATAGTGGAAAGACTGCCAAAGCTTACCTGTCCCTCTAACATGTGTCCTCTGCTGCTTTTCCGTATTGGCACAGACAGTCCTACTGGGGAGACCAGGATAGTATCAAGAGTGACTGTATGACTCTGGGTATTAATCAAGGCTATGGAGCCCTCATGGTTTTCTTACTCCTGCCAGTGATGGGTAGGGGAGTGGAGACATCCTGCATGTCAACCGTTGTTTGCACAGCTGGTTTTAATCAAGAGGGTTTTATGATCATGGGAACCTCTTTGAGGATTGGGGATTGCTTGGAAGAGATAGGACCCCCCAAAGCAAAAAGGCAACAACGACAAAAAAAAAAAAGGCATCTTTACCAACCTTATTAGGAGAGCTGTAAGCAGGAACAAGGGAGGGAGAATATGACCAGTGATCAAGGAAGGAATTAGTTGGTTGGTTTGGCAAGCAAGCAGTGTGAGGTGAAGGGAACAGGGGTAATCTCATACTTAAGAAACCAAGGATGAAAGATGTCCACCTCAAGCATATGCATGTAAGTAAAGATCTGTGAAGAAGCATTGTGAAGGAAGCTCTCATACTGTTTCTGGGAAATCAGCGTGACTGGGTGTCTTTCTGAGGTACCTGTACGCTAATGCGTGCAGCACATTAAACAAATAGGAGGAGTTGGTGTGCAGTTGTACAGACGTGGTCTCATTGGTATGACAAAGTGGTGGGATAGGTCATGCATCTGTAGTATGGGAAGGAATAGGTACAGACTGTTCAGGAAGGACAACACAGGAATGACAGGCCAGGGAGAAGGGAGCATTGCTGTTTTTATGAGGAAGAAGATAGAATGCATGAAATTGTGTAGGAACTGATGATGAGCCATTCAAGAGCTTACAAGCAGAGTAACATGGACAATATTGTGGAAAGTATCTGCTACAGACCAACTAACCATAAAAAAGTGATAAGGCCATCTTAAGAAAACTGGAGGAAGCCCTGTGTTCACATTTCCTGGGCCTCATGGGACCACCATGATACCTGCTGGAGGAACAACACAACAGGTCACAAGCAGTCCTGAAGTTTTCTGAAGTGCATTGGTGTCAATGTGCTGAGACAGCTGATCAAGGAAACAGCTCGGGAAGGGCACTTCTGCTGGACCTTGTGCTTCCACACATGGAAGAACTGGTTGTTGATGTAGAGATACGGGGCACCTTTGGCTGCAATGACTATTAGATGTTGACATTCAGATCAAGATTCTGAGAGGAGGGAGCAAAGCAAAAAAGTCATGATCACAAATCTGGACTTTGAGAAAGCAGACTTTCACCTTTTCAGATACTTGCTTGGAAGAACCCCATGGGGATATGGTCATGAAGAGAAGAGGAGCTCAGGAATACTGTTTGAATCATGCTTAACCTGCCTTATAGCCTTCTGTGATGAGATGACTGGCTTGGTGGATGAAGGGAGAGTACTGGATGTTTTTTATCTCAACTTTAATAAAGGCTTTTTACACTGTCATGGTGTCATCGGACAAAGTAAAGTACAGACTTTGTAAGTGGGCAGTGTGATGGATTTAAAACTGACAAAAGTGCCATGTGTGAGAGCACTGTCACTAATGATATATCCCAGGGGGTCACATCTGGGGTGAGTAGTATTTATCATGTCATTAGTGACCTAGATGGGAAGGGGTTCATAGACCCTCAGCAGGTTTACAGACAATACAAAACGAGGAGGAATGACTGATACAGCAGATGGTTGTGCTTCTACTGAGAGAGTCTGAACAGGCTGGAGAATTGGACTGAGAAGAATCTGGTGATATTCAGCAAGGGAAAATGTAATGTCCTGCACATCAAGGAAGAATAACATGCTGCAGCAGTTGCTGAGAAGCAACCATTTGGAAAGTAGTTTTGCCTGGATGGATCTTGGCGTCCCAGCAGGCAAGGGAGTGACCATGAGCCGGGAATGTGTCCTCATGACAAAGAGAGTTGTCTGCAATGATGGTTCCCCTTTACTCAGCACTGGTAGAAGCCTGTGTCCAGTTCTGGGCTCCCCAGTACAAAGGAGTTGTGGACTTACTAGAGGAAGGCTAGCAAAGGGTCACAAAGGTGATGAAGGGACTAGAGCGTCGCTTAGATGAAGAGAGGCGGAGCAAGCTGGGACTGTTTGGCCTAGAGAACAGAAGGCTCAGGAGAGTGTGGGGAGGAAATTTTAAGAAGAGGGAGCTAGGCTCTTCTTGTCAGTGTTCACTGACAGGACAAGTGGGAGTGGGTGCAGAAAATTTCAGCCACAAGACAAGAAAATACTCTTTTTCACTGTGAGGGTAGTCACTTCCAATCTAAATGTTTCTGTGGGGTTTTTTACTTTTTTTTCATTCCCCAGAAATTGACAGGAGTGAAGTAACAACCCTTTTTTGTTTTCTTAAAGCTCACTCTTCTAGAGTTGGTTTCATTGCTGCCTTCTAGAGCTTGATGGCTATGTTGTATTGTATTTGAAAACCAAGGCCATTTCTGTTATCCCCAGAGTTGGGTTTTTGTTCTGTTCATTTCTGAATCAATAGTTGTCTTCATTTAGGGACTAAAATTGAAACTAGGCCTTTTAGAGGCTATTGGGCAAACTGGAATGTTTTGAAGCAGCATAACTTTAGAGTTACTTGTATATAGCTCTGTAGGTATTTTTGCCTAACACACTGATACTACATCTAGGGACATCTGTGCTTCCCAGGGTTGTGCTGAACTCTTCATGTGAATAAACCAAGACCCACCATCAGATCATTGTTAATGTATAGGGCACCGCTTGGAATTAATTCAAACTTGCGTGGACATAGGAACTACCATTTGAACACAGGCAGCAGTTACTAAAGCTAAAGCTCTTAAGGTGGGAATAGTCTATGTGCAGATTCACTTCGTACCCTCTTCGTTTTCTCTCAAGTTTGGTAACTCTCTTTTGAGATGGCAGAGTGAAAGGGACTGGAAAGGTTTTGGCAATGTTGGGAGGATTGTTTGGTATACCTTTCCCAATTGTCAGTTTAGCAAATGCTTTGGGTGTTTATGTGGAGAGGCCACTGAAATATCTATGTGGAATATATGTAAATCATTAGCCTAAACATCTTAAAACCCCTTTTGCAAGTGAACAGCCTTTTTTCCACTACTTGGTTTTGTCCTATGGAATTATTGTTGATCTGTGATTATACATAAATAATTAGTGAAATAGTCAAACAATTCATATTAAATGACAAAAATTTCACATGAGAAGGCTTTACTACAAATGCTGTTTCTAGTGGTAGTTGCATGTCTGCTTAAGAAAAAGGACAGGTGCTGGGATTCTACACCTACTGTACTGCCACAGATGGATTGAACTTGTCTGGCTGCCAGACCCCTCTACGCAGCTGCTTTCTCACTCCCCCTTTTCAACAGATCAGGGGAAGAAAATCAGGTGAAGAAGTTTGTGGGTCAAGATAAAGACAGGGAGATCCCTTAGTGATTGCTGTCATGGGCAAAACAGGTTTGCCTTGTGAGAAAGGAGTTGAATTTATTGCCAATAAAAAATAGAGTAGATGGTAGAGAAGAAAGACAAATCAGTAAACACCTTACCCCACCCCTCCAAGTTACCTTTTTCCTAAAGGCTCAACTTTACTCTCTCATCTCTGGCTATTCTACCTCCTCACCCCCACAATCCCTGGAGTGACACAGAAGGGATGATGGGGGTTGTGGTCAGTACATAACACTGTGTGTGCTGCCGTTTCCTCCTCACACTTTCCCACTGCTTCAGTGTGGAGTTCCTCTCCCGGGATACGATCTTTCACAAATGGCTCTAACATGAGTCATCTCCATGGGCTGCTCCAGTATGGGTCACCAGTGGGCACAGTTTTTGCCAGAAATTTTGTGTATTTGTGGGATTCTCCCCACAGCTTCTCCCAGAGCCTGCTCCAGCATGGGCTCTCCATGGACTGCAGCTTCCTCCAGGGAATATCTGTCTGCTGCAGTGCAGGATCTTCTGTGGACTGCAGATGGATCTCTGCTTCACCGTGGTCCTCCACAGGTTGCAGGGGGACAGCCTGCTTCTCCATGCTCTTTGATGGGCTGCGAGCACCTCTTCCATCACTGACCTTGGTGTATGCACAGTTGTTTGTCCCCCTTCCCCCTGCCTGGTGTCCGTGTGTTGTGTGTGTCCCCGTCTATCTCACACGCACACACACACATGCAGCAGCTGTGGAGAACTTTTTACCCATTCTCATTATCACAGAGATGCCACCAGCATCACTTATGGGTTCAGCGTTTGGCAGTGATGGGTCTGTTGAGCCAGGTGGAACCATCTGTGTCCGCCATGGGGCAGCTCCCAGCCTCCTCTCACAGAGCCTACATCTGCTGCCAACACCTTGCCATGGAGATCTAGTGCACTTGCCTTGGCAAGTCTAATCCAATGCCACTTCTAAGGCAACTGCACATGGCGTAGAACTAAAGTTTGCTTTGACTCTGGTTGTTTGCTTGATGCATAATAACCAGACATGGATAAAAATAGATTTGTGGTGTCTTTTGTATGGTGGTAGCCAGGAGTCTCGGCTCTCTTAAGAAAGTTTGGCTGCATGTGTAAGAAATTTGGTTATGGTGGAGTAAGCATTCATCTTTGTATTCTCAGCCCGTGCTGGTATCTGGTGTCCATAAGAAGTTGAAGTCAGAGCTTTGGAAACCAGAAGCTTTCAGCCTGGAATTTGGAGATCAAGATGTAGATTTGGTGAACTGCAGGAACTGTGCCATAATTTCAGACGTGAAAGTGCGTGACTTCTGGGATGGCTTTGAGATAATATCTAGTAAGTAATATTTATGGCTCACTAGTTTACCTGAGCAGTCTGTCTTGCTATCTTCAACTCTTCATTTTCCACCTATTTTCCTAAAAATTGAATTAAGAAAAAATCCAAATACCTATCAGTCTCATCCAAAGAAGCCATTGTTCCATACATTTAGCACACCCTAGAAAATACTTTATTGAAGATTAGGGCAGGACTGCCCAAAAGAACTGTCTATACTGCAATGTGTTGGTGTGTGTTGCTTTCATGTGTCAAAAAATGATCCATTTCATGGGAAATGACTTTTTTTTTTACCTTTTCCCAGTGAAATTAATCATGAGTTACCGTTATTAAGACAGTAAGTAATATGCCTACCCTTGCTCTCCTTTCAACCTCAATTTTTATTGTAAAACTAAAGGGATCCTGCAGAGCTGAGACAGACTGAGACTTTTGATACTAAAACTTGGGCTGGGTGGAATGCATCAGTCAAGTACACTTGACATTGCAAATTCTTTTTGTAGTAGATCATCTATGAGTACAAATACAAATTTATGTGTGTTACAAACAGCAATGCTATATGCATGCCTCACATGATAACACATTATTTAATGCTCGAGTTCTTCTTTAAGAAAACCTTCTGTCAAGTGTGAATGGGGAGACTAACCAGCTAAAATTTCCAGGGGCATAACTGGTCAGGTTAAAGAGCTTCTGAAAAGCAGAGTGCTCCATTTTAGATTGTATATACCTAGATCCGAGTGGTCTTATAGTTACAACTGTTAGAGCTGTAGTGGTTCATTGCAATGTTGCTGATTTTAGAATTGTGTATAAAATGTTTTCTGTATTTATTGCTATGTGCATATTGCAGAAATGGTGAACTGTTAGATGACTTAATGGAATGTTCATTCAGCATTCAATGAAATGACAGATTTGTAGACCAAGAATATTCACTTCCTAGTAATTTTCCAATCAAAGAACTCCCTGCTTTTGACTTGTTTTTTTTTTTTTTTTGTATGGTTAGTACAGAGTATTGTATTTTGTACTGTTAAATTTCATACTGTTTTTGTTATTCATCAGATATAAATGGCCTAGGAGGATATAATGGTGGAGTCTTTGTGTATTGTCAGTAATTGGGAAAGCTCACAAACTCTTCGCTTTTGTGCTAGGGTCATTCATGAAAATAGTGAATTTGTATGGGTCAAATGATCTTTGAGAAATGTTACTTGTAGTTTGTTTCCAGGCAGATACGCTCCTTTCAGCAAAATAAGCTTCTGCTTTTCTTTTAGACAATGCCTTTACCACACTTTACATGAGAACTGTTAGTGGCCTTGGTTGGAAAACCTTATCATTCTTGATAGTTTCTTTTAAATACATTTTATTTTGAGTTTTTTCAGCCATGTTCAATCCCTAATATAGAGGAGTATTATTTGCTACTAGTCCAGAGATTTCACACGCTAATTCTTACAAAAACTATTGGCAAATTACCTAATGTCTCTGACTTCCCTGCATTACATGAATTCTAAATTTTTGAAGTATGTGGCTGGCTCCCACTCTCGCTTTAAGTTACCAAAGAGATGTAGAGCAGCCACTGACTTTGGAGGTGTTATTGGGATTATTCTATAAGATACTTTATTCTAATTCTTTTTAATATTTTGCTATTTCTTTTCATACTTTTGGGCTTAAAGTGGACTTCTGAAAGGTCTGACTTTTTGTTTCGATCCTTCTTATACCTGCTTTTCTTTGCTGATCAGATATTTTCTGGGGCTTGTCCAGTTTCATGTAATTTGTCAGATCTGTACGTTTTCATCCAGGTAGTTTTTCACTCTGTCCTTTCTGAATAGCCTCCCTACAAGCTGCTTCTTGTTTGGAACAAAGATCCTTGATGAGTTCAAAATCTTGAATATGGGAAGTTGTAAAACACCTTTAAATTCAAGTCCTTGAGCTTTTCAGTTCACTTGCCTCTCTAAAATCTGTAGCTAATCAAAGTTTGTTAGCTTTAAATCAGTCACTTCAGTTTATGTATCTGCAGTTCTTAATTCCTTTTAATTTCAATAAAATATTTTTTTATATTGCAAACTCAGGCTATCTTCTGTAGCCTGTTGATATGTAACGCGGATGTGATTCACAGGTCTCCAAGTCCTAATTTCTTAGATGTGCTTTCGTTTCTGATGCTGTCAGGAGCTCTGTTAGATCAGTTTGGCTGACAATCCTTGGTAAGGCAGGAAGCAGTGAAGGGTGTTACTCTGGGGAAATGGGGGTGCTAAAGTGTTAAGGCTGCTGTACACTTTGTTTTTAAATTGGTGGCTTCATGTAGAGTTGTGAAAAATCTGGTAGAAGAGTGAACTTTGCTTTTCTCTAAATGTTACACTGAGTTCTAAGCTGCTCGTCTACCACTTCAGATAGACTCTCTTAGCCCTGAGATCTGAGGTAAAAGAGCAATTGATGTGGTCAGTGCTGTCATAGCATACATCCACTGTTGCATATGTAATGCCATTTTTCTGTGCTGCCGGCTTTCTGTTTCCAGTCAGGACTCATGTAAAACTCTTGAAGTGAAGAACAGATGTTTGGTTTTGGTAGTCTGCTAATTTGAGTGCCTCCAGCAAAGAAGAATTAAAAAAACTAAAGGCTGTCTTCCTTTGTGACCACTTGCCCTTTAGCTTTTTTGAATGTCATGTACCATGGTTTCTTGCTTTACACTGAAGTTAGGGTTGATTTCAGAACAAGAACTTCTAATTTATAGAAGTACCACTTCTCTTGAAATTAAAGACAAAGCTCCCTCAGATTTTGGTAAAAGGACTAAGGAAGAATGCTTTGGAAAGGCTTATTTTTGAAGCTGAATAAAATCTGTTCTAAAACTTAGCAGCTGTGCAAGATCTGTCAAACTTGTGCTGTAGGTAATTGCATCTATATCTATCGATATATATACTCATTAAACTGCTGTGGGTCATACTATAATAATGCTTGGAAGCCCAAAACAAAAGCAGGATCCATTTTGCTGTGCACTGTGAGAGGTGCAGAAACCCGTACAGTTTTAACAAGGTAGTGGGCTGTGGTAAAAAGATATTGCACAAAGAAATCTTAATTTGTTTCTTGCAGAACGGCTCAGGTCAGATGATGGTCAGCCAATGGTACTAAAGTTAAAGGATTGGCCTCCAGGGGAGGACTTCAGAGATATGATGCCTACGAGGTAAGTAACCTTTAGTATCAGTGCTGACAGGACTGCTGTAGGTGCTACAGGAGGATAACCTGCCTGTGTCTCTCCTTGCCCTCTAGGTTTGAGGACTTGATGGAAAATCTTCCTCTTCCTGAATATACCAAGAGAGATGGCAGACTGAATTTGGCTTCTAGGCTGCCAAGCTACTTTGTCCGTCCTGACCTGGGTCCCAAAATGTACAATGCGTACGGTATGTGAGTATAGTTCTGCAGATCCTGAGTTTTGAGACTGTGTATTATACTTAGGGTAAATACAAGGCTGTGGCATTAGCCAAAACTCTGTGCTTATCCTAGAGCCTACCGTTACTTTTTTTCATTTACTCCTGTGATCTATTCTTATGTTAGTCCTCTTTCTGTCAGATGTGCCCTTTTCTGCCTTGTATATCCAAGAGATGTACACTTGATAAGTTAAGTTTGCAAACAATTCGCAATACATTTAACAAGCGTAATACCAATACAAGCTTCAAGGAAGAGTCAGTATCTTATTGAAACCAACTGATGTGTTTAAAAGGAAAATTACCCACCTTCTGGGCACTTTGACCTGTGCATTCATGTTTCCAACCAGAGTTGTAATTTTCTTTATCCATGTCTAATAAAATAGACCATAGACAATACGCGAAACAAAACTGTCACCATGTTCAGCTACCTGAATTGGATAGTTTGTCCTCTTAAGGCTAATTATTTAGCAGGTAAGTAGCATATATCTGAGCACATGGCCTACGTGGCTGTGAAGCATTACATTTCTGATGATTGTAATATAGCTGTGTGGATGTGAACAAAAAAGCATGTCAGCTTGAGTAATTTTAGTTCACGAATGTACTGACTTTGAGGTCATGGCCCAAAGCAGGTTTTGCAGACTTTTAATTAAAAACAAAGGGTTGTTACAGGGTGTTTTTAAATAACTGATTGATTTGGAAGCACATACTTTTGCAGCTTTAGAATAAGCTAAATAACATTTAGAGTAGTTGGTTTTTGTATATGCTGTAAAATGTCAAGTGATACAAATTGCAGTCATCTTGCAAAGCGAGTATGTGGAAGCAAACTTACCCTAATGTAGTTTAGGTGGTTCTCTTTGAATATTGGTGGCACAGGTGCAGTCTTTTTTAAGATTTTGCATTCCAATTGTTGTTACACCTGCAGTAACAACTCACCCAAGGACGTGGAAGATTGTTCACTCTTTCATCATTTTAAAAATGTTGTATCTCAGTAACCAAATGTGGGTTAGACTTAAGCTGTAAACCAACATATTGCAGTTTTGAGAAAGGGATGTGGTGTTACTTTGGATTTTTTTTTTTTTTTAAGCAGCACGACATCGCAAATAAAAGTTGAGTGTTGCAGCTTAGGCAAATTGAGCTTATTCCAGTATTTAACAGTGTTCAGGTTTATGCATTACTAGACATGTAAGTTGAGTGAAGGAGTCCATAGACCAAAGAGCTTATAATGTAATCAAGCAATACGTAAATAAGAGTGCAGCAAGAAGGAACCAAATCAGTCACTTCTGACTTGTTTCTGTATATTGCTAGTTGCTATCAATGGAAGGAATGGATTAATTTTGTTGAATTTTTCTTAAGTGTCAAAGTTTTATTTTCCTTTTTGTCAGAGCTTGTGGAGGCAGTGTTGATGGTATTTTTCTTAGTGTAGATCATAACCCTTTACTGTTTGATCCTTTTTAGACATACAAGTCTCAGTCCAAAGAGAGAAAGTACTACACTCTGTGTACTTGGAAATTGAAAGAAAAAAAATTAAATTCTGTCTATGGTGAATATGAGTAACATTTCTAGCAACTTAGATGTATTTTGGTTGTAAATATATGGCTTTGTTTGCAGCGTGGTGAAAAAAATTCACAATAGTGAAGTCTTTCATGTGCTTAGCATTTTAAAGCATTAAGATACAAAAATCATGACTGAAGTTTGATTTGTAGTGATATTCAGTTACCTAAATAAAAGGACTGTTTATAGAAGTTAGCTGTGAAGAAATCTTTTGTTTGTAAAGGACCCTCAAATACTGACCAATTTTTATATAGAAATACTTAAACTGTTTAACATGAGACTTGCCATTGATGATGTATTTCCCAGCATGTTCTATGTGACTTAGACCATTAGCAAACAATTAATTTTTAAAGTGTCATTCTTTCCTTTTGTCTTTCTGGGTCTTGCAAAGCAGAGGTTTGAGGTGGAGGTTGTAAGGGTCCTTGAGGTCAACAATTAACCTATCTTTTGTGAATTTGTCTGGCCTGGATTTTGGACCTATGTATTGTGTTTCTCCATTGTTAGTATTTTAGTTGTGCTTTTTTAAAATTCATGTTACAAACTGTCTATATTAGTTACTGTTTCTTGTCTGTTATGATAGGTGCTGTTCAGTGAGTTGAGTTCCTATCTTCAGAAGCTTGCATTTTAAACAGAAAATCGATAAATACGATGGTGATCCTAAAAACTCTTGTGGGCACACTAATGTTAGTGTTGGCTTGATACCTAGTTGGTTTGGTTTGGTTTTTTTAATGTTCTAGTTCCCTGCCATGTTAGTTGCTAGAGATGGTTAAGCAGAAGTAGAAAGAGAAGGTGCTATTGAAGGGCCAGAGGAAAAAAAAGGAACATGTTAATAAGAAGGTTAAAGAATTAACAAGCAAACATTTGAAATCTTTCTCCATTACTTTCAGTCACTTGAGAGGTGTAAGTTCCTTCAGTGTATAAAGGTACAAGCACTTGAGTCTGCAGGTGTCTCTCCTTACTGAATTGTAATCTTAATTGTTAATGATGAGTTGATCACTAACTACTATGAATTCAACTGGTCATGGATTTTACAGCTTAGTATGAGAAAATAAAAATCTGCTGGAGGCTTTTACTTCTAACAGTCCAATGACTTGCTGCATACGGTAGGATGCTAATGCCACTTAAAGCAGTTCTCTCATGCTTCCAAGCAAAAGAAAACTTGCTCTGTGCTTATGATAGCTAAGTTCTCTAGTACAGACTATATAAATAACCCTCAGAGGGACTAAATTGTAAAGTATAAGTTCTGGCTTTGGTTTTAAACTGCTTGTTTTCTCATGACTTGGGTAAACTAGGTTTGCTACTTCTGTTTCCTCTAAGATTAAAATACCAGTTATTGGTAAACTTTTACTTATGCTACACATGACACGAATATACCTAGTTCAGTTGCTTTTTGACTTTGGTTTCTGCTCTCATTGCTGTACTAAGTTAGCGTTCTAGACAGATTTTTCAGGTAGGTTATTTCTACAAGAGATTAGTCACAGGATTTGATTTTATTTTGCACTCTATTGTAGGCTTAATTACTGCAGAAGACAGACGAGTTGGTACCACAAATCTGCACTTGGATGTGTCTGATGCTGTTAACGTCATGGTGTATGTTGGGATTCCCATTGGGGAAGGGACCCATGATGATGGTAATGCTTGAGGAAAGCTGTTTTCTGTACACTAAATTCAATTGTGTGCGTGTGTGAGTAAGGAGACTGTCTTTTATTGTTTAAGCTTGTCGTATCTATGATATATAATTCAAGTATACAGGGCAGTTTGCTACATTTGCAGAGCATAACTAAAAGTGCAGTAATGCTTCTTTAGTTTACATCTGTGGGAGCAGCAGAGTTTTGCTAGAAATTAGGTACATTCCTGAAGAAAGGAGGAGAAAGGGGAACCTATTAAACTTTCTTCTCCTTGTATTTGAATAATTGTAGCTCAGTTTAAATTCATGACTGAGCTTTATGATTAGCTGTCTATTGACACACTCCCTGAATTCAGTTAAAATGAAGCTTGGTGGGCTTAGAAGGGGCACTGTATGATGCAGCAGTGGCAGTGTGACTGAATTTAGTAACTCAAAATGCTTCTTCCTTTTCTCTATGTCAAAAATGGACAGCTTTGTAATCATACTGCTTTTACATGGATTCCCCTTTCAGAAGTTCTGAAAACAATTGATGAGGGAGATGCTGATGATGTAACAAAGCAGCGAATCCATGAAGGAAGAGAGAAACCTGGAGCATTGTGGCACATCTATGCTGCCAAGGATGCTGAAAAGATACGTGAACTTCTCCGGAAGGTATGGGGGTTTCAAAGAAAGCTTGAGCTTACAGGGTTCCTTGACTAGCTTGCTTATAGCAGCTGAATGATACAAATTGCTATCAACATCAACTGTGTGAGTATTGCACTTCTGTCTTTGAGGGAATTAATAGTTACTACGTTCCCAGGTTTTCAGCCTGGTGTGGAATCTTCATACTAATGCACGTTGCTATTTAAGACCTAAATATCCTTAACTAAAATAATGTTCTACCTTGAAATAGTTTGTTATGGTTTTGGTACAGACCATTTCATGAGCCAGCAATATCAAGGTGCTATGTCATGGTTCCCTCTACCCCATATCTTGGCCCTAGGTTGGAGAAGAACAAGGCCAAGAAAATCCTCCAGATCATGACCCCATTCATGACCAAAGTTGGTACTTGGACCAGACCTTACGTAAGAGACTATATGATGAGTATGGTGTGCAAGGCTGGGCAATAGTGCAGTTCCTTGGCGATGCAGTGTTCATTCCTGCAGGTGCACCCCATCAGGTAACTATACCAACTCTAGGCCATATTGACAAATAGAAATGAATTTGGGGCACAACAGAACTGCAGCTTGAAAACAATTAATTAATTATGGTAATTATTATTGCTCACTTAAGATTTCTTTTTCTACCTATACACTTCCTACATTACTAAAAGTTACATAAATACCTGAATGATGTGTACAGAACTGATGAAATTACAGGGGGGGGAAAAAAAGCTGGGGTGAATAGAGGGAAAACATTTCTGTGTAGTGAAACTTCAGCCAAGGAAACCAAATACAAAGTTTAAGAGAACTTGCTTTAGGGAATGTAATGTTTATGGGAGAACAGGGAACCTGTTAGACATCATGTATTTTGTTCTGGTTTTACTACTAGACACAATTCTGTCAGTTTCTGTTTCTGATGAGTAAATGTGGCAGAGCCTAAATATATGGAGGGGTATTGGGGTTTTTGGGGGGTTTGGTTTTTGGTGATTTTTGTTGTTGTTTCTTTTGGAGTTTAGGGATTTGTTTGTTTTCATTTTGGTGCTTTGTTTGTTTTGTTTTGTATGGTCCATTGTCTTGATATATCAGACATTTGATATGTGTTTTTAGGTCCATAATTTGTACAGCTGCATTAAAGTGGCAGAAGATTTTGTATCTCCTGAACACGTGAAGCACTGCTTCCGTCTGACCCAGGAGTTCAGGCACCTGTCTAATACTCATACAAACCATGAGGATAAACTGCAGGTAACCATTTTATGTCAGTAAACACTAAATATATCCTATGTTTTGCCAGCTTTGTTCAGTACTAGAAATGTATGGCTAAGGAAAGAGTAACAACTTCTACAAATCTGGAAGTTCTCATTTGATAGGTACATTAATTAATTTGTAAATACTTCTGTCTACAGTATTATGTAAAGAAAAATTAGTAACAGACTTCTGCATTTCCAGAGAACTTGCCCCCTGTTAGACTAATGGCATGCATTGGTATTAATAAGTTTTTGAATGATTGAATCCTAATGACAGCAAAGCAAACCAGAAGAAAAAAACACTATTAAAATGGAAAGAGCAATGCTTTGTTTTGAAGAGAGGTCTTTATTTGACCAAGTACACTTATGTTTGTTTCTTTATTGCCTAAAAGAAAACTCATCTGGAAACTAAGGCTGGCTTATTTAAGTCGTCAGGGATATGGTTTAGTGGTGGACTTGTCAGTGTTAGGTTTGTGGTTGGATTCGATGATCTTAAAGGTCTTACCCAACATATGTTAGTCCTAAAATTAAATGTGTTCTGATTTGAGGAAGTGTGACTGCCTCAAGTAATAGTTCTGCACAGAACATAATTGGTATACAAGTACATTGGATATAAGATAGTAAGTTCTACAGAGAGAAGACCGTAGGAGATCTTAGTGAATTTTGTCTAATGCTTCTGAAGCATTAGTATGTGCTCAGTTTGCAAATTTTGTTGTCAGCATTTTTTGTGTGTCAGTAATCACATGCATGTAAAAGAAAGGAGGGTGGATATCTGCAGAATGGCTGTCCTCATCAAAGTAAGTACACAATATATAGTCACTCTACAGGATGTCTCCCACGGATGTCAGAATCTACCATATTAATTCTCTAATACCAATTCTGTGAAAGTTTGCTATAAATTTCTATGTGGATTTTCATGGGATTATCAAGGAAAGCAGAAGTAGGATCAGCTCTCATTCTAACACTGTACCTCTTCAGCTGTGATGATGTGACAAATGTGGAAGTGTTTCTGTAAATTAAGAGGTTTGCAAATGAATAATGCTTGTTATGAAAAAAAAAACCAAAAAACAAGAAACAAAAACCCACAAAGTGCAACTCAGTATTCTTGTGAAAAGGAATACTGGTTGTATTTGTCTCAGACTTTTTTTTTTTGTAATTTTTAATGTATACTTTTATATAAACCTCTGTCTGTATTTTTATATATTAAAAATACACAGAGACAATAACAACTGCATAAATAATACCAAAAAATAAGGTGACTTGTACATCAGGAAAAGATTATGGTGCTTGGCAGTTAGTTGAGCAAGTGCAATTGAGCCACTCACTTAGGAGGTGAAACTGTTCCATTCAACACCTGGAAACAGAATTCAAATAAACTTAGCTCAAAAAAAACCAGAAACAAGATGGAGCTTTGATTCTTAAATGGGTAACTGTGAAAAAGATTGCAGCGAGTACTAGTGGATTTCTTACCGCTTGCTTGTCTTTCTGCAAGATTCACAAATTTGAAGAATTTCAAGCCTCTATGCAAAGGCAACAGGATGATTTGTTGCATCATCTTAATTTTCATAGAATTAAACCATATTATTTTCTTGCCTACCATTTTAGATTTGATTCATGTGAATCTGTAAGTGACTTGGATCACAAGGACTTTTTCAAAATAAACTCATATATATAACTTCATAGTGTACTTCCTCCTAGCTCTCACAGAAGAAGGAATAATCTTAAAATAACACGAGTAAATATATGTTGCTGGGTGACCTGAAAATGAGTTAATAAATCAGTGCAGGTATCTAAAATACTTGTCATCTGTGACAGTTAAAATTTGTGCTGTTGATATCCTGAAGCAGAAGAAGTATATATTTTGTGTATTCTTGCCAACTATTACAAATTCAGCTGTCAAAGTTGATTGCATAGATATGTAAGACTCTCCGTGTTAGTCTGTAGAAGTTGATTTTTTTTTTTCCTGTTGCAGGTGAAGAACATTATCTACCATGCAGTGAAAGATGCTGTTGGCACACTGAAAGCTCATGAATCCAAACTAGCTAGATCGTAGGAATTGCTAATTCCAAATACCCTGTCAAGGAAGCCTTTTGCTCACGGTAATATACAGGGACTGCACACAACTGCCTCTGCAGGAGCAGAGGATTCTCACTGAGAGCTGGTGTGGTCAGTATTACACACACTCTTCAGCCACTGTTTTCTATGCTGCCTAAACACTGAAGGTCTGATGGAAGGTCGCACTGTTAAATGCAGAATTCCAGATTCTAATAGGTGCCATGTCCCTTTCCTGTGGCCTTTTGCAAATTGAAAGAACATGGAAACCACTTGGTGTTCCTCCATATTATGATTAGAAATGGTATAAAGAGTGTGAATGTTTTTTTCCCCTCATGCCTAGTTAGTCTCCACAAAGTTAGACAGAACATGCTGGAGGTGGGTTGCCCTACTGCAGACTTGGTTGATAGCTGCTGAAAGAATGTGACCAACAGTAGCCCAGCTGCACAAATTCAGACAAACTTACCGTGTGAGATACAGGCCAAGGAAAAGGATAAAGCTGTTTTCTGCACTCCCCTTCTTCTAGCTGTTTCTCTATACACTGTAGAGTTGCAGAACTAAAGGGAGAACCCACTTTTTTTTTTTTTTTCCCCGGGAGACTCCAGAAATAAGAGATTTGTGTATTTAGTGAAAAAATAGGTTTGTAGTGAAACAGTTAATATTTCATGAAAGTAGATATTTTTAGTATTTTTGAAGTACCACGGTTGTTCCTGGATTTTCAAGGAAAGGTGTATTACATTTAGTCTTCCTTTCAGTAAAATCAATAAGTAATTTTTAGAAAGCAGTCCAAAATAGCACAAAAACAGCCAAAGGAGAATTGAATAGAAATTGACATCCCACCTCCCTTGCCCATATTACCTCACCTATCTTCCCCCTTCTCTCTATGCCACCCTGCTTCCTCGGAATGAGAAGTAAAAAGGAGTGTAAACTCTATTCTCACATGGAGATGTTGTACATCTCTCCCTTTACTGGTGACTGCAGGCAATATTCACCCAATACCAGTGCTACCTGAAAGCATCTATAAAACATCTATCCTTTCCAAAGTGAAGGAAAAGTTAACTTTTGGTGTCAACTTTGTCCAGAACTATTTTAAGTAAAATGTTCCTGCTTGATAGAACTGTATTCAGAATTTACTAATGTCAGCATCGATGCAATGGATTTCATTGTCCGGGTACATGGGGAAATGTATTGACCTTATCTCCAGCTGTACTGTAGTGCCACTTGCGGGCCTGTTAATACGTTCACGGTTATTTCATTTTTTAAAAAATAAAAGTCATTTACTGTAACAGCCTGGGCAGTCTCTTTCATGCTTGTACACTGATCTTCCTGCCTTGAGGTTGTCTCAGCCTCTGCCCCTGGTAGTGTAGGCTGCCTGCTAATTTTGACCTGCTGTATTTGACCAGAGGGCTCATGTGGTTTAGCCTGGCGTGCCAAGTATGCTGGGAGCACACCAAGCTGCCTGCCAATTTTTGATTCTTTGAGGTAGTTTGGGTAGAGGATCTCTCTTGTCATAAAAAACACCTCTTTGTGTACTGTGCTCCCCATCTCTCACTATCTTCCTGACAGATTGGGGTCCAGAGACGCCCTCTCTACTGGAGATGCGGATGAGGTGGTAAAAGTTCTGTGGTTTCTGACCTTGGAGGCTGTGATGGCAGCAGCAATTCTGTTCACTGACATGCGGCATACTAACCGCTTCTCAGTTTGGTTATTGGATGCAAAGTCCAGTCACAGGCTTTTGCTGCTTCATAGCCTTGCAGCTATCCTGTGAATGTGGGCTAATTCAGTCCACTAGTGAAAAAAGGGGTTATTCCAGACCCATGAATCATTCAGCTTCACTGTATTCTGTTGTGTACAATTTCTTGTGCACTTCTGTTGCACTCTGTGCATACAGATTAATTATAGCTGAGATGTTTCCCTCATTTCTGTGTGTGTAAAGATCAAAAAGGCAGAGACTTGGCTATGTCTAATACAGTAGCATGAGTAATTTTCAATGCAGTGATTCTAAACCTTTGTTTAGTTTGAGTGTATCAAGTACTGCTTCTGTCTCTTGAATTTCCTTTTTTATTAAGCATAGAGTACAATCAACCTAAAGCAATATTCAGCCAAAATCAGAGGGATTATTAAAATTAAGAAATATCATAGAATCATAAAATAGCCTACATTGGAAGAGACCTTAAAGATCATCTAGTTCCAGCCCCTTCCACTGTGGGCAGGGTTATCTTCCACTAGACCAAGGTGCTCCAAGCCCCATCCAGCCTGGCCTTGAACACTTCCAGGGATGAGGCAGCCACAGCTTCTCTGAGCAGTCTGTGCCAGGGCCTCACCACCCTCACAGGGAAGAATTTCTTCCTAATACCTAATCTAATTCTAGTCTCAACTTGAAGTTATTCCACACCTGTCCTGTCACTCCTAGCTCTTGTAAAAAGTACCTCTTGGTCTTTCCTGTAGCTCCTTCAGATACTGAAAGGCTGCAGTTAGGTCACTCAAAAGCCTTCTCTTTTCCAGGCTGAACAATTCCAATTCTCTTAGTCTTTCCCCATAAGAGAGTTCCTCATTCCCTCTAATCAGCTTGGTGGTCTTGTCTGGACTCATGCCAACAGGTTTATGGCAATAGAGACTTTAGAGCAGATGGGGACAGGAAGAATTTGTCAACTGATCTGGCAAATGAGTTCCAGTAACTTAAATTTGAAAACTCTTATCCTTTATCTGGGTCATATGTAACAGGAGATGGAGACTGCTGCTTCTTTTGGAAAATTTTTCCAAGTATTTTTTTTAATATGGGGCGCAAACTTTATGTAGTTTCACAGTCCATTTCATACTTCTTGCTTGTTTTACACCAAGAGAAGGTCTTCAGTTGATGCCAGGTGGTAATTGTCAGCTCTTAGAATTCTGTTCAACAACTCAAAATCTAGTTGTTACTGACAGCAATTTCAGAATTTCTGAAACAGAATGTTCATGTATTGTGTATCTGCAAACACACTGGTTTTTGTTTGTTAATATTAATCGGATACATATTTATATATTATGTATATAGATAATATATAATGCTCATATACTTATGGATGTATATATTATACATTATACATTATACATGTTTATATGTAAAACCCAGACAACTGCAGGCGTTCGTTTCATTTCAAACACACTTAGCTTCTGCTCCCTGCTGTAGCCTTACATGTTCAAGGACATTTTTTGGTGCTTGGAAATGGACTGTGAATCTCGATGTAAATCTTACCATGTTGTGTGGACACAAAAACGCTGCTAGCAAGAAAAATCCTTGCTATTTTTCTAGTCCTGTGGGAGACTTTTCTCTCTCACAGAAGCCTGGTAGTTAAGTTATGTAAGCTTGAACTTCTGTGACCTTGTAAAGCTTTGTTTATAGTACAATAGAAAAATATTTTTATAATGGTTGTTTTAGGATTTTAGCCAATGACCCCAAGGGGGTGGCATGTCTTTTGACCAATTAGGTTATGAAGAAAAGGTCTATGATATAGTGGGGGAAATAATTAATAAAATCATTCTTGGAGCATCGTCCCTGCCTGCTGCCCTTCTCTTTCTGCCCACTACCCTTGCAAGCTGCCTCCACATTTGGTGCACCCTGGTGTGATCTGCGCTGCGACATGCCCTGCACGCTGCGAGCCAAGCCGCGTTTCTCTAGAGGTACGCTGTATCCTTTCCCCCCCTTCACGGGCCGGGATGCCTGAAGGGACTAAAAGTATGGCGACCACAATGGTGATGCCAGAAGTAATTGTATTTAGAGCTTCTGATACATTCTTTGACAGAGTTGCAAGATTTAACTATGCTTTGTTTGAAAGTATGTACCTTTGTTAGCTTTGTAATTCAACTGGGCTCCAGAGCCATTTTTACTGGAACTGTTTGTTCGTTCCTTTGGCCATTTTTATAGCTTCATAGTTCCTTTTTGTCACCCAATACATCTCTCTTCCAAGATGAACAGTTCTAGGGTGTATGTTTGCTCAGAACCTGCTCAGTGCCTCTGATAGTTCTTGTTGACTTTCTTGTGATTGCTTTTTGTTCAGCTACCCCATCTTTGAGAGAGGATGATCCAGGTATGTGCATGGTTTTCAGTGCATTCACCATGCATTTCTGTGGTGAGATTCCTGTTGCTGCATTTCTTAATAGTGCTAAGCATTAAGATTTCTAGTAGTCATGACTACACTATCTTTCCTGAGTAGTGACAGCTAACCTGGGGCCCATCTCATACACATTTATATGTGGACATGTGTTACAATTCTCTCTTACGAGGAGAGAACTCTCCCTCCAGTACCCACCACAAACTAGTTCTGACATATATCATACAGTGGTTATACCACAAGTAGCCAAAGTGATTATAAAATTGAATTAAGATATATAATCAGTATTTTTTATCACAGTATTTTCTAGTTATAGATCTTAAGGGGCAGTTGGTATGTTACCTAGAATGTAAGCAAATTAAAGTAGACATCATAAATCAGTGATGTTTTAGCAGAGGGAGGAAAAAAACCTTGAGTTACATGTCTTAATATAGTTTGCTGCAGTCATCACACTTGCTCTACCTAATGCTCTCTTGCCATTACTAAATGCAGGTGCATGAGATAGTGGGGAGCACCATTTTTGAATGTAGGCTTTAAACTCTGGCAGCCTTTTAGCCAACATCCTGTGGAACTACAGACAAGATGAAGCAAGATTTCGGGATTATGTGGCTGTTGGTCTGCCCAAGTGAATTTAGATTGCATTCACAATACTGAAAATTGGTGTGTGCTCAGCCATGCAAGGGTGTAATGTCCCCATAATGTCCCCAGTGTGAAGACTTCACTTCTTTTCAACCAAAAAAGTGCCTTTTCTTGATACTGAATAAAAACGTAACAGCATGCGAGGTTTCATTTTACAAAACCTAAGTCTTTACTCTGAGGCAACTGAACCAAGCAACATAAATATAGGAAAAAAATAAGTACCTAATACATTGAAGGTTGTGTTCCATGTGTTATTTCTCTGAAAAAATTCTTAGATGGCCTTTTGTAAAACCTGAGGATGTGGAATCAGAATTGGAGCAGCAAAGTCAGATGCTAAGCAGTAACTTGAATTTACCTACAGTCCAAATAAAAAAGAAGTTACGAGGCATAGATAGTATTTAAAACTATTGCTCTCTTGTATGTATCATTTCCTTCTCCTTCCTCACTCCTGATTGCCCTTTGATAGCTCTCTGAGCTTCTACAGTTCAGAGGTATTGGTTGAAGTGAATGACACACTAGTGATTTATTCATGCATTAAGCACATCTTGTAAGCATTGATTCAGTGAAAATGATTGTGAAACTACACATATGAGTGAAGCATAGCACAGAAGGACCTGTTCACAATGCATCTTCCAGGCTCTGGTTACTGGTAAGGAATCTTCTGATTGTCATCTTCAGTGTTTTCCCAAACTTACCCCCAATAGCTGGGATGCATGCCAATGCCTGCTCTCTTCCAGTGCATCTCAGAATCTCAAATCAGCCCACAGCTTCTTTCCTCTTAATTGGCGGTGTTGTTAAGATTCCTGTTCTCAGGCCTTGAAAAAGAGCTGCACATTCCCATCAGGCATTTGAAAAATAACCAGGCAGAAGTCATCTCACTTTTCTCCCTTATCTCCCTCATTCCCCTGCCTTGCAGGCACTTTTTATTTATCTCTGCCTTTATAAAGTCTAATAGGAGAATAGTAATGTAAATTTCAAGAGCTGGATACAACAAAATACAGCTGTTTCCTCTAGGAAGGTGTCGTCTAAGAGAACAGCTTTCAATCACATAGCAAAACAGATGAAGAAATGTTCTCAGAACAGCTTCCAGTTCTAGAGCCCTAGCTCTTACAGTGTAATTTTTGGCTGTGTCAGCTTGTGCTTTTTCTGTTTTCCTTACTTCTTTCAGCTTTTGATACTCTTTCACTACAGTTTACACCTTTGTGCTTCAGAGGGTTCCCACTGTGGTCTTCCAGTTCACCTTTATTCCTAAGACCCTTATTTAGTCTGCTAAACTTTGCCGGAGGGAATCCTATATTCTTGAGCCCTGACGAATGGCTGTTCCTCCATCACAACAGCTTCTGCCTGAACTTCAGCTTCAGAAGGATCTCTGGATCTGACCTGCCATTGTTCTTAATGTAACTTTGCTTAAGCTGCTCTACTCGAGGAACAGCTTGTTTGATTTCCATGTCTTATTGTTTAGCCATAGCAGATTGATAAGATACTTGGTGACCTATTTGGACCATTTGTAGAACACAAGTTTGTCATGAGTTGTTTCAGCAGTAGCATATCTGCAAAAAAAACCCATACAGCCTTAATTTGAAAACAATTTATTGCTTTCCTAGGTAGGTCTTAAGGTCTTAAATACACAGCATTATACAATATTACTAATAACTTAATTAAAAGAATACTACTAATAAATATTTTTATTTTTACTTGACATACATACAGCTGACTATTGTCCCAAAAATAGCCCTTCAACTACCAATATTTTCTCCTTGTGGAAAGGTAAGATAATGAATTAATATTTCATTTTTGTTTATGATACGGAAAGAAATTGAGATTCTTATTGCTAAATGTAAATTGCTATCTTAAAATACCTTTCCTAAAGTTGTCTAAAACTCAATGTACTATTCAACAGTGAGCTGCCACTTACAAGACCACCTTCTCTACTGACGTTGAGATTCTGTTGTTCTTGCCACCATTTGTGTCTAATGCACTGTAGATTTTCTGCCCCTTGGCACACTAAATAGCTTAAAACACTAAGGCACGTTTTATTTAGGTGTCACTCACCCATGCTGCACTTATTTAGCGTTCTCACACTGTCATATGTGTTACTTACCAATCTCTGCATTTTCCCTCTTCTGTTTGCATCTTCCACTCACCCGAGCACGAACAAATTACTCAAGTAACAGAGCTGTTGCTGTGCTGGTCACTGATAGGAAACTGATGCAGTTAGAAATACAGTTATTTTGTTGAAGGTTTTGCGTGTTTGTGTTACTTGGGCATGTGAAAGCAGATTCCTTTTATCCTATTAGTAGGTCAGTTATGCCATCAATGGTGTAAATTGTGCAGTCCCTTATGCAATCATTTTGTGGCCATTCATATCCAAAAGCAGACTGTGACAAAATGTTCTTTGTCACTGTCTATAGAGACATTCATGTTTTCATCTCCTGCATGTAATGGGAAGTAGTCAATGTTTTGTATTTGTCATCACTGCTCATTATACTGAATTTCATGTATTCATGAGAAAATTCTTCCCGACCAACTCTTTGTTTTTCTTCTGACTCTTTCCTTGGTCTCCTTCCTTTTCATAAAGGCTCTTTGGTAATTAATGAGACTTTGCCATAGTGTCTTCCTTCGGTTTTTTTTGTTTTGGTTTGGCTTTGTTGTTGGTTGGTTTATTTGGTTTTTTGGTTTGGTGTTTTGGTTGGTTGGTTGGGTTTTTTTTTTTGGTCAGCTAAGGAACTACAGTAGATTTCTAGCGATTTTTTTCCTTCTTTTTTCTTTAATTAAAAAACCAGGTTATATAATGGTTATCTCAGTGTGATTCGGCGATCTGTGTACTGGGCCTAATCAATTCTTGACTGTAATATACATACAGGCTCTCAGGGACCCAGTAATGAACTCTGGCATTGACTGAGTAGGAAGATTCTCTTAACAGTATTCCTTGGTGAGCTGTTAAAATACAACAATTTCTGGTACCCCCGGTATGCTTAAGCATACACATTTCCCACCCTGCACTAAGGATATTCACACACACATACACTGTTCAGCCTTGTTTGTGTAGTTAACAAAGTAATCCTTGGCCTCTCAACTGACATTTCGAGGAAGAGTATCTGGCAGCACTGAAATAACCTGGAAACTACAATTAACAGTCATCATTCTTCTGGTTTGATAACGCGAACGTCAGTATCGGCAAGTTGAGTTTTGTTTTGGGTGAAATCTGGAGCCGTTGAACTCCGTATCCTGTTTGCAGCATGTAACAGCTGTTGTCTTGATTTCCCTGGACGACGCAACTGGAGGGAAGATGGCTTCTTCTGTGGTCTCTATTACTTCTGCCTTCCCAAGTGCCCGTGATCTCAATTCATCACTCTCCTGTAATTTTCCTCACGTTGCGCATGTTGCTTTTCTGCTATCGTTCCAGCAACGCCACTTGTCTGCCGCGCTGCTGCCGCTCCGCTGGCGGGGCTCCGTTGCCGGGTTCCCGCCGCACCTCCCGACCTGGTGCGAGCGAACTCGGGGCTTTCCCCCGGCTAGGGGCGGACTGCTCGACCCGCCGGGATTCCGCAGCGGGGCGGGATGCTCGAGGCCCTGCGGCCTCTCCCTCCGCCGTGTCGGCTCCTCCCATCCGAGCGCAGGGGGCGGAGCTGCGCTTGCTGCAGGAACCTGCCCTTTAAGAGCCACCTCCTGCCGCTGCTCAACCCTGAGCCGCGCCCGGTGCCGCCATGGTCTCCTGGATAATCTCTCGCCTCGTGGTGTGAGTGCGTGCGGCCGGGGCGTGGGGAGGTGCGGGCCGCTATGCAGGGCCCTTCCCCGGTGGTGCGCCTCGGGGACCGCGGCCCAGAGCGGGGCTCTGGCGGTGGCGTCGGTGCTGCCCCACGGGACTCCGCGCCTCGGGAAGGGGCGGCTGGGTGGCAGGCGCCCTTGCGGGTGGCTGTGGCTGCGGACAGGCGGGTCCGCGCAGGCTGCGGCGGCCCACGGGCGGTGCCGTGGTGAGGGCGGCTGAGCCCCGCCCGGAGATCAGCATCACGCCGCACCGGCATCGCGGGGGGAGTGCCCGCCGCTGCGGCCGGGGGCGGTGCGGGGCGCCGTGAGGCGCTGAGGGGTATGTTCTTCTTGTAGGCTGATCTTCGGCACCCTCTACCCCGCGTACTCGTCCTACAAGGCCGTGAAGACGAAAAACGTAAAGGAATATGTGAGTACGGGCTCGCCGTGCCGGCGCAGCGCCCGCCCTGTCCTTCGTGACCGCCTCGCAAGCCCCCGGCCTGTCCCCGGGGCGATGGCGTTCCGGTTCCGCAGGGGCTAGGGTCAGCCAGGCAGCTCCAGTGGTCTCTGGGAGAGCTGCCAAGGAAGGGTGCTTGCTGAAATGGGAGGTTACAAACCTTAAATGTGGGCTGTTTTTTCTCAGGGGATGCTGAGTGAAGAAGGGAAAGCAGGGGAAACACTGCAGTCTAGAAGCATATATAAGTCCAGGACAAGTTCTTTCTTGTAACTTTATTCGTACTTTGTGTCCTTTATTGCTTTTTCAGTACAACTTTTGTTTTCTTTCAAAGGGCTGACTAATCTTGCTTGGTTTGTGGCTGCCTATCGGCTTTGTTTGTGATCAATGTTTTATGTTGGTCAAAACTTCATTCTCTTTCCCCTCTCGAACCGTTTCCCTCTCTCTGTCTACACCGTTGTTACAATTACTATATTTAAAACACCAATTTTTTTTTGTGATGTGGTGTGTTGCCTCCTTACAGAAGGGACGTTCTAAGTGGATCAGTTGAGACAAGACCTATTTCTCATATGGGTGGGATGAGTTTCCATTCATGTAGAGCAAAGAATAATGTGATGTAGAAGTAACATGCATGAATAGGACATAATCTGTCCGTATTACTTTATGATGCATTCTGAGACTCCTTTTTAGCTGTCTCTGTTTGTTCCTTACAAAAAGACATGTCAGTAATAAATGTTGTGGGATATAGTCTTCTTTTGGCTTATGCTACTTCAGCCCTCTAGCATTGGCTAGACCCTTCCTGTGCATTTGCTGAAAATTCAGACCACAGGTTTTTAAGGAGACACCAACTGTCCTGAGAGCCTCGCTCAAAGTGGACAGCTTTACAAACTGCAGCATCTGCCCTGAAGTGTTTGATTTTTGGTTTTGTTTCAATACTGGTCTCAGCAGAGAAGTGGAAATGTGAATGTTCAGGAGGCACTGATAACTAATAAATTGTTTTGAGTATTAAAGATACAGTCTTGATGAGCCTTACTAAACTTCAAAGTTTATTAGTAGTAATATTAGAAACGTGAAACAAAGCACAAAAGAAACTATCTGAATTGCGGGATCCTGTGACTTCATAATTTCCTTTGAAGTTATGTGTTAAGTGGTATCATATTACTATTGTCTTCTCTGGCATTCCTTACCTCTTTTATTTCAGTTGCCAGTAACCTTTATGTGTTGCATGAAATGTGTATTTTTTACCTGGAATTTTATTCTGGTTTGTGAATGTCTGTAACGGAATGATTTAATCCAGTTACAGATTCTGAACTTGAAGACACACTCAGATTTCAGACTCAAAATTTCAAATCTTTTTATTGAGAACTTGTTGTGGGGAAAAAACCCTCAAACCCTCATTTTTTTCAAACAACTGGCATTCTTTACAGTAAAAACCTGCTTATTTTCTATGGGTAGGTGCTGTTGCAGTACATAAATGCTTTATTTCTTTGCAGAATGTAAATGTTTTATTGATCTGATTTTCTTTTAGTAAATGTTACCCGAGCAGCTGCAAGACTTCCTTAATCTGCTGGTGAAAAATCATAGCATCACAGAATGGTTTGGGTTGGAAAGGCCCTTAAAGTGCATCTATTCCAACCCCCTGCCATGGTCAGGGACACTTTCCACAAGACCAGGTTGCTCCAAAGCCTGACCAGCCTGGCCTTGAATGAGGCATCCATAAGCAGAAATGAGATGAAGTGCTTGAGTTATCATGAGGTTGTCTTAACAATAATATCAACTGATCACTTGGTTGTAAGCTCCACTGGGGCTGATGTGGAAAAGTGTGGCATTAATTTTTGGGTTTTGTTTCGTGATTCAGTGGTATAGGTTTCCTGAAGTAGATAGTCTGGATTGCTGCATCAGAAAATATAATCTTGTTTTTAGTTTCCATGAAATTGCTGGAGTGGTTCAAGAAAATGTATTTGAACTGCTAAAACTCACATATTAATTATTTCTTCTTGAGAGGACTACATCAGAAATAAGCAGTTAGATGTTGGACTCCCATCTGCCTAATTCACTTACCTTTGAAGCACTTCTTCTTTCTCAACACAAGTGGAAAGATGGGGGGATAAATATAGCAGAAGGGGCCTATATCTGTTCAAACTTTTCTTCATGTGAAAAGTCAGCAGAAAACTTGAAGGCTGCAGCCCATTTTCAAAGCCAGCTGTTTTATGTACCACTGCTTGCTCCTAGTGCTTAAGAACCAACACTGGTTAGAATTTGATGGTGGAGAAAAGTCTTACAGGTGTATCTGTGCTAAAGTGGTGTATTGAAACTTGAGTTGACAGACCAGGCTACCACAAACAGTCCATCAGTGGCATCAGAATACAGTGCAAATTTACTCTTCTCTACCACCATGATAAAAATTCAGGATGAGTCCCTGAGCAGTTGTGGCAAACTACTTCTAAGTAGCTCAGATTGTCCTAAGAGCAATTTCTTTCTTTTTACATGTAATCTTCAGCTTTGGTCAAGTCTACCTTCCAGTTATGCTTTTGCATTTGCTGAATTCATTTAGGTTCTTTGTACGAGTTGGGGAGATTATATATGTGCCATTAGCTGAAGCTGGTGATCATCGGATTGAGCAGCAAAGACCTGACTCCTTTTAGTAGATTGAAAAAAAAGCAGCCTCATTCAACCCTCAGTTTTGGAAGGTGTTTGTAATCTGTCATAAGAAAAAAAATAGTGCTTCTTCCCATCTGCTTTCTGCTCTTTTAGTTTCTGGTCATCTGCAGGGACTTCTAGAGCTAGAAGTTGGATCCTTCTAGTTTATTTAAGAGCTATACTACTTTTTTTCTTGTGCTTTAGAACATAGGGTGAAGGGTGACAGAAGCAGACAGAGGCAAGGGACCTGCGTCCAGTATCAAAGATAGGAACATGAAGTTTCTTTAAGCAGTAACAAAACAATGTTTTCTGTTCTCAGGTCATACTCCTGGGCATTCTGTTAGCAGAGTGAAAAATGAGCACTAGGCTTACACTCAAGCTGCCTACAGTGACCCCTTTTGAGTGACATCTGCTAGTATGTGTAAATGCAATAGTTTCCACTAAGAAAAAGCAGACAGTGTAAGTTCATTGCTTTGTATTTAATCCCATTTAGAGACAAAATGTCAATTGGAGATCAATCAAGATCCTTTTTTAAAATTCTTTTATCAACTCCTACTTAATCTCTTGGATAGAAAAGTATCTTCTGCACAGTTTGTCATCTTACTGTTCACAACCTTTTCCAGATGTTTCATGAAGATGAGCAGCACAGATCTCAACACTGATTCCTGTGGGATTCCACTGGTAACTTTCCTCATTGTGAAAAGTGGCCATTTATTTTATCCTTTGTTTCCTTTTTTTTTTAACCAACTGTTATTCCTCAATAGTCCCTTCCTTTTTATCCTTGACAATTTTGTTTCTTTAAGTGTTTGTTTAGACCTGTTAGAAACTATTTAGAAACTTCAAATACCCTGCCCTGTAAGGAAAGCACTGTAGCTAGCACAGACTTATGGAAACCTAAGAATTCTGCTACACTTGTGAATTTTTTTTTCCTGAAAAAAACCCATAATCTTAATTTTGTTACATATATGTAGGTATTTGCTAATTGCTTTTATTATCATTACTGATATTATTGCCTTAATTTTGCCTGATGCTGAAGTAAGATGTACTGATGTTGAGCTTCTCTGAAATCTCTCACCCTTTTGGATCCCTTTTTGTAAACTTAGATTTATCATTATTCACACACTTTTTCACACAAGAGCTGGTATATGTTGCTGCATCGAGGACTTAATCATTTGTTTCAAAAAGTTGCATTAGATCAGCTAAATGACATCTGGTCTTGTCCAAACTGATGATACAAGAAAAAAAAAAAAAAAAAGGCAGGAGAGAGCCATACAATACAAGTTTTGCTGTTTTCTGTTCTGAAAAAGAGAGCTTACGATAAAGTAGAAATAGTGGTTAGTAGTCCAAATTATCTTCTAAACCATTCACTATGCTAGAGCAGCTGAAGGCAGATTAATTTTCTTTGATGAGAAACTTGTGGACGGTCTTTCAAGAGCAAATCACCAAATTTTCCACCATGTGCAAGTTTGGGGAAATACCTGCTTTTATAGTATTTGCTCTAATGAGGATTGTCAACATGTCATTATTATATGAACATAATTGTTCATGTAATTTTAATATATGGATTAATGTGTAGATTTAATATGTGGCATTTCCCTGATTTAGTTTAGTTCTTTTTTCCCATTCTTGATGACACTAAGAGTGTTAAATTGTTTTTAATTAAGGTGTCGTCTCCATTTATCTGCTACTTAAGCTTATTTTTAATTCTCAACAGCGTAGAAAACTAGCAGTCTTCCTTATAATTCAGCTGACTCCTCTTGAGGAGTAATTGGCTTGTAGCTGAGAAACCAGTTACCAAAACAGCAGAGTGTGCATGTGTGTTTGTTATGGGGGAATTATTTTGTGCTTTACAAGAAATACTGTTCCAGATAAAGTTATGAGGAGGTAGAGAGGTAGATGATAGGCATACAAATGTTCCATAATAGTACATACATATACTCTAAACCTTAAACTAGAATATTAGGTTGATGTGGCATGTTCTTTGCTTTTTTACCTCTCTCAGTGAGCCTTTATTTAAAAAAAAAAATTAACTGCTTGTGTGATTTCTAGGAGTAATGATTAAGGCAAAGAATGCTTATTAATGAGGTAGAGCAAAATAATATGTTTCTTGGTTTGTTGTTTTTCTTTTTTTCCTAAGGAAAAACTTTACATCAGGAAAATACAGGGCTGAACTAGAAACTTAATCTTTTACATATATGCGTGTATATATATTTTTTACTGTATTCATAGTACATGGGAGAGTGTAACTTCTTAAAGTGAACTGATAAATCTTTTTGGATAAGTCATTTGGGACCTTAACACTGTTGCATCATAATATTGCTACAGGGCATGCATTAATTAATGTATTTGTATGCATTTATCTATTTGGAGTACAGTAATCCTATATGTTTTCTCAGACTAAAATGTACCATTTAGTATGTGGCCCTCTCCATTACAGATTATATATACCTTCTTTTTGAATCTGTCCTCATGTGTGGAGATGAGTCATTTATACTGAGAAGACATTTCACTTTTTTTTCTGGGTTCTGATGTATGTCCATTGAATGACTACTCTTTTGCAGGTGAAGTGGATGATGTACTGGATTGTGTTTGCCTTTTTCACCACTGCTGAAACACTCACAGACATTGTTCTTTCTTGGTGAGTTCCTTGGTGGCACACTGGGCTTTTTTTGTTGTTGTTGCTGTATCTTTGTTTTGGTTTTTTGCCTTTTTTTAAGTGGGGAGGACAAGTGTTAGGATGCTAAGAATAAACTGTCTCTCCTTTTGGAGTTTTCAATTCCTGTGAAGAGTCATCAGGTTTCTAAGTACTGTGGGTAGTAGGAGCTATCTTAGCTGTTTCAACTCCTTTGCTTGCAAAGTTAAGGTAAATGCACAGTATCTGTAAAAGGATCTTCATCCATTCATAACTTGAAATATTTTTGAAAAGCTGTTAATGTGAACTGGTACAGTTTGAGAGATTATGGTCTAAAAGACCTTAAAAATGGTAGAAGGAAAGGACCTATTTTGTTTTGACAGCCTTTTATGTGGCTTCAACTGAAGCTTTGAAACAAAATATCTTCAGTTGCCTCATTGCTTTAGTGCTTGAGCTTTGCATACATCTCTGAAACAATGTTGGTCAAGAGTTTCATTTTCTAAAGAATCATTAAATGACTACACATACCTTGCAAAAGTGCTCAGCAGCTTTGTTTCTACCTGCGTAAAATTTGAAAAGCAGACAAAGCTTGAAAAAGTACAACAATTTTAGCTTGTTCACATACTTGAAAAGGACTCCTGAAAACAGAAGTTTCTTTGTACTAATTGAGTCACTAGAGAATTTGCATTCACTTGTTTCAATCTCTGCTACTGTATCTTCCCAGACTTTATGTCATAAGGGTTAGAGGTAACCGGCTTATATTCTGCCTGCTCCTTCTCATTTGCGCTGGCCCTGCTTTTGTGTCTTATCAGAGGAGTACCTACTGGAAGTTTCAGAAACAGCCATCAGCCTTAGCAGGAGTGTGACATTATTAAGATACATAGTTGAAAATTTTGGAAATTGAGAATGGAAACGAATGTAATATTAACATCCACTGGCTGCTCTCTGATGAAACTTCAGAATGATGAGAGTAGCTATCAGATTGTAATTTGGTGTGTTTGCAGGGCTGAGAGATGCCCTGTTTATGGAGTTTTCATGGCTATGGATGAAAGACTAAATGATACTCGAAGAAGGTATGTCCTAGGACTTTAAAAAGGGTTCTTCTTTTCTGACCTGAATAGTTGATTCTTTTGTTTCTGAGCCTTTACCTCACCTATGCTCTTTCTGCCTGTGCTGCTCTCTACTAGTTATCTCCATCTGTCTCTGTGCTGATCTTGATTCCAGTTCTCCGTCTTTCTCTCTCTTCTTCTTTTTTTTTTTTTTTTTCTTTTCCTCTTTCTCTCAGGTTTCCTTTTTATTTCGAGCTGAAAATCGCATTTGTGATTTGGCTGCTCTCCCCTTACACCAAGGGCTCCAGTGTGCTCTACAGGAAGTTTGTGCACCCAACGCTCTCCAATAAGGAGAAGGTACTTGCTTGTTGTTGGAAGATACTGACTGACTTCTAATTCAGTTATGCCACAATAAAAACTGAAATCAGTGATTCTTGCTTGTGCTGACCTTAGTGAATGTAGAGAATGATTTTGTGTCTGACAGTGATGTCATACTGTAGCTTACTGAAGATTTTAATGTAGCCAATAGTTTGCCTAATGCTTAGAAAGCATGTTTGGCTAACCCAGTGTCATGAGCCCTTACAGTTACTGTGAGTAGTTAAGCCTTTTGAATCACGATAGGAGCAGCACGTTCTGTAGCCAGTCTGTTTTTTCACATTGTCGGTGAGCAATGTGAAAGCAACTGCTTTGTTTCAGTTGTTACAATTTGGAAATAGCATACTGTTATTTAATGTTGTGTTTACATGCTTTCTGTAATTAGCAGAGAAACTCGAGTTGTGTGATCAATGGCACCAGATGCTAGTAGCCTGAAAAAAGTGTCCAGATGAGCTTTGTGTTTTTAAGGGTGATGATGGGGAGACTTTGATCATGTTTGTAATGAGGAGCTAAATGCCATGTTTCATTCCTAGGAAATTGATGAATACATTACTCAGGCTTGTGACAAGAGCTATGAAACCATGATGCGAGTTGGCAAGAGAGGGTTAAATCTTGCTGCCAATGCAGCAGTTACTGCAGCTGCAAAGGTAATGCAATGCCTTATGTAACATTCAGGAATTCTCCAAGAGTTTATTTTTTTGTACCAGCAGTTAGTGCTGTGGGCCTGTTAGGGATACCTGTATTTGTTTGGCACCAACCTAGTTTTCTTCCAGTTTGCCCTGCAGTTAATCTCATCCTTTGACTTAGAAAAAGTAGAGGGGGGAGTAGAGTGGATTTTGTTTTAACTTCTTTGTTATTGTTCCGGGGAGTGAATATTTTCCCTTCCTTTTTTCAGAGTACCCTTGTGGGAAATAGGGCACCTTTCCTCCTCTTCTGAATGAATGATCCCATGTGAGGTGATTTTGGTGAAGTGTCCTTCACCCTAATTTTTATGTCCTCTTAGGGCCAGGGAGTTTTGTCTGAGAAGCTTCGAAGTTTCAGCATGCAGGATCTCACTCTGATCCGAGATGAAGATACTGTACATATGAGAAGCCGTGATACACAGCTGCACCCTTCTGGTGCAAGTCTTCTGGAACCCATTGAAGACTCAGGTACAAAGCACCTGCTGGGCCACTGTATGAGACCTCTCATGCTGAGCCAGGAAGGCTCCCCTGAGCCTTGGATTTCAGAAGGGAGTACAAGATCGTAGATTATCTTGGAGAAGTTGCGTTGTCTTCCCTAGAGCCTTCTCATTTAATATACATCCCTGTACTTTTCCCATTATCACTATTCAGGATGATTGACTTCTCTCTGTCATGTGTTCCTTCAGGATGGGCCATTTTAAGCCTCATGTGATTCTTTAAAAGTATTTGCTGAAACTTTTGCTCTTGTTCCTTAGCTTCCTGTTACTCCTCAGGAGAGGAGAGCAGTGTGGCACATCGGTCTAATGGAACCCCATCAGATACTAGAACAGACCCATCAGATGAAGATGTAGGAGACAAACTTCCTAAACGTACCCAGAGTCTCAAAACTCCTAAAAAGGTGATGAAAGCTGAGGTGAGTTGGTGTATAGATAATTTCCAGCACTGACATTGATTTGTGAGCTTGGTTGGAAGACTCTAGCTTCATAGTCTCAGCATTTAGAAGCTGTATATATAAATTTTGTTGGACTATCTTTGCTGGTTGAGTCCTACATCAGAGGACTTGTCTTCTGCTTGCTATACTTGTCTCTAGATTTGCATTTTTATCATGCCTATAAGCCTCTGTCAAAATCCAGAACCCAGCTTTTCTTTCATTTGAGTTTTGTGTTGAAGGGTGGAGCATTATATATTTTTAACATGTTTTGCCAGCTGCAGTCTGAATATATAATAGTGGCGTTTATCCCTAGGACAGCCACTTTCTCTTCATCTAAAATGCAGCACTTGTGTACCCTCTTAGGCCTCCCTTGACTTTGACACATCAGATATTGGGATTAACACCACTCCCCACCTGCCCCATCCCTGGCTTTTGTCTTGAAGTTTGGGTAACTAGTGATTGTTCAGTTGCCTTCTTCTTATGTTCATGTGATGATCCAAGGTATTTACACCCATTCAGATGGGAGACGAGATGCCTGAATTCTTATTATTAAAATGAACCATACACAAAAGTAAAAGCAGTTGTGTCCAAGAATCATTTAAGCTTAGCAAACTTTTTTTCAACTGTTTTCAGGTGTGTTTTGTAGAAAATGCTTTTTGAGGTGCTGCTTTCCCAGTTTTGACTGTTACTTGAGTGTTTCTTATGGTTTGATTTGTACATGATAAAATGCTTCTCCCTTTTTATGAAGTTGGGGTCCTATTTGCTTGGTTCAAATTGTACTTCTAATATTATCATTTTTAGCTAAGATAAAGAATGCTATGTAACGGACTCACATTGTTGAGCTATTCAGGCTAAATATTAAATAATTTAAAGGAAAGTAATTGCTTAGAGCATCATTTTAAGTTATACTGTTAACCCAGTTTTACAGTGTATGGGAAACCTTTGCATGTGCTTAAGTACTCCTTGTAAGAGAATCACAGAATAATTGAGGTTGGAGGGGATCTCTGAATTCATCTGGTTCTAAAACCCACTGCTTGTGTAGAGCCTGTTCCCAGGACCAGGTCTAGGTGGCTTTTGATTTTCTCCAAGGATGGACATCTATGTCCAAAGATGCATTTTAATTTAACTCTGATCTTTCTGTGGCTTATTTCTTAGTTGAGCCCCTCTTCTTTCTTGTCTACTATATTAGACAGGAGCAGGGAAACAAGAGGCTCAAAATTTGAGTTGATACTTCTTAGTGAGGAATTTTCAAAGTGGAATTGTGAAAAGACAGAAAGAACTCTTCTATGCTCTTTATTGTGAATACAGAAATGCTGATAAAGCCCTTTGCCGGCATATTGGTTTTTGTGCACAGACTGTTGGATCTTTGGGTCAGATGTAGGACTTGTAGGAGATCTTTGAGATTGCTGAGATTGCTGGCCAGGGCTGGGTGCATCACAGATATATAAATGCTCTTCTTACCAGTACCTAGAATGAAAAACACAGAAGCAAAGTGTGCAAACTAGTTCAGGATGTTTCTACAGCTTTTAGAGAGCTGCACTGGTGATAGAAGTTAAGAAGCAGTAGAGCTTCTGTAAATGTTATGTAAATGTTACCATTTAGAAATATCTCTGTTTAACCTTTTGTTGAGATAGCTGGCTTTGCTTTTACTACTGTACATACCCTGTTTTAGAATGTCTTCTCCTGATTGCTATTTGATGGATCTGTTGAGTGATTTGTTTAATGAAAAAAAAAAGGAATAGTTAAATAGTCTTTTGAGACAACAGACTACATGAATAGGGTCATGTTGTAGTTGTTTTGTCCTGTTTTCACTCTGCATTCTTGTATCTTTCTGTTAGATATTTAGATGTTAAAATAAACCAGCCTAAGATGCCTCTTTTTCTTTCTCCTCAGCTTCCAGTAAGAAGTGTAAAAGCCCGCCCTAAGAAGAAAGCTGGCTCTCTTGCTTCTGGCGAGTCATCCTAAGGCGACCTCCCCCTCCCCAGCACCTATCTCTGTCCTGGGATTTGCCTTTCGCTTTTATGGGGAAACTCTCCAAAGGAAGGGAGCTGAGATTCTTGTATATAACAGATACTGCTTTATAGAGCTCATTCCAGGGCAAGGGGGAGGCTGGGATTCAGAAAGCAGAGTAGAGGATACAAATCCTCAGGAATTTTCTCCTTTTCATCCCTCTCTTGTAGGGAATGCTGATATGTCTGTACATAGCCAGTTGCTTTGGAATTCCCACTGTATAACCCTAGTTGAGAATCTTTGCTGGAAGAACTGGCTAGGGTTAGAGACATCCATTGCCCAGAAGCTGGAAAAATACTAGACACTGGAGTTCCACAGGGTGGGTGGTTCCCTAAAATGTCTTATCTTGCTCTGGGTATTCTTCTGCAGCCGTGTGTTGTTAAGAAGTGCCCACCATGAGTCCTATTCCTTAAGAAAGGACTGTACCTGATATGTCCATCCCCTTTGAGAAAGTGACTGAAGTGATGTATACTGAGTGCTTTTGAACATAAAGGACTGGCTCATGGGAGGCATATGCTAGATTCCCATTACTCATACTGGAAGATGACGGGATTGGGTTTTTTTTTTTTTTCTGTAAGGTGAAGAGAGATAATTGGAAAAACGAATAAAGGAAATGTGCTGTTACATGCACATTATATGATGGAGTAGGTAAGAGTTACTGTTGAGAAGGGAAGTTTGGCATCTCTAAGATGTTTGCTCTTTTTGAAGCTGCTTGAATTTTATTTCAGATTCTAATGCTCACTTTGACTTCTATGAGAGCATCAGAATGAGGTCAGTCCCATGCAGTAAGTCCCATGCAGTTCCTTGGCAAGCATACTCGCTTTGCTGTTTAGTGGTTGAACTCCTGTCATTGTGTTGCTTGTTACTGCAGACAAATTCTTTTATTCTAGTAGATGACTGGGGAAAATCTGTCTCAAAGTAGTCTGCAGGCATACTTAAGAATTTCAGAAGCCCTCACCTCAGAGCTTCAGGAGATTCAATCCTCAGGACATGAGAACTGAATCAGCTGATTTATTAACTAGTTAGTTCCACTAACTTCAGAATTTCATTTATGGGGGATAAAAAGCAGGAACTAGGGCACAGTAATGCGATTAATCAGTACTCTTGCTTTATCCTGCTGCAGCCCTTGCACAAATTTTCTGTCTGACATGTGCCGTGTTTATCAGTGTCCTGAGACTTGAGCAATATTTAACACTTGGGACAGAAAACTACAAGGAATGTAGAATATGTATTGTGGGAGTGAAATTGGCAGTGCTGCAGAGAAAATTTGCATTGTGCCAAGCCCTACTAATCTCTTGAACGTTATTGTTAACGGGAAATCCCCTGTACATGTGCAAGCTGAGTTGATGAAAATTTATGGTATTTATGAGTAGGATTCTTGTTGTGAAGATCTATAATGAAGGTTCACCATTATAGATATGGGTGTCTGAATGAATGGTCTTAATTTTCACTGAAATCAGTTATCAAAGGAACCTGATTCCTACATGCAGGTGTTTGTGTCCCACATCTTTTGCTGTCGCATTTGTGAAATGACAGTGAATTCTTCACAGAGCCCAGTATTTTGCTGTTGACAAGTATAGAAGCACCTCTGCAGCTAATACTCCACAAGTATTTCTGTCCCAGAGAATAGCCTTTCAAAAGTTCATAAAGTTGAGGATTAGGACTGAAATTTTTCTTGTTTCCCATTGTCTTGGTGGCAAATTGTTTGCTGTTGAATTGACCAGTTATTTCAGGAAGCCAGTTAAGTTGGGTTTACTACTATTTGTAGTTTTTAAAAATTTAAATCTTTACAGACCATGTTAGAAACTTGCATCTTGTCAGAAATATTTGTTCTAAATGGTCTTATCCAGAAGCCAGTAGAAAATCCTTGATTTGGTTCTGAGTTTCACAAAAAAACCCCAATTATTTTGTTCTTTTTTAGTGTATTAGCAAACTTCCTATTCATGTCTTACAAGCACATGCAAATATATGTCCTGAAGCAGGAATACTGTGTTTCCAAAGGAAATTCCTCTCTCCAGACAACAGATAAAAATCTTTCATGATTGTGTGGAAGATCCAGTTGTGAGGAATTGTTGTTCTCGACTTTACTGTACTGAGCAAGAAAACGATTATTCTCTGTATACCGACTGTGTCTATGACTGTTTCTTGATTTTTTTTTTTTTTTTTTTTTTTTTTTTTTTTTACTAAAATTTTGCATAGCAAATTATTTCTGTAAATTGTTGTGAGGGACTTGATTTGGAAGCCAAGTCACCCCTTGTGCTGATCTTCTTGCCCTTTCCTTGTGCGTGCATTGTGATAGTCTACAATTGCTAGGTTTCCACAGAGTGACTTTCCAGAATCTTCTCCAGAATCCATTTATTTGTAGAGGCTTTTCTGCTTTGAAGCACAGGAAGAATTTTTGAAGATTCAGTTCTGGCATTTGGATTTATCTTTGTCTTCCTGAGTTAGGTCCTGTGCAAAGTAGCTTTTACTTAGCATTGATGCCTGATGTCATTAGCTTGCAGGTAAATATTGGTCAATTTTACTCTGACTTTTTTTTATACAGGGGAATTGGCTTTTGGTTGCAAGAGTGAGTTGGCAGTAGAGTGAGGGACTATTATATAGTGTGTGATATGAAGCTGATGATGTCGAGCAGCAGAACTTACCCAGAGCAAGAACAATGTCTTAGCATCAATACTGTTTTCTTCTTCTAGTACACATGTAACTGCTAGATTGCGCTTTGCTTGATCAAAGCCACTGCAGATCTACCACCACCCATGTGACCTCTTAGTGAGTTTCTAGATACAGTTCTGCATTGGATGGCACTGTCTTGCATAGAAATTCTCTTGTTAATGAGAACGCTGAATGTGCTGTTTTGATAAAATGCTTTTATCAGCTGCTGTTCGGTGTTTTCAGCAGGAAATGCTGGAATGTAGTTTCTCTTCAGTATCATCTGTGGGCTTCATTGTGCAATTAAGCGACTGTTTAAATCTTCACCTAGCTGTAGAACCTGTTGTGTTCAGTAAATGTTTAGAACCTTTTTCTGATATGCCTGGCCACGGAGAGAAATGCAGTAAGAGAAAATGATACTTGAAGGTGGGGGCTGAAGAGGGTGGTATGTGTGCGTCAAACTTCGTGTGCCTAAAAGTTATCCTAAAATACCTGTACCATGAGATACACAACTGAAGCCATGACTACCTTTTGAAAAGAAATGTTCTGCTTTCATGCTTTGTAGTATTCTGAGTCAGTGTTCTGCTGTTGGAAAAGAGTGAAATGTGGTTTCCTATCTGAGAAATGTAGTGATTTGTTGCATAAAAGGGAAAAATGTCGTCTTGTTTGGCAGTAATCCTCCGTGGTGGGTAAGAAATATGAAAATACAGAGGAAACAACCACCAGGTTTTAAACCTTTACACTTTACCTAAACATCTTTATTAACTTACTTTTTTAAATTGAGTTTGTGATTCTCCAGCTTTACATTTCTGGGACTGATTTCTTTTATACTAGAATAATCTTCTTGGTAGGTAGAGAGGTGTGTATATATATATAGAGAGAGAGAGAGAGAGAGGGGTGCTGGTGTTCTTAAAATTGCAAAGCTTGTTTTGGGGAAGTTTCAGCTTTCCTCATTTTAGTGAATTCATTTCTGTTTATTGTGGTGTTGCAGTGCTGAGCTTTCTTTTATACATCCCTCTTGGAAGTACGACTCCCTCACAATATAGTTCCTTGAAAATCAAGATTTCTAGAGAACCACAACATTCCAGAAATGGTTGTTTGCGCTGTGCCATCTTAATCAGCAGGAAATTTAGTGCCTTAGGAGAAAAGTAAGGTATCTGTGGAGAACTCTGCTGGTTCTCTGATCTACACATAGCATTGTATTAAGGAGACTCACAAGTTAACTGTGAGGTGTTATTGTATGCTTGAGAGCAGCTGTTGAATTGAGCTGATTTTTCCTTTCTGTCTTCCAAAGTGGCATAAAAAGCCGTAAAGCGTGGATTATTCCCTAAGAGAGAAATCTAGGGAAAAAAGTTGTATTCTTACCCTGCATTCTAATGGGAACACAGTATTGTCACATTGCTGCTTGCTGGGGAGATGCTGAAAGACATCTCTCTGTAACTGGTCTGTACTGTAGCTTTTCTTGCTTCAGCCTTTAGGAATTTGTAATGTGCTATCTGGCTGAAGCATCTTGTGGTGCTGCTTTCTGAGTTGTCTTGCAAAGTCAGATATGTGAAAAAACAGGAAAGTATTCTGAAGTTGCATGAGCTGGTAGAACCATAGCAGTGTTAGAGTTGGAAGGGACCTCTCAGGGTCATCGCGTTCAACCTCATGACTCAGGGCCACCCACTACCAGTTCCCGTGTGCTTTTTCTGGTCTAGAACCTACTGAGTTTAATGTTTAAGAGCTGATAATATGTGCAAAAATGCATATGCTGTATGGGAATGTGCTTTAGTGTTACCAAGGAGAATTTTTTCCTGGTCAGCTTTCATCTGGAATTTGGAACTGTTGCAAGACACTATAAACATAACTCATGTTCCTTATAGCTATTGTTAAAAAGCCTAGAGGCCTCCAAAAAGATCTTAAGAGGTATGCAGAGTAAGTTGTGAGAACAGCTGGTTTTAACAGTAAGTCGAGACAATAATTGCATAGCAGCTAAGAATCTGTCTTGTGAGATAGGCAGAATTAGAGTAAAAAATGAACTGTGTATAGTACAAAGTTGTCCAGTAAATACTGCTAACTTTCTGAGCCTCGAGCAGCACTTAAACTGTGCATTCGACAGATAAAAGCTTGGGTTTTTTTTTTTTGGAGCCTGATTTCTCTCTTCGAGTGAATCTGTCTCCTTCCCTCCTCCCTTTCCTTCTACCTCTTACCTTCTAAACTGGGCTTGAGCTTCAGACTTTCACCCCTTCAGAGCAATAAAGTTTTACTTTTAGCTCAGCAAGCAACTGATCTACAGGGAGGACTAGATGAATATCAAGTATCTCTCATTGCTTCATAGATGTGTTATGCTGGAGAAGCACTAGCAGGAAGCTTCAGAGGATATGTTTCCCTGGGAAATTTGACCCTCTGCCCCCTGCCAAAGCCTGTGTTTTTGGACAAACCAGATGCTGGACTTAGCTATGCTCATACAGGCAGCTACCTGTAGAATCCCAAAATTCAGTGTCAGAATTTCCAGTGCTCTGCTTCTGATGAGATCAGGAATTAAAATAATATGAAGTAAAAAGAAACTGTGGCAAATTGGTGGGGTTTTTTTCTGCAACTTTGCAGGTAAATTTAGGTCATTGCTGTGTATATGCCTAAAATCTTTGCCTAAAGCCCCTTGCAAGCAATCTGTTACTTTCTTGCTCTGTTTCTGAGCTCCTATTCTTCTGTGAATTGGTTATGTTTTTTTATGTTTACTCTTATTAAGCAAGGCGTGGCTTCCATTTTATTGACTGTGGAGACATGAAATATACTGTATTGGAGCTGTAATTTAGCCTTTTTTCATTATTCAAACCTATGACCTAGATTAATACATGTAATTTGTACAACAAGGCCTAAGGCTGGATTTGCAGGTGGAATCTGACCATCTATTGCAAACAGCATAGTTTGACACATTTCCCTTTTCTTGAAGTGGATGCTGGCTGAAATGTGCTTACTGAAGACCCTTTGGACAAGAACATTCTGTCTGCATTTAGCCAGATAATGTTAGAAGTAACATTTTTGGGAATACTGCAAAATACTGAAGAGGCAAAAACTCAAGTCTTCTGTAATATATAACTGTCTGAGACTATGTAAAACACTAAAGCTTTTCTGGCAGCAGTGGAAATACATTGCTGTACTTACTCACAAAGGTAGGGAATTCAATCATGGTCTTTGTAGCAGGTTTGGAAGAAAAGTAAGTCTGGATGGCAAGCATGTAAAGTTTTACATACCAGGGAACTAAGCTTTTATCACAAGTAATGCTTATTAACTTACCAGAAAGAAAGAAGTCGAAAAATTTTGGTGACTATAAAATGGAGAGAAATTATCCTGATCATTGAACATACTATTGAATGTATACCTTCTGTGTTCATGCTACTGCCTTATTTGGGAAAGCACTGAGTTGATGGACTCCTCATTTCTGGCTCCTCTGTTAGATTATTTCTCAAATGTTGTGAATGCCACGTAGAGATAAATGGAATTTTTATTTTGACATTCAACCATGAATTCAAGTCTAAATTCAGGCATGCTGAGCTTTGTCTGGGACGGTGTTGGCTAAATGACAGCCCAATAAGAAAGTGGGGAAAGCTGAGACAGATCTAACCAGGGCAAGGATGATTGAAGGATCTTACATGAAGTGCAGAAATTAAAGATGCTTGGGTTTGACTCAGCCTTTTAATGTCAGAGTTCCCATTAACACAGTGCTGATCTAAAGGCAGTACGGCACAAGGACGCTTGTGAATTCCTTTTTGTCCACCAGAGGGTATAAGCATAACATAAAATCAGTGAACATGAGCGAGCAGAGACATGTCTGATAACGGTTAGTTCAGTAATGACAGTTGAACAGCAATATTTCCTGTGTATGAAGGTCCTCCTTGGGGGTGAGGGGGAAAACAAGCTGGGGCTCTGATGGAGAAAGATGAAATAATACTGCTGTTAACCTCTGATTGAAAAGGCTATTTAAGCTTTCTGGGCATTCTAATTGAGCTGCTATCCAGTGAGGCTTGCTGAGACAATGGTGTTACAGAATAACTGTCCTCACATTTTTTTTGTTGTACATTCACACCATTTTCTAGCTGCAGGAAGCAGCTCTGAAAACAGTAGTGTTTGTGATTCCCCCCCTTGCCCTCTCGCTTTTGCACTTAAGCAATTGCTGTGTGTCGCTCTACTTTATGCCGTGAATTTTAGTAGTATTTCCTGGTAAGGATGAATATTTTCTTTCAGTTGGATCTTATTTTCTGTGAAAAGAGAAGCAATTTTAATCTAAAAATACAGATGTATCTATTGTTACTATGGTAATTTGTGACCATGGCAACAGAGAGTTAGCATTCTGAAGAACAGACAGATAGATTTGGTTGGTTTTTGGTTTTTTGTTTTGTTTTTTTAAAGTCAACGACCTAATTAATGATGCACACATTTCAGGAAGAGAACCTGACTTTTGATATTTGTTAACCATACAAGATCATGTGTATCCAAGGGATTTTGACATTCTTACATAGAAAAGTTGATGAAGTGCAGGCTGAATGAGCAGACTGTGCAGGGGAGAAAAAAACTGGCTTAATGGCCAGGCCCAAGGGGGCAGATCAGTCCCAGAAAGTCTAATGAGAGGCCAGCAGCTAGCAGCATACCCCAGGGCTAGGCCTGTTGTCTTCATTAATGTTGGGGCAGGTGCCCTCAGCAAGTTTCCTGGCAATGCAAAACAGAGGAGTGGCTGATACTCCAGAAGGCTATGCAGGAAGCATCAAGAGGAACATAGCTTATTTTACCTTCACTTTCAAAATACATGGAAATCATAGTAGGAACATTATTAAACAGAATGAGATTCTTTCCAATGTTGAGAAAATCTTTTATTTGCAACAGCAGAGATGGAGACTTGCAGACTGCAGGAGAATCCAGGACATACCAGGAGATTTCTGTAGGAAAGAGGACTAGAATCTAGAATAGTCCTGGGAATTCTTCAGTGTCAAACTTCGGGGGGAAAAGACAAGAATAAAATACATTCAATATGTTTCTTTTTGTCCATCATATGATCAGTTAGGTAAACCAACACAGTGCTTTGGGGCAGGTGCTAAAGTTCAAGAATGAGTTGTGGATTGCCCTGACATGTCCCATTCCAAGAGCATGTACTGCTTTATATGAAACTTTTAGTAATGATTTAAAGAGTTATAAGAAATTAACTTATTACTGAGGGAGGTAGGAATGGGCTTTTGTGGCTATGCCTTGTATTTAGTGTATTTGTCTCTGCCACTATAGAGCTAATGTAAAGGCTCTTTGCTGTCAACACTCAATGTCAGTTTTATAGGAAGTGTGTGGATATAAGTTTAGCCAAAGCCAAACCACAGATTTTTCCAAGCTTTTTCTTTTTTCTAGGCTCAGTTGAGGAATCTAGCAACTGAATGGAAATTATAACATTGCTGCTATCTCTTGCTTATTTGGGCAATGAATATATTGAATTAAGTAGAATTTAGCAGCATTTAATAGCTTCATTCTTGTAAAAGCCAGCTGTTGTGACTATTCTCTGTTTACCACAAGAATACGGTAACTGATGCATGGAGCCATTATAGTGCAGGAAGGCTGATACCTCCAAAAAGGGAAAGCAGAGAAAAGGCCAACCCAAATGGGGAGTACATTCAGCTAGTGCAGTCTCCTGTCTCTGGTACTGCTCAGTCTATTTGATGACCAGTGGGCAGTCTGGAATTAAACACACATTGAAAAATGCCTTGTCATGACACTGACATCTTTTTACCCATGTGGTGTTAAATAACTGGGTTAATGGAGTTTTCCTGGGAGGGAGAGTTGTTTGGATTCTGTCACTAATTTTTTGTAGTCATTAAGTTTGGTTACTTGCTGCAGTATAATGATTTGAATGTATAAAACCTAAATCTTGTGTTGTGCTTGCTATAATACCCAGACTCTTCCTATGTGTCTTGTAACATTCTCTTTTTTGAGGAACCTATTTTGAAGGGCCCATTGCTTATCTTCTGTTTCTACACAGAGTGTAATATAAATGGTTTTATCGATGCAGATGTGCTCTCATTCCACAGGGTGGCAACTAATCCTTATTTCTCTTCTCAATTATTTTGACATTTCCACTAGAAGTGGCTTTCCTGGCCAAGATCCCTTCTGAGGCATCAGGGTCATAAACATGGAAAGTCAGCCTTTCTACTGGGGTTAAAGGGTATTTGGAAAAGCTTGTTATACTATGTCTGTTCAGGCTGTATCAACTTGCTGAAGATTGATGATGAGACCAAAAAGGCATCATCTAAGGACTAAATTTTGAACACTGCTTCTTGCTACTGTCTCATGTGGGTCTCTCTGGTAGGTGGTGCTCCAAGCACAACTGATCACAAGTATATGATGGCACCTCTAAAGAAAAAAGTTGCTGTGATAAGGTTTAGTGATTGATGTGGGTGGGTGTCACCCCAAGACGGTGGGGGAGAAAGGTTCTGGAGGTTATTTATTCACTTTTTATTTCCAGTTTATTTTGACAGATAAATGTCTCAGATAATTTGAATTTAAATCTACATGTGTCATTAGAATAGGCTTATAGATATATGACTCGCAGGTATGGCTTTTTGTTCTTTCTGTTGAGTTTACATACCTTTCTCCCACCTCGTGCTCCAGTTTCTTGCTACTGATGCCTGTGAATATTACTTTAAAAAATGCTGTTTTGTTATCTTCTCAAATTGTGCTCCTAAATAATTTTCGTTTATCTTCATGTCTTATGTGTTTAGTCTTCTGCCTTTCCCCTTCTCCATCGCTGAATGAATAAAGATATGAAAATGAATACAGAGTCCTGCTATTTCTGCTGTGTAAAAATAAGGCAAATTTTGAGAATCTGGTTTGTCCTGACATTGTTTCCTCACTTAAATGTCGCCTCTCAGGTTGTGTCCACTTCCCAGCTGTTAACCTAGGACTTGGATTCATATCACAAGTATATTTGTTAGGTGGCCTTTTTGTTCCTGCAGAATAAAATACTGTTGCTGTGAAGCGCCTAGGAGGCCAACGTGAATTGTAATTGCAGATGCCTTCTGGGGAGGACGGAGGTTGGAAAGCATTCATCTGTGCAAAGTTAGAGAACGGTGAATATCTGTTTCTGGGTCCATGTGCAGAAGCATAAATGTTTAGTCAGTACTACATAGCTACTATACCTAGGCATGAAATATTAGAGTGGTCAGGAAATAATAACCTATTGTGTTGCAGGGAAGGTAGCAAGAATTCAGCTTACTTACTGGGAAAGCTTGGCTGTGTGAAATTACAAGTTAAAAATGGGCTGTGAGAAGAATCTTCTGTAGCTATTATCAACAGCTGGCCCTCCACAGACCCAGCTAGTGGGTAAAGTGGTTAGCTGGGAGCTAGCAGTTGTAGTGGCTGGCATAAGAGAGGAAGTCAGCTAGCAGGGTTCTAGTGGCATCTTTTATACTTTGTGTTTTGGATAACGTAAGTCTGAAGCTGATGAACTGTGGCCTCTACTTGAAACTTCATAACAGTAGTAATGGACTGAGTCTCTGAATTGAGTTGAAATCCTTTTTGACTTTGAAATTCAGCCTAGCTTCTTTTTTTCCTCCCCAAAGTAGACTCTTGTGTAGGTGGAGCCTCTTTTTATCCCCTTGCTGACAGTTTTTCCTGTCAATTCTATGAATCAAAGAATCATACATTGGATTGAGTTGGAAGGACCATTAAAGATCATCTAGTTCCAACCCCTACTGCCAGCTTTCCATCTCCGTGGATGTCCTCGTGAAGGAAGCAGATTTTCTTCAGTTTCAGCCAGCTCAGATTGGTCATTCCTAAATACAGCAGTTGAAAGACAGAATGTTTATATAGTAAATAGAAAGTGTTTGCCTATATTTCTGGGCATGTGCAAAAATTATGTGGTCATTATCCTCTTTTTTATATGTCTGTGACACTTCATATCCCCACTTGCTCCAACAGCAGTTGACCAATGCAGAATGATTACAGGAGCAGTTAGTGAGCTGCACTGGGTTTGGACTTTGAGTTTGCCTGCTTATTAGAATCATTGGCAACTCTTGAGGCTGAGCCTCTTCTTCTCCTGGGCTAGCAGGCTCCAGTGGAAATTACCACTGAATTTGTGAGTTACTAGCCCTAAACAGTTTTTTCCTTATCTTTCATGAAACTGACAAGCAACGAACAAATTTCATCAACTTGATCTCACAGAAATCTTACTTGCATACTCCTTTAGCTTGAGCATTACTGTGCACCTTAAAATTTTAGCACAGTTTCTTTTTCTAACTGCAGAAAAGAGAATTAAACATGGGAGATATATTTCACGCTGCTTTTGAAAATGCAGCTTCTGCTTTCTAATGAGTTACCTAATACATTGTGCAGTGAAATTTCCATCCTTCCCCTTGTAATTGCACACAAACCCATTATTTTTGGTTTTACTTGACAGGTTGGTAAAATAAAGCCATTTGAGAAGGGAGGAGGGCTGAACTTTTGTAGCAATTCCAAACAGCTCTGCACTGAATCATCAGTCCCAAGAGCACAGACATTCCATAGAAATGTCAGACAGTCCTTCTGGCATATTAATGAGGAAGCAGCAATGAACTTTCAGTCATGCTGATTTTCGAGTTCTTGCTCAGCTTCCAATAAAAATTCTTAGCATTCGATAATAGAACAATTTAAGAAAACCCAAAATCGAGATAAGGATACAGTCCAGATTTGAGCTATTTCAGTCATGGCGTAGGAGGGGAACCTTGCCTCTAGCGATGTGTTCGTGTGTTATTACAATCACACTTCTTTCCTTAGCTTTTACAATCAAGATGACGAAAACCCTGTAAGTCTACCATTATTCTAACTACTATGAGACTTTTCCTATCGGAATATTGTGAATTTTAGGTTACTATGTACTTAAGCACTGGTTTATCTTTCAATACCCTGACGTAAATTTTGCCTTTAGATTTTCTTTGAAGCAAGATTTGTGCTTTATTTTGGATTTTTTGTCACCTTGAAAACCTTGGTCAACCTTGAGAAATAAAAGGTCAAAAATATATGTTCAGGAACAACAACTTACTGAAGAGGTAGTGGAGGAGATTAGGTAGTTAAAATGTCTGTGGCATTTTTTTTTTCAAAGGATTTAATGTTTATTGAATGCAACGCAAAAAAGCTGTTCATGTACCACTGAAGTTGGATATCTAAAAAGAAAGTGCAAACGGGAATGTAGACAGAGTGAGTGCAATATAGGCACATTGTATTTCCTCCTATTTAAGAAGTATGAGAGGAAGTGTTGTCAAATTCTTGTATTCTATAAAAATTAATTCCTTGGGCTTCCATAGTCTGGCAATAAGAAAAAGTGAATTGACCTGTTTTCATAGCAAGAGGGAAAGGTTTGTCTCCCATACACAAGTCTGTAACGCTATAATTGCTAGCTTGTGGAATTCGTTGTTGTGACATGTCTGAAATTAATGGGTTTATTAGATTTCAATTCAAGTATTTTTATTTGTTTCACAGCATACACCGTAGCTGAAAAGTGCCATAGTAAATGATAAAGCAAGAAAAAAAAATCCAAGAAAACTGCAACTACTGCTCTTCCCTCCCTTCTTTACTCCCCTGCAAATTGCAAAACATCTAGAAGCAACATTATCTGGAGTGGGCTACACACCAGGTCCAGTGTGCATGTAGTAATCTATGGATGCATTGCTGCGTATTTGTACTCTACATAACACAGCATTTCATAGAATTGCTGGGGTTGAAATGGACATTTCAAGATCGTCTAGCTCCAACGCCCTCCATCCAATGCTCCTTCCACTAGACCAGATGAACCTGGCCTTGAACGCTTCCAAGAATGGGGCAGCCACAGCTTCTCTGGGTACCCTGTGCCAGGGCCTGACCACCCTCACAGGAAAGCATTTTCTCCTTACTATCCAATTCTAAAGCTACCTTCTTTCAGTTTAAAACTGTTGCCCCTTGTCCTTTCCCTACACACCCTGGTAAAAAGTCTTTTGTCTTTATCATCCCCCTTTATATATTGAAAGGCCACAATAAGGTCTCCACAGAGCCTTCTCCAGGCCAGACCATGTCATTGTCTCAGCCTTTCTTCATAGGTAAGGTGTTCCAGACCTTACGTGATTTTCATGGCTTCCTCTGGGTCTGCTTGGACAGGTCCCTGTCAGTCACGTAGTGAGCACCCCAGAGCTGGACCTGCTCCTCAGGCCTGCCGGCTTCATCTTTTTTTAAGGCTCTTTTTAAAATCTAAGTAGCCTGAACTGAGTGAAGAGAGACAGACAGAAGAGGTTGTATAAGGAATTTGTACTGTTTTCATTACGGTTTCTGTCAGTAATTTCTTAGAGTAAAATGACGGGTATTCTTACTGCAGCTGAACATAAAGCAGGTGTTTCCACTGAGGTGTTACTTTATCCCAGTTCTTTAGATTCACAGCTCCTGATGGTCTTTGTTGATGTGATGAGAAAGAGGCAGGAAATGAGTTGGTGTTTTCACAGTGGGTGAAGAGAAACACAGAGACAGGCTACCTTTGCTATGGGTGGGATCTGCCTTGTAATTTCTCCCTGGACTTCTCTCTGAAAGTCTACATCTGGCTAGCATCTTTGACAGCATTTGAATCTCTAGATGCCTGAAGAGTCTGATTGCAGGGAAATTGCAGCCTGAGATTGAGGAGTGATTAACCACAGATAGAGTCCGCAGTCTTGGTGGTGAGTAACAATACAACACAACATGTAATTTGTAAGTCCAGCTACAAGGGGAAATTATTTTCTTTCAGAATACTGGTGTCCTTTTACTTCAGTAATCTTTCACTGGTCTGTGGTATTTCTTCATCCTCCTAACTATTTATCTAACATGTCTTGTTAGTTGCCACCAAGTCGGTTCAAAATGTTACTTTCACTTTTCTTCTGCCTGCATTTACTATTCAGAGAAAACAGTGGTGTTTAGCTATGTCCACAAAGCCCAGACTATTCTGTAATAAATATATGCAGCTTTTGCACCTGGAACTAACAGTTTAAGACCCGTTGCTTATAGACTGTCAGCGTTGGAGATGTAACAGAGCAACACAGCATAACTTCTTTGATCTAATCCAAAGACTTTATACTCAGTGTGTGATAATGTCCTTGCCATCTCTCCTGTGATAACATTCTTTCACTGGCCCTTCAGTGGTCATTTGTGGGAGGTTCTGTGTCTTAATAGTGGAAACAAATGATGGAGGACAATTGTGTGAAGGATACCAGTTAACATAAGAAACTGGCCTTTCCTGGCTCACACGTGAAATATAGAAAACTCTAAACAAAACTTCTTGCCTTGGCACAGTACACTAAACATCAGTTCAAGCAGCATCCCTGGCATTTAATGAAATCTGGTTCCTCAGATAACAGCAAGATCCTTCGTTGATATGATGTAGTTGTCATGGTTACAAAAGGACCAGCTGCTAAATACAAAGTATCAGAAATATGAAAATGGGGAAAATCAGTGTCCAAACAGAAAAGATCGCCGAGCAGATAAGATGATTTGGAGATCAGGAAAAAGATAAAGGAAATGGGGACAGCAGCTAGGGAATTCAACAGGAAATAAGAGGAAAGAAAGTTCAAAGGTAGATGTAGCAGAGATGTATGATCCAGAGGCAGACCTTGAGGGAACTTGAGATGCTTACATTTGTAATTAATGAAAAATGTTCAAAGAGAAGTCTGGACACAATATTCCCTGGCAAAGGTCCCTTTTGGCTTATTCTCTTTGAAGCTTTGCAGATTATATCTTAGGAGAGAACGTACTGTGGAAGACAAAGTTGTGTTCTGGTACTGAAGCACAGACAGTTAATTTTTTCCCCAAGATAATACAGCTAGTGGCATAGGTGAAAAATAGAGGTAAGTATGTGATGTTGTACATGAGATTTGCATAGAGCATTCTTGACTGTGTGCCTTCTCCTGTTGTTGACATTTTGGGCAAGTTCCATTTGAAAGATGTAGGTTTGCAAGATGTAGCCTCTATGTTCTCTGCCCTAGTTTTGAGGCGGTAAAGATTTAGATTTTTTTTTTTTTTTTTAAGTTGGTGAAAGCTAATTGAGCCTTTTGTTCTGATGAAAAGAGTATCTGAGATAATAAAGTGAGCCTTATAGTTGGATATGAATTAATATCACAGTGATTCCCTAAGCAAGTGGGTTGGGATCTTCAATTAATTCCTGCAGCAAGATGGGAAATCACGTTTCCATGGATACTGAGCCAGCAGCAGCAGTGACACTAACAGCAATTGCATGCTTAGTTTCCCTAAAGCTTGCTTCCTAAGGAGGATTCACCCCCCCTGCCCCTGCTGCTCTGTAATCTGTATGTTCAAATAAAAACAGACAGATGGACATTTGAGGAATAGTTAAAGACAAAAACTACTGTCCCCCTACCTAGAAAATTGTGTATAAGAAAAGCAAGCGATTTGCATCATTTTGATCGACAATTAGGAATAAAAAAAATAAAATTAAAACTAGAGGAGGACAAAGGCTGTAGCCTATTGAGCTTTTGACAGTCACTGAGGATGACAGCAAGCCTCTGTAAGGACAGATTTATAACCAAGGACACAGTAAGAGCAGAGTAGTGAGTGCACTTTTGTAGTGCAGGGCTGTAGGTGGTTTCAACATAGCTGGTCACCCAGGTGATTGCAGCAAAGTGTATATTAGCACTCATTAGAGAAAATGGAAGAAAAGAAGTGTCCAATTAAAAATACAATATAGAAACACCAAATTATAGTTCTTACTCAGAAGGTCACTGCCAGACATAGTGATAGATGCTGTACTCACATTAAAAACATATACGATGAGAGGAAGAAAGATATTTGGCAATTATGAGCATTTTTGAGTCCCTTTTGATTCAAAGTAGCACCTAATACTGTATTTTTATTTGCCATAGGACACTAATTTGAGGAAGTTCACCACCTTATTTACACCATGTAGTAGTCCACCAAATACAGAATGAACACAGATGACATCATGAAGAAAGGCATTACAACTAGGAATGTCTTCAATACCTGCTCTGATCCGATCTGATCTCCTCCTCAAGAAATCCCTAAAACATATTCTTACCAATTGTAATTTAAACTCCCATTAACCTCTTACACTGACTTATTTAAAATGGTATTTATAGATCCTGACCATCTATAAATGGTATTTATAGATCCTCCATTGGCAAACACAGCAAAACAAAAGCCATCATTTGTTTTGGGAAGAGACGAACATTAGGGGGAAAAAATGCTATTTTTTTGAATTTAAAGAGTTTATTCTCTAAGTGACCAATTTAATCTCTTGGGAAATGCATCCATGATCTCTAAATTATTCTTTTTCTTAATTGTTTAGATATTACAGAAAAGACATAGTACTTGAGTACAGATCATTTTTTAGCTGAGTCATGCACTTGCCACAGCTCACTGGCTGTCCGCACTTCAGAGTTGTTAGCTTGCTCCTTGGAGTGTTCAGTTCAAGTGTATCAAGTATCCCAGGGACTGGTCTCAGTAACATTCTGGACAAATCTGCCTTGTTTTCCTTTAAAGGGAGAAGAGATGCCAGACATGGAAAAAACACATTTGCTCACCACGTACCATGTCACTTCCTCTCCAAAGAGAAGGAGGAGCCTTGGGCTGCTGTGGAGAAATACTGAAAGACAAAGCTCAGAAGTTAGTCAGAAAACTTGGAAGTTAGCCTAGCTGTACCCAGTCCTTCTGATCTCTGAGGACTAATTGCAATGCAAGGGGGGGTTGTTTTCTTCCAAATTTCATACTCTAATGGAACACCTAGTTTATTTGCAAAGTGACTGTGACTGCTGCAGTTGCTGCATGGTGTCCTGCGGTTTGCTGCTGCCCTTTGCTGCCACAGTCAGAGTAGGTAAAGATCTGCCTTTGAATTTTTCATGTCCTTTGAATATGGTTCGTCAATTAAAAAAAAAAATATATATGTGTATATATATACTGTGGTGTATGTATCTGTGTGTGTATGATTACACCTACACACTTGAACACACGCTAGCGTGAAATAGGAAGTTGAATAACGTAAGAGTCTCTTATATGAATTGATAAACTAGAATTACATTGATAAAAATGAAGGTAGTTGAAAAGAAAAATAGGAATAGATTTTTCCATCTGTGATTTTCGATTATGAAAAAAACCCAAATTTGTCTGAATTATGCATTTCCATATCTGTAAAGGAATATTGGGCCTAACAGAGAGAGTGTATGAATAAAATTCTCTGTGAAGCAAGTACTTCTTTCTGATCTTGAAAAGGAATAGAATAAAAAAAGAGGGCAAGGAAGATGCAATGTCAGTAAGATGTTCAGATGCCAAAACAAACTACAGTGTTGGTAGAAAAAGTCAAGTTCTGCTACTCATCCCTTTCTAATAGAGCTCCAAACTACGCCACGCTGATGAAAATCAGACTAGTTGTAATCATTATGTATGGGTGACACAAAACCTGCTGCAGGTATCTGTTAAAAAAGGAAAAGCTCCGAATCACATTTTCAAAATCAAAGTTTGGTGCACGGAAAATTAGTACGACTTCTCTCCATAAAGAGTAAGTACCAAAGAACAGATATGTATTCGCTGTCGTTGAGTAATAGGAGCTGCAGATAAGCAGAAGATTTCCATGTTTTTCCTGGAGGCATTGTGTTGCTACAGCCCATCACCGATTTTAAGGTGGAAATGCATCAGTGTGGGAGGCACTGCCCGGTGTTACTGACAAGGCACGGTCCTAAATATAGCAACTCAGTTAAAAGCCGTACACACGGCACAAGTCTAAATATTCTATAAAAGCGTTCAGACAGAGCCCTGTCGTTGTATTCGCAACTTGAATATAAATCACAAAGGCGGTAAGAGCCTAGTGGTTTATACAGCTGCCTTCCCACGGCAAAAGAAGGCTGCCTGGCATAAATCGGTGCGTGGCCCGGCTCGCCGCCAGGATTTCTGCAGGGAAGACCCTGCTCTGCAACCGATCGCGAGTGGCGCTGCGGGCCCTGCCCAGAGGCGGGCGGTGCCCCGAGCGAGCGGGGCCAGACCTGAAGAGGAACCAAGGCGCCTGTCGTTACACTCCGTCTCTGCGGCAGAGGGAGCGCCGTCCGCGGCAGAACCTGGAGCCGCAGACGGCGGCGAGCCGGGCCCCTGGCAAGTCCCGCGCCGCACCCGACCAGGGGGCGAGCGTGTGCCGCGGAGCTTCAGGCCCGGTCACCGGCATCGGGCCCGCCGAAATACTGGGCTGCAGGCGACAGCTCCGCTCCCGCCCCCGGAGCCCCGGACACTGCGGGGAAGCCCTCGCCGCGATGACCGCGCACGCGCACTGCGGCCGCACTGCGTCGCCGGTGCCGTCTGGCTCGGTGCCAGGGGAGCCCCGCGCGCCGGCAGCGGGGCAGCCCGGGCGGGGCGGGGCGGCGGCCGTGTCGAGCGACTACTTATAGCGCGAGAGCCTCCCCCGGCCTGGGGAGTGTTTTTCCGCGGCTCCTCGGCGTGCATGTTGCGTCGAGCAAAAGGCCGAGGGCTCCATGCGGAGCCGGTGGAGGGCGCAGCCAACGCTTGCGGGGAGGGCAGGAAAGAGCTGTAGCTGTGTCAAGGGACAATCCGAAGGGACCGAGAGCAGAGTCCTGAGCGCTGCCAGTTTGCATCGCGCTGAAGTCAGTGGTGGCTGCGGCCATGTAGTACCTGGGGCTCTCTGTTTTATCAGTGTCCCGTTCTCCGCTACGTGAAGGAGGCGCACGGAGCCGGGGTCTGCCCTGGTCTGGCGCTACGGACAGACCTCCCGCGCTCTCGTCGGGAGCGGGCGGTGCAGGGCGACCCCGGCAGGCGGGTGGAATCCCGGAGATTCCCCTTTTCCGGGAGCTGGCAGCTCCTGCCTTGGGCACGCTGCCAGCACCCAGAAAATTCGTTCATACCGAGGCTACCGTGAGCCGCCGGCGCTTGGCTCCCCCGCGGAGACGGAGGGGAAGCGAGTAGTGCGAGCTGAGCAAAGGGGCGGGGGCGAGGGCGAGCTCTGCCCGCAAAAACACGGCGACAACCCCGGCGCCACCCGCCCGAGCAGCAGCCGCGCTCTTCCACGGCCCGGGGCTTCCGCGCGCTCCTGCTGCCTGGGGGCGGGCGCGCGCGCGCCCGGCTGCAGCCTGGCTCTGCGCCCCCCCAACCCGGGCCCGGAATCACCATATTAGGAGCGGGAAGCCTCCGCCGGAATCGAGACTTATAAGGTTGTTTCCTAATATGGAAAGTACGGCGGCGGCTTCCGGCGGGCTGGCCGGGGCCGGCGGGGGTCGGGAACCCCATCTCCCGGGACCGGAGATGTTGCGGCAGCGCTGCAGCGGCGCTGTCCGTGGCGGGGGCCAGACCTGCACCGGGCGTGGGGCCCTTAGCCCGGGGCGGGCGGGGCCCCCCGGCCCGGCTTTCCCCGGTGCCAGGCTCTGACGCCAGGCGGGGTCCTCCGGCCCGCATCCATATTAGGGCTTCCTGCTTTCCATATATGGCCATGTACGTCAGCGCTGGGGCGGGCTGCGGCCGGTGAGACCCGGTATATAGAGGCGGTGCCGGGGCGGGGGGGAGTCGAGCGCTTCCAGCGGGCAGAGCCGGGGGGAGCCCCGGGCGGGCGGGCGGGGAGCCGAGCGCTTTCAGCGGGCAGCGCCGGGGCGACAGCGGCGCGCAGGGCGCAGAGCAGGTGACGGCCGCCTCGCCGCAGCCGGCCTGTCCGCCGGGCCCGCGGCGGCAGCGCCATCACCCGTCAGAGTCGGAGCCCGGCGCCCTCATGGCCGCGGCCAAGGGAGAGATGCAGCTCCTGCCCCCGCTGCAGATCTCTGACCCCTTTGGCGCCTTCCCTCACTCGCCCCCCGCCATGGACACTCACTATCCCAAGCTGGAGGAGATGATGCTGCTCAGCGGCGGGGGCCCGCAGTTCCTTGCCCCGCCCGGGGCACCCGAGAGTGCGAGCTTCGGCGCCGCCGGGGAGCCCGGAGAGCAGCACTTCGAGCACCTCGCGGCAGGTAAGCGCGCTGACCTCGCCCAGGCGGGCGGGGAGTCCCGGTATGCTGCGGGGGCAGCGACGCCTGCGGGAATTCCGCGCTGCAGCGTCGCCTGTGTCCCGGCGGCCGCGCGGGGGGATTCTCCTGTGTGCGTCAGCGGCTCCGGACTAGCTGCGGCTGGAGACCTGCCAGCGACGCTGCAATATGTTACGCTTAATTAGTAATTAACTAGAATTTGGGGCTGCGCTGTCTGAGAGATGGCTCACGAAGCACCGGCAGCGGCTGCAGTGGCCGCTGGAATTAATCGCTACTCCTCTCTTTGCAGACACTTTTCCCGAAATCTCCCTGAACAGCGAGAAAACCCTGCCAGAAACCAACTATCCCAACCAAACGACGCGACTGCCACCGATAACGTACACGGGACGCTTCTCCTTAGAGCCGGCCCCCAACAGCAGCAACCCCTTATGGCCAGAGCCCCTCTTCAGCCTCGTCAGTGGGCTGGTGGGCATGGCTAATGCACCTCCCACCTCTACGCCTACTTCATCATCACCATCCTCCTCCTCGCAGAACTCCCCGCTGAGCTGTTCCGTCCAAGCCAGCGAGAACAATCCAATTTATTCAGCTGCACCAACGTTTCCCAATTCCAGCTCTGACATTTTCCCTGAATCCCAGACCCAGTCCTTCCCCAGCCCCTCTGGAGCCCACATCCAGTATCCACCTCCAGCTTACCCGACTGCTAAAACCAATTTTCAGGTGCCAATGATCCCGGATTACCTGTTCCCTCAGCAACAGGGTGAGCTCAGTATTGTTCCAGCTGATCAGAAGCCCTTCCCAGCCCTTGAGACCAGAGCACAGCAGCCTTCCCTCACACCACTGTCCACTATTAAGGCATTTGCTACTCAGACTGGCTCCCAAGAGTTGAAGACCCTCAACACTAATTACCAGTCCCAGCTGATCAAGCCCAGCAGGATGAGGAAATACCCAAACCGTCCCAGCAAGACCCCTCCTCATGAGCGACCCTATGCCTGCCCAGTGGAGTCCTGTGACCGGAGGTTTTCACGATCTGATGAGCTAACGCGGCACATACGCATCCACACGGGACAGAAACCTTTCCAGTGCCGCATTTGCATGCGGAACTTCAGCAGGAGTGACCACCTGACTACGCACATCCGCACACACACGGGAGAGAAGCCATTTGCCTGTGACATTTGTGGCAGAAAGTTTGCCAGAAGTGATGAGAGGAAGAGGCACACTAAAATCCACCTTAGGCAGAAGGACAAGAAAGCGGAAAAGGCAACTCCAGTCTCAACTGCTTCCCCAATTCCTGCCTATTCATCCTCTGTGACTACATCCTACCCTTCCTCCATCGCCACCACTTTTCCCTCCCCAGTGCGCACAGCATATTCTTCTCCTGCTCCCTCTTCCTACCCCTCTCCTGCACACACCACATTCCCATCCCCTTCCATAGCAACCACTTACCCCTCTGGCACTGCCACTTTTCAGACCCAAGTGGCCACCTCCTTCTCATCTCCAGGAGTCGCCAACAATTTCAGCTCACAGGCGACCTCAGCTCTTTCAGACATGAACTCGGCCTTTTCTCCAAGGACAATTGAGATCTGCTGAGACTACCTTTTGGAACAGGAGAATTTGCCTTTTCCATTGGTATTATCAGACATGGAGTCTCCAATTACTCTCACAATACCATACGTTGCAAGGCTATTTAGTTTAAATTTCAGCTGCCTGAAAAAACCACTGCTTAAGTTTTCCACCTCTGTTGAATGACTTAATTTGCATGGACTGTGGGTATAAGTTCAATATAATTTTCCCCGTAAACAATAGTCTTTTATTAGGAAGAAAGGACTTTTGATTAAGTATCTAGCTGATGCAAATTGTACATGTGCCATGGTTTTGCTTTCCTTTAGGTACTATTGATGTGGAAAAAAATCTCTGCATATTCATATTGCATAATTTGGAGTTTGCAAGGCCATATTTTGTAAATGTTAATTCTATTTCAGTGACAATGCTATAATGCGTTTCAAACTTCTTTGGGAACAGCACTTACTGTATTTGAGCATGTTGGAGTGATGCTATGTAAATATCACCTGATGAGACACTCACATGTGGCAGAAGTTTTGTTTTAAAAGTTAAAAGTCTTGGTGCCTTTTTGTGAAGCCTTGCTGACGTCATGCATTTGTGTGAGTGGATGCTTTGCATCTTGCCTTAAAGTGGAAAGGATGTTACTCAAAGAATGTAAGGAAGAGCAGGGAATGGGGAGGGAGAGGAGCAAGAGAAAGGCCCAGGGGATGGAATGTAAGCAAAAAAAAAAAAACCAAACCACCCACACCGTTTGCCCCCCCCCTCCACCTCTCAAAGTCTATTTTTGTTACAAAAATGTAAATTTATATATATATATATATATATTCAGGAGTTGGAATGTTGTAGTTACCTACTGAGTAGGCAGCAATTTTTTGTATGTTATGAACATGCGGTTCATTATTTTGTGGTTTATTTTTACTTCGTAATTGTGTTTGTTAAAATGAAAGTGACTGTTTGGCTTCTAAACACATTGAATGCGCTTTCCTGCGATTGGGATATTTGGTGTACAATACCCTTCAGAAAAAAATAAATAAAACATCAAATTGTGCAGACTTACACATTTTCCTTGAACTTACTACTTAGGAAGACTGCACCACAGCAATCCCTACTCCTTCAGTTGCTCCAAAGCCACAGGTGCCACTTGTCTTCTGGAAAAAAACACCTGTTTAAAGAAAGGAGAGGAGATTGCTCTTACATCCAGTTGCTTGCAAAAAGCATGGATGTTGTACATATGTCCTTGCATCACAAGCTCTTTTGAAGTAGCCACAATTACTGTCCTCTGGCTTCTCCAGAGCTAATGTTAGACAGAAAAAAACAATTCTTCCAGTGAGGAAACTAAAGTTAGGAAATTAGAATCTCAGCTGTGTTCAGAAGTAGCCAGAAATCTCACCGGATGGCAAAATAATGGAGCAGTTTATAGGCTGGAAATACGGTAAGCTCAGTCATAATAGCTGGTTGACAGAAGATAGCCCTGGTCAGCCGAAGGCTGCCATAAGTTCCTCCTTAACGCGACATAGGTGTGTGGGCCTGATACCCTTTCTTAGAAGTGTTTCAGTATTTATAGCAGAAAACACTTCCTTTCCTGGTGGCTTGAAACACATTTCAGGGGTTCTGTGACCACTGCAGACTGAATTCAGAGGAATTAGGATCTGTGAGAGCTGGTGGTGCAGGTACAGAAGAGGTATTTCTCCTTTTGGGTAGGCTCTCTACAAGACACTAATGTTTAAGGTTGTGACTAGCTGAGATGCAGATAAAGGTCCTGATGAATGCACCTAGGACAGTGTAAACTGCCAAAAAATCTTTGCCAAACACAGTGTGCCCTACTGCTTACCAAAATTGACTGTTACTTGCTAGGAAGGGCAACCTGCTGAAGCCCCTATGCTAGTCCTCCTCCTCAGGTATGAAGACCACCTCTGGCAAATGGCATAAATTCTGAAAGATGCCTAAGAGCTTACCAGCTGGTAAATCCCAGTCTGTCATCTCTCAGGCAGGACTGTTCTCAGAGGATTGGGACAAGCTGCGGGGAAAGGCCTGTGCATCTTTGTCTCTGTGCTGGCTTGTGCCTGCAGTGCTGAATGTGATCTGCAACCTGCTAACAGTGACTTTGCAGCTCACCCTGCTGGGCTTTTTCAGAAAAAAGGTGCTAATTCTTTTCAACCCAAGGGGCTCTGGCTGCTGTTCAAGGCAAGTTGACTGGACAAGTTGAATATATGGCTTCAGACTACCTGAGCATATGTCAGAAGTCACAGAATTCCCCTTACGGGAGACAAGACAATGAAGGGTCTCCAAATGTGCTGCTTCAAAGAAGGAAGAAAATAACATTATGTACAGGCAAAGATAAAATTTTTGCCTACATCCAGTTCCCAAAGTCAAGAACAAAATTAACAGTTGGAGTCAGCTGTAAGCACTGCTCTGTTCAGATGTATAGATAGAATAGCTCAGTTGAAAGGGACCCAGGGCCTACAATGAACACATAGTCCAACTGCCACTTTGGGGCAGTTCAAAAGTTAAAGCATACTATTAAGGGTACATATATTACAATGTACAAATGTCTCTTCAATACTGACAGGCTTGAGGCATTGATCACCTCTCTAGGAACCCTCTCGCTTTTGCACTCACGGGCAGAAAACCCATTTGCTTGGAACTAAACCTCACGTGTTTCTGATTTAAAACCCAGTTCAGATCTGACCACTAGCTACAGGAACGGCCGCCCGGCTGGGCTCGGAGGAACCCCCCCGCAACAGGCTCCAGCGCTCGGAGGCGATATCAGATGAACAGAGGCACCACCTTGGCGGCGTCCGGAACCGCGCCGACCATATTTGGAATTTCCTCCATGCCTTTTATGGCACTTCCGCGGGCCAAAATAGGAGTTTCCTGCTCAGGCGTTCCGGGGCTGCGCCGCGCAGCCGCCGGGATACTGCAGCCCGCTCTCCCTCCTCCTTCCCCCCACCTCCCTCTCCTGCCCCTCCTCATCTTGAGGTGGGCTCGGGAAGCTTTCGCTGGGGAGAGTGCTGGCTCCGCACCAGCCGTGGATTACAGGGCTCGCGGCTCCGGGCAGCGGAAGTCTCTGCTCCGCAGTGGGCTAAGCAGCGGGCCGCGGCCCTCCGTGGGGCTTGCAAGGGCCTCTGGAGGGCAGGTCGACCGTCAGCGCTTCCTCGCTGCTGGTTGCTGTTCATTTTCGTTAATAGGGACTGAGTCGCTCTTCATACACGCTTCCGAAATAGGTAGGATGCAGTCTACCCTGGGGACTGCTGCAGAGGCCAGTGACCTTGTCCACCCAGGCTTTTCCTCTGCAGAGCCTTTCCGTAAGCGACTGTTCACGTGAGGAAGTGTGGCTAGTCCTCGACTAGGTGACTGTGTCGTGCTTTAATTGTACTAGAGAAAAATGATTGTTCGGTTTTCTTTCCCCTTAAAAATAAGGAGCTAAAAATTAGTTCGGGCATACTCAGAGCACAGTATCTGGTGCGGTACGCTACGTGGCCTGTATGTAGCATTCTGTCCTCTTATTTTCTGGAAATGCTTTCTATAAAGCTGGTAAAATGTGACTGTTACAGGTATTTCTGCTGTGACTGCGAATTGCTATTACAAAGTAGCTTGTAGGCCCTGACTAAAGAGACGAGACAACACGGAGAAGAGAGAGCTGTAGGCAGAGACTTTGTACTCAAGAGGTATGTGGTCATGGGCCTTTCTTTCCTTTAGGGCTTTCATGCGTACATCTCCAGATTTTGTGCATCTGAGGGGGACCTCACGTAGCTCCAAGAGAAATAACTTTGTAGACTCCAAACTGGTAGCTGGCAGACTGAAGGTAATCTGAGCTAAGGCAGATGTCCTTAGAAGGGCTGCCCCCAAGTACATGCTCACCACTGTTCGGTTTGAGGAAAGCTGAGTGCAGTGGCTGAAGGCTGGCTCATGAAGAGTGTCTTTGACCCCTTCTAAACCAAACTATTAACTAGGGCTGACTTCTTCTAAAGCAAACTGCACAATTAACTAGGGCTGGCATATTTTTTGACTTTTTGGTATGAGTGACTTTATTTCAAATTTTTTCTGTTTGTGGCCCAGTAGACTTTAGAATCCTCAAGAGAATTGAGTGCAGACAGTATATTTATGAAGAGGGCTTGGTGGTGTGGTTGTTGAGCTAGACATTCCATGTTTTTACCTGCATGCGTTAGCTTAATGTTGCCCTAATGAGTGCTAGTTAAACCTAGAAAAGAGATTGCATGTTTTAAATTGCACGAAGATTCTAGGATTAAATGTAAGACATAGCTAAAGAAGAAGAACTTTTAAAATAGTTAATCAAAGAAACTTTGTTTTTAAAAATCAGCCTCGACTGATGATGGTCTTGATGAATGAAACTCTCTTCTAAATAGCTGAGGTTAGTGCTTATACATAATCTGTAGCACTTTGTAGGCTTCAATTTGTGGTAATTTTTTGGCACCATCGTAACAAAAATGACGGTTACGCAGAAGTATTTTCAATGTGTATATTTCACTTCTGTAAATACAAAAAGCATTATTAAAGTATGCTTCTGGTTTTTTTTTTTTTTTTTTTTTAGCAAGCATATAGGCTTATCTTTTTCTTTTGTGACCTTTTTGTACCATGTTTTTAGATCTCCAAGCACAAGTGATGTTACCCAATGATACTACCAGTGAATGTTGATAGTTGAAAATTCTGCTATTCGTGTTCTCTCTTAGGCTGACCTGAGTAATATGACTTCAGCTACTGTGATAGTGGGTTTCTCCTGTAACAGTACAACCGTTGATCACTAATAGATCTGCGAACATCAGAGTTGGAGAGATGGGGAGAAATAATTTTGATTTGATCATGAAAAGGTGCTGAATGCTTTCATCCTTTTGGCAAGATGCAGTTAAAACTTCTAAACAGATTGAGCATTACTTTTTATGTCAGTGGCTGTTCTTCAATCTCACAAGGTGATTTAAGGTCTTGGCCATGATTCTTAAGTTCTGTTTGTGGAAATAAGCTCAAGAATTATAAGAAGCTCCAGATGTGTTCAAATGAACTGTAACACATCTGCGAGGCATAGAATTTTATGACATCTCATGTTTTTCCTAAGGAGGAGGTCTTTTGTGGATGAAACAAGCCACCTGAGGTGTTTTAATTGTAGTTGTAATGACCCACAGACCTCTAGGGTCATAAAATGAAGACATGAATTTTTTTTTTTTTTTTAAAGCATGCCTACATTAAAATACAGTAGTTAATAAGCAAGGAAAGACTGATGGTGTTTGTTAAAGGATTTGTCATAGTCAAAAGGAGTTCAATCTCTGGTCCATTGTCCAAGACAGCCCTGGAATATTTTTCTTGTGATTGTGACCTGTGGCTGATAAATTTAATGAACTAGAGGTCCTGTCTTTGCACATTTCATCTAACTTTGTCCGAGTGATTTATTAAGCTACCTCAAGTTTTAGCATTCACAACATCTGATGGAAAAATGAATTTTACAATGTCCAGGTGCTGCATAAAGAAAGACAGAGATGTGTGTTTAAACCTGGTACTTCCTAACGCCATTTGACACTTAAGACTTCTGTTACAGAAAAGGATGAATAATTTCACTTCCGTGATAACTGCTGAACTTTGTCATGCCTGTTCCAATTTGCTCTCTGGGTGAAGGAGAAGAGTGTGTTTTGTACAGCAGCTGTTTTGTATCTTATTTCATTCATGCATATCTTTTAGTACCTTTTGTCATGCTGCTATCTCATTTCAGAGGTTAGAGGTAGAGGTCTGCATTATACACCATATTCAAGACAGAGGAGCAATGTGGATTAATTATTGTAATGTAATTTTTTCCCCTTCCTATATCTACTGTTTTGCAAGTATTTCCAAGTCTTCTATTTTGAGCAATGAGCTTTTAAACCTATTAATTTTCAAGATCTCGTTTTGGTCATAACAGTTCTTTGTTCAGTATTCAATGTTCAATGCTGAAACTTTGAGTGTCCATACCCCGTGTATCTTTGGTGTTTATTTTTTGCATTATTCATACTGAAATGAATCTGCAGCTTTACTGTTTGTTCCTGCAATATTGTTAGTCCCTGCAGAAACCCTATAGGGACATTTTTTTAACTACGCAGGAGAACGTCGATAGAAATCTCTTGCCTCGCTACTCACCTGACTTTTTCAAGTCCTCTGTAAGTATGGCTTCCTAGGGCTAATCAGATATCTCTGCTTGAATCTACTGGCAATTTTTACTCAGCTATGAACTGGCCATTTATTCCATTTCTTTTAGCCTTCTAATGTGTTGCTTGTTTATGGGAGAACTGTCCCACACAACATAGATTAAGTCTTTGAGGGTTTGTATTGAACGGGTTCTAGAAATCCAAATACAGTACATCAGATGAATTTCTCTTGTCTGTATGTTCACTGATAATTCCAAATAGTTCTAAAAGATTTGTCAGGAATGAATTTCTTTTGCAAAAACTGTGCTGATGTTTTGTGTACATTTACTGCTTACTACTCATATATGTGCAAATTCTTCTAGGTAGCTCTACTGGTATGCTTGTACTAGCATGCCGGGGGCAGACATAAGAGTTTTAAGCCTGGAGCTTTCTGAAAATCTCAATGAAAAATCACGTTACATGTGGCACCATCCGGTCCCCTAGTATAGAGATGAAACACCACAGATACTGTGCTTGGTATTTCATCCTCAAGTCAAGCATTGGAAGGGATACCATATGGCCTAATGATTTGTTATTTGTTTTGGTGGCTTAATCCCTTCTGTAATCTGTTTTACAGATATTTCAGTTTAAAATATTCTGTAACACCTGTAAAGGAAATTTATGGCACAGAAACTTTTCCAAGTTTTTCTGAAACAAAGTGGGTGTGACAATCACTTCTGGTGCCCCCTTAAGTTTTGACCATCTTTATGATGCTTTATGAATTCTTTGATAGCTCTTGCAGTCCCTGATATGGCAGGGAAAGGAAGCACCAGTTCTCCTCCTGTCTGTGAGTAGTTTTCCCCAAGCCATATTTCTGGCCTGCTGTATTGTGTTTTAATATGTCAGCTTACAACCGTGTCTTGTTTTTCTGCATTTCACCATAAAAATTTCCACGTTTTGAGGGATGTTGTCCTTCCCCTTTGTCAGAATAATTATTTTGGATTGGTTCTTAGCCTTTTCTAGTAGGTAATAAAGCATGTTTGTTGATTTGATGCCTTTGAAATGTCTTCCTGTCACTAGAAATTATTTTTTGCTTTTCAAGCTACACTACTACTTTATTAAAAAATAAAGGTTAAATGCCCAAATTTAGTAGATATCCAGATTTTGTTGCTATTGCAAGGATGTTGAACTGTTCTTGTGTTTTGATGAATGCTGTTTATATTTAGGAAAATGCAAAAGTTTTTGTATATGACCAAAAACTGTGCTTTTCAACACTTGCTGGCTTTTCTGTGATTCTTAGCTTAAACCCTCCCACATGTTTTTTTTTTTTTTTTATTGTCACCCTGATTGCATGTGGCTTCTGATGAAGGACATATGTCCTGCATAGGGTCCTTCTATTTTTGAATATTTCTCTAGTTCCTAATGATTCTGAATCTCTCTTCCTTGCACCACTTTTCTTTTTTTTTTTTTTTTTTTTTTTTCCTAGCCATAAATGGTCATTCTGCATTTCTGGTCCACTGTTTGGTAACAAGAGCATAAAAAAGTATCTCAAACAAACAAAACCCAAAGAAACAAAATCTGTCAGGGAGACCTTATCCAAAACATGAAATTGAAGAATAAGGGCCTCCCCGACAGGGATGGTTTGTTTATTTTAATGTACTAAACTTTCTTTCGAGGAGCTTTCCCTTTTTTTCCCAACTGTTTGTATTCACTCAAAAAAAGACTAATAGAGATAAACTAGCATTTCCAAAAAAGTCTGCCCAAATTCCTTTTCTGTTCCTATCACCTGTGGTTGTCTGACAGTCATAATCTTAGGCAGTCATATTGCAACTAATAATGTTGCACATCATTACAACCTACCTCTGTCTCCCTTATGCATCCCTGACTTCAGGTGCTATGCTCAGTGACAAAGCCTTTGCCTTCTTTGAAGAGTCTGCCCCAGAATTGTTCTCTGTCATCAGACTTGCACTTTTTTAATCACAGGATTCCTCTTTCACAACACAGCTGTTGCCAGATGTCACTGAAGGTGTCCTTGAACAGTCTTCTGGAGTCCCTTGGTGGTGTGATCCAGTCTTTTTCCACGTGGATCGTGAACTGCCCATGTCTTGTGCCACAGGAGCTGGTAATTCAACAGCAGATGCAAGGGATTTTGAATCAGTTTGATTGATGTGATGTCCTGGAGGTAAGAGAGGGAATCATAATAACTGTTTATTGCCCCAGCGCACAGGTCTTGCAACAAAGCTGTGAGAGTGGAAATCTGTAAGCACAGCAAATGGGGGTTTTGCCCCAGGTGGATGGGTCTGTAAAATACATGTAAAAATAATAATAAAAAAGCGCTCGGGTTTTTGTTGTTGTTGTTTTGGTTTTGTTTCTTAAAAGAGAAATCAGCTTCAGAAAAGAACAAAACTGGGCCTACCCAGAATTGAGTAAAAGAGGTACTCAAAACTGAATGCCTTGTTTTACGTTTCTTGATTTACCAGAGAATGTTGTTTCGCTTAAGTGGAATTTAATCGGACATAAATGCATATAGTCTTCATTGGAAACATCAAAGCACACAGTATTCTTGCAAGTTGGGCTTTATAAGGTCTTCTGTGTGAAGGAGACAAATGCTCAGAAACTGGTAACACTTCCTTTTTCTGAAGCAGGACTACCGCATAGAAACAACAGTCTTCTGGACGCTTCTTTTTAGGGCCGCTCTTTATGCCTTTTCTGGTAGGGTCTATTACATTTGTAAAAGAGGAGAAGGAAAGTCACTCTAATGTATAGCATCTGTTCGTAGACTTGAAAAGCTAGTGACCTGACTTCAGTGACTGGCAGGACAGAAGTAACAGGGATTTTTACCCTTTTCCTCTAGGACGGTGGTAGCTTACATTTACTTTTGAAAGTATACATAGCCAAATGGTAGTAGATGATAGAGTTGTACTCAAAGGTCTCTTGTGCAGTCTTTAGAGATTTCTGGTAATTTCTCAACTTCAGAGAGCAGCTTGTGCCGTACTTACATAACTGAGCTCTGTTTAGCTTTATCAGAGATGGCGCCAGTAGGCTTTAGGTGCCGTATGCTGCCACCTTGTGGTTAGAAACAAAACGTGGACGTTCGTACTGGGAAATACCCACGTTAGCAAGGCTCAAGTAATCTTGTAACTCTAAGTGTAGTCTTGTATATGAAACCAATCACATCAAGTTATGCAGCTTGGGTTCCTTTGAATTCCTGTAGGAATCTGAGGCTAAGGTTCTTGGCTGGTTTTTTGGCTGGGTTTTTTTTTTGTTTGTATATTTGGGTTTTTTTCCCACGGGACTTGTGGTGGTGTCGTCTTCCCAGCTGTGCGGTTTTTTTTCTTCCTCCTTCCCAGTTTCTCCCTTAACTCACAAGGAGTAAAAAGTTATTTTGTTTTCTAGGTCGGGGTGCCTGGAGACAAGTACTGGAATGCATATCTTTGGAGCATTACACACATCTAGAAGTTTATAACTTCTATTTTCTGACATTTCTTTTCATGGTTCATTCCCACTGTCAGTTTGCAACAGGCAAAAGAGCCAAGAATGCTCTTTGAGGCACTCTGTAAACTCCACACATCTAGAATTTTGTATGAAGGAGTACTAGCCAAGCTGCTTCCAGTATCTGGGAAGGCACCAAGCAACACTAAATAACCTCCACTGCACATTGCAATCTGGGATGCCCATCAATCTCAGCCATCTATGGGACTAGATGGGACAGAAAGTGCTTTTATTCTCCCATTTTCTTCGCATTTGTGTGCACCAGCTGGGTGCTGTTGGGGAGTATGAAGTAGGGAAACCTTATAAATATGACTGCTTGGCAAAAAATTCTGAAAATGTGAAACCTGTAAGCAAAATAGAAACGAAAGCCAGCTTTGAGATATAGGATACCAAACTGTTAGTTACTGTACAACCAAAAAACAATGGGCTAGCCAGCTGAAGGAGAATCCCTCTTGATTGAACAATGTCCTTAGCAGAGAAGAGGATGCTTCAGCCAGCAGAAAAGTCCAAGGGTCAGAGAAACCCTGCCAGCGTGGCAGGGAAGACAAAAGTAGTTTTAGAAAGTAGTTTTTGGGAGTTAAAATGTAACACAGTATGGTAATGTAGTAGTTTTGATGGGTTGTATGTAAATTCTATAAGGATTTTTGTCTTCTACTGATTGGATGTTGTACTATTACCATATTCAGTATAGAAAGAGACATAATATGTAACCAGACTCTAACTCGGCAGATCTGTCACACGCTCTCTAGCTCTCGATTTCTCTCTGTCTATCTATCTTGCTCTCTCTCTCTCCTTCTCTCTGGGGCACGCTTCAAGCTTAAGCAGAGCTCCTGCAACCATGACCCTTGCAAATAAACTGCACATTTCAGGAGCTGTCTTGAACTGAAGAGATCACCCGTCCTGCACCGTCCCCTACTCATTCTATTTTCTACAGGTGCATCTGAGAGTCAAAATAGTTGAGTGCCTCTTAGAACGCTTGGCCTTAGGTAGGTATTCTTCAACCTCTGAAAGAAGTCCAGTGGAAGAAACTTGGTCAGAAAGGCTGTCTTTAAACAAGAGTCCAGCTGCAGTGAGGATACATGAACAGACCTGGCTATCTACGTATTCTGGAGCGTACCGGAAAATTTGAGTTCCCACATGTTTCCTGAAAGGTGATAATCTAAACCTTGTCCTTCAGGCTGCTCTTAGAATCCCAGATAAATCTGGAAAAGACTGTGTGACTTAAAACTGTTCTATGGGTGACACCCCTCCCTGCTATATATTACTCCCGATGTGAAACACAGTATAATCATACCACATTTGCTGCAACTTCTGTGGTGCCTTTCCAGATGTTCTAGCAAACATGTAGTGAAAGCTTATCCTGAATGATGAAATTCATTCTGGGGGACAGGTGGACAAATGTGCATAGGGCTTATGCACCACCTAATCCGGTATAAAGTGAAATTAGTACTACTCTCATTTTAGGGTGTGAATTTCATTCACGGCGCTTAATTTACCCTGGATTTCTTTGAATTACTTCTGCTACATGCTTTCAATATTTGAGATGGATAAACTAATAAGCAGTTCTCTTTCAGGCAGAATTGCTGTGTGGCAAACTCTATACACCTAATGCTTATTGTATACCGATGATGTTAAGTCAAATGCTAAGTTCAACTTTAAGTCTATTTTCTGTGTAGAAAAATTGTGTTCAGAGCTTCAACTTTTAGCTGAAAGCTACACATTTTAATCCTAGAAAATGGAATAAAGGGGACTTTAAACTTAATGTTTTCCTTGGATTTTCTCGTCTTGCACTGAGATCTAGTAGCCTGTGCATAATGTACGTGCATGCTTAGCATGCAGTGGAAGAAATGAGAGCATTCAGAGAAGCTTTTCTCCGTGTTGCACTGCAACAGGGGATTAGATTCAGGGGGAGAAGGGTGTCTTTTGCCTTGTTATCGGTTTAAGCGGGGGTAAACAGCCCCCATTTCCTCACTTTAAGGGGTTCAGTTACAGGAAGCTCTCCCTGTTTCAGCATTTTAAGGGTTTAAATCTGCATTTCAGGACACTTCTCCCAGCGCCCCGGTAGCGAAGGTCGGGCATGGGAGCCAGCCCCACAGGTAGGTAGCCCTTATGCTGCCTGGGAGTCTCTTAATTTTCCTTTATAAGGCATATGGCCCTAATTAGAGGTCCCAGTGAGAGTTACAGCATTTGTATCGTTACCATTGTTCTCCAGCCTATTTAGTCACATGTGGAATCCCCCTCAGTAATCACTAAGGAACAGTGACTCCAATAAGCAGCTAATTATCCCAATTATCTATGTACAGTGCCAGAACATCCCCATTTTCCATTACATTCTAGTTCAAATGGAAGGGGAAAACCTCGAGCGTGCTATTTCACGGGACCAAGTTAAGGCTAGCTGCCACATTTTTGTCGCCCTAATGTTTAAATGCAGGGGGAAGCCCAGCGGTCCTTCCCTTTCCGTGGGTTTGCACAGCAGGCATAATCTACCTTTTCCCATCATTTGTGTGATTTAAAGTGAGGAAAGCCTCTCTTTTCCCAGTAGTTTAGAGGATTAGATTAAGGGGGAGAAGGCTGTTACTTGCCTCTTTATCGATTCAAGCAGGGGTAAACAGCCCCTATTGCCTCGCTATAAGGGGTTCAGTTAAAGGATGCTCTCCCTTATTCAGCATTTTAAGGGCTTAAATCTGCATTTCAGGGCACTTAGCCCTAACGCCACCCAGGAGTCTCTTAATTTTCCTTTATAAGGCATATGACCCTAATTAGACATCTCTATGAGAGTTCCCACCTTTTCTTCTTTACCGTACTTAGTCACAGGTGGAGTATCCCTCATTAATCACTAAGGAACAATGATGCCAATAAGCAGCTAATTATCCCAATTATCTGTCTACAGTGCCAAAACATCCCCCTTTTCCATTACTTTCTAGGTGAAATATAAGGGAAAACCTCGAGCGCGCTATTTTACAGGACCGAATCAAGGGTAGCCGCCACATTTTTGTCGCCCTAATGTTTAAATAGACGGGGAAGCCCAGCGGTCCCCCCTTTCCGACGGTTTGAACGGATGGCAAAATCCCCCTTTTCCCATCATTTGAGCAATTTCAAGTGAGGAAAGCCCCTCTTTCCCCAACGGTTTAGGGGATTAGATTAAGGGGGAGAAGGGTGTCTTTTGCCTTGTTATCGGTTTAAGCGGGGGTAAACAGCCCCCATTTCCTCACTTTAAGGGGTTCAGTTAAAGGAAGCTCTCCCTGTTTCAGCATTTTAAGGGTTTAAATCTGCATTTCAGGACACTTCTCCCAGCGCCCTGGTAGCGAAGGTCGGGCACGGGAGCCAGCCCCGCAGGTAGGTAGCCCTTATGCTGCCCGGGAGTCTCTTAATTTTCCTGTATAAGGCATATGGCCCCAAATAGAGGTCCCAGTGAGAGTTACAGCATTTATATCATTACCATTGTTCTCCACCCTGCTTAGTCACAAGGGCAGTACCACTTAGCAATTGCTAAGGAGCAATGATACTGATAAACAACTAAATACCCTGCTTATTTATGGCACCAAAACATGAACTTCTCTCTCTTCCCTAGTCACTGCCCTGTTCCTCAATATAGTTACTGGATAAAAGAATGTGGTAGTATTTCCCCAAAGAGCCTTTTCCTCTACCCAGCCCTTCACTAACCTCGAATTTGAATCAGAGGAGCCAAACAGGCACAGCCCTTCTGAGGGCTTTTATACCTGGGGATAATTACCTCCACCCTTTTCCCCAGGCATCATGGGAATGAGAGGCGGGCTCAGGTAGGGGTATATTAACCCTGGGATTTGGGCTTGGTCTTCAGTCCCTCCCTGGGATTCACTGGGATAAGAGATCTCCTCTCACTTTGGTGAAGGAGCTCTATCTGCTTATCTCAGCTTTTCTTGAAGCTGATGCTTTTGGCTTCTAAAAGCAAAGCAGCTTTGAAATCTCCATGAAGAAGATCGTGTGGAACCCAGGGAGTATTTAAGCTCAGGATTTTGGGCTGTAGCTTCAGGGATGGTAAGATGGTAAGGGCTTTTTGTAATTTTGGTTGTTCCTCTTGGTTTTTTTTTGAGGAGCCTTGTTTTTTTCTGCTGCTTCTTTTGCCTTTTAGAGCAACAGCAGCTTTGAAGGCATCATGAAGCAGATAGCATGGATCACAAGGAGATTTTAAGCTTATGTTTTTGGCTTGAGTATTCAGGGGTGGTACAAAAGGGGCTTTTGTCACCTTGGTTTTTCCTCTTGTTTTTTTTTTGGGGGGGGAGCCTTGTTTTTTTTTCAGCTGCTTCTTTTGCCTTTTAGAGCAACAGCACCTTTGAAGGCACCATGAAGCAGATAGCATGGATCACAAGGAGATTTTAAGCTTATGTTTTTGGCTTGAGTATTCAGGGGTGGTACAAAAGGGGCTTTTGTCACTGTGGTTTTTCCTCTTGGTTTTTTTGAGGAGCCTTTTTTTTTTTCAGCTGCTTCTTCTAGAGCAACAGCAGGTTTGAAGGCACCATGAAGGACAAGGAGATTTTAAGCTCATGGTTTTGGCTTGAGTGTTCAGGTGTGGTAAGGTGCTTTTGTAATGTTGGTTTGTCTTCTTGTTTTTTTTAGCTGCTGCTTTTGGCCTCTAGAGCAATAGCAGCTTTGAAGGCACCATGAAGAAGATAGCATGGAGCACAAGGAGTTTTTAAGCTCATGTTTTTGGGCTGAGTGTTCAGGTGTGGTAAGGGGGTTTTGTAGTTCTGGTTTTGCTTCTTGTTTTTTTTTTTGAGGAGCATTGTTTTTTTCAGCTNGAAGATAGCATGGAGCACAAGGAGTTTTTAAGCTCATGTTTTTGGGCTGAGTTTTCAGGTGTGATAAGGGGGTTTTGTAGTTCTGGTTTTGCTTCTTGGTTATTTTTTTTGAGAAGCATTGTTTTTTTCAGCTGCTTTTTTTGGCCTCTAGGTTAATAGCAGCTTTGAAGGCAGCATGAAGAAAGATAGCATAGAACACAAAGAGTATTTAAGCTCATGATTTTGGTCTGAGTCTTTAGTTGTGATAAGGTGGTTTTGTAATTTTGGTTTTCATCTTGTTTTTTCTTTTAGGAGCATTGTAACTTCTGGATTGCATCAGTACGAAGCTTGGAATTTTTTCAGCAGATTCATCTTGTGACAAAAGGGACCCGCTCCGTGTCGAAGATGACATCCAAAATTGAGGCTTCAGATAGGTAAGATCGTGTCCGGGAGAAGGGAGCACGGTCACCGGTTCGGGATGCGTCGGGAGGGGTTTCAAAAGCCACAAGGTGGGAAGCGGCATTCATTTGGGGCCCCCTAAGGCTTTTCCTCAAGCACAGCCGGTGCATTTACGTGTCTTAAAGCACACAAATGCATCCACAACACTCACAGAAACACCGTGTGTCTTTGTCCCCCGCTGACCCGGGCGTCCCTTGCAGTAACGGCCACGGCTTTTGACTCGGGGCAAAGCCGGAGACTCGAGGACCCGGGCGCACTTAGGAGAGGGCGAGTAGCAGAAGTGGCAGGATTTGGCCCGTATGCCGCTAAATATGTGAATTGAGTTTGGTTTTCTTTATCTTAGCTGACTAAGAGGCTAACCGGGCTATCACGAGGACTTCTAAGACAGGTGAAGAGGACTCCTTTTATGTCCAAAGAGGATTCGCATTGCCAGTCATCCAAAAGCTAAGTCGGGGGCTTTGACTCGGAGATGGGATGATAGCGGGATGGAAATTCCGGGAGAGACTTATTAATCAGTGCAGAGTTAAGGGATGTCCTGTAAGGGGCCTTTAGGACAGTTAAAGGGAGATTTTTTGATTGCAACTGTAGGGTGTGCAGTGCAGAGCAGTTCCAGTCTGTGTCGTGTCACGTGTCGTGTTGTCCGGTGTGTCTCGGGGATCCCTCGGATCAGATAGGTCCGCCTTTTATCCTTGAGGACCTCACGGCAAGAGTCAGCCATCACCTTCGGGTTCTCGAACGTTCGCGCTTCTCGGCACGTCGCCGATACGGTTCCTTCTCTTACCGGCTCCTTCGTCCACATCTCGGAAGCTTCTAGCCGGGTGTCTTTTGAGGCCTTTTTTCCGGCCGTATTGCCATCCATCCCTTCTGGCCGTGAGTTGTAATGTCCAGGGGCTTATAACCTTGTAAGGATCTGGGGTGCCTTCTGAACGTAGGATCGTCTCGATCCTCGTGACCGACAGCTCTTATAACGGGTCACTCTGTTACGGTCTGTTCTTCTGCTCCTTAGAGCCACTTCCGTCCGCTCTCGCCTCGCCACACCACCGATCGTCTCTTTTGGCGTCATCTCGGTCCTTGCCGTCATTCTTCCCATCGAGAACTTTTATTTAATTATCCTCGTGTCACACTGTTTGTAGCCTCATGTGTCATTGAAGTTTGTGTTTAGCCTGGAACTGCTCTGCCCTGTGGAATAGAGTGGGGAGTAGGTGGAGAAGAAAGAAGATACTACAGGTAACCTTTAGCTTTGCTTAACCACTTGGCCTTTGTTGTCCCTTTCTTTCAGATGCAGATGGATTAAATCTGTGGCAGAGCATCTCGTATCGGGTGAGGAGGTTCCCACAGGAAGGTCAGTTACCGTTTGTCTTTGTGGGGCAAGTGTAAATGGTGCCTATGTTACAGCATTGTTCTTTGTGTTTAGTTCTAGGAGGTTAAGCTGGACATCAGCAATCAAGGTCAAGTGAGGAAGGTAAGCGGTGACCGGTGGGCAGAGAAAGTTGTTACTCCTCGAGTGTCAGGTTCGTGCACCGATGTTTGATTTTTCTTTATCGTAGCCAACCGAGAGACCGAGGCCCCGCGACGGCGTGAGCTTTCCCGACGGCAGCATTCTTTTGCACCCGAGGCGGATTCGCATCTCCGGCCATCCGAGAGATAAGTCGAGGGGACGAAAGCGGGGTCCCGGGTAGGGGCTCGCCAGGAGGGATTTCTGAGTGAGCTTTGGAGGTGGGGATATCCAAGAAGGGGCCCCTTAGGCCAAATTAAGGACAAGCGTCCCTTTCGTTCACGGCGCAGAGCCACGCAGGGCAGAGCAGGACCGGCGCATATTTTGTCACTCGTCTATCGTGTGTTCTTTGTCTTTTGGTCCTCTTGTGTCGCAGGTCTTCTGCCTTAGCTCCTTTAATGCGCTTGTGCTCATTCTTCTCGCCCAGAGTTTGCTCCGTTCCTGTCCCCCCTTGTTTGTTGTCTTCTGTGTCACGGGTGCCTGCACGAGTTACATCCGGAGCTGCTCTGCCCTGCTGCATGGCCTGGCCTATGGGTCTAATAGGACAAGTTCCAAGGACTTGAAATTTGTCACGTAGGGTTTAGTTTGGCCTCTAGATGGTATTCCTAGCTTGACAGCAGATGGCTGGAGCTGTTAAGTTCTCACGCAGCACTTTGACTTTTGTCATCTGTTTCTTTCAGATGCAGATGGAAGAAATGTGTGGCAGAGCGCCCCCTGCCGGCCGAGGGGGTTCCCGCAAGAAGGTCAGTCTCAGTTTGTCTCCGCAGGAGGCCAAGTGTTAAGTGCGGTTGTGTGACAGCACTGTTCTTTGCTTTTAGGGGGTGAAGCCGAATCTCAGCAGTCAAGGTCGATGGAGCGAGGTACGTGGTTATTTGTGGAAAGAAAAAGTCGTTATTCCTCAGGCATCAGGTTGCGATTCGCACACCAACGTTAAGTTTTCTTTATTGTAGCCAACTAAGAGACGGCAGCCCGGTGACGACAGGAGGCTCAGGGTCCACGAGGCGGCCCTCTCCCGCGTCCGAGACGGATTCGTATCGCCGGACGTCCGAGAGATAAGTCGAGGGGACGGAAAGGGGGGGTCGGGGCTCGCCGGGAGGCATTTCCGAGCGAGCGTGGGAGGCGGGGATGCTCGAGAACGGGCCCCTCAGGCCACAAGAAGGGACAGTCTCGCATTCGATCACAACGCCGAGGTGCGCAGGGCAGAGCAGTCCCGGTTCGTGTCGCTCGTCTCTCGTGCGTTCCGTGTCTCGTCGGCATCTGGTGTCGCAGGTCTTTTGCCTTAGGTCTTTGAGACGCTTATTTTAAATGCTGGGCTCCGTTTTTACCATCTCCGCTCTCGATGTTTCTCAGCCTGCTGCCGATATCATCTATCCTTTGAGTTGTGAACTCAAAGGTGCATCTGAATTGCTTCTCTTTTCCAGTCTTGTTCTGAGCTGTATTCACAGCTATGCACTGCAGCGATCCGGTATAGAGGATTAGGACTTGTGAGAATGTGAAGAGAAATAGAGGATTCCGCCCGTACCGTTCTCGGGCTCGCAGCTTCGCAGTTCTCGGAATAAGTCATATCGGCTTCTTCTTTTGCCAGGGTTCTTTGAGCCTCGTCGGCTTGGCATCGGTCTCGCCCGGTTCATCTTGTTCTCGGTCCTTGCGATCCTTCCTCTCTCTGAGAGTTTTCTCCCCTCGTTCATCACATCTCGTGTCACAGGCGTCCGCACGCATTCGGCCCGGAGCTGCTCTGCCCTGCCGCACCGTCCGGCCTATAGGTGTAACGGGACCGGCTCCCGGGACTTGAAATTTGTGATGTAGGGTGTTGTTTGGCCCCTAGATGGTATTTGTAGAATGTCAGAGGGTGGCTGGAGCCGATAACTTCTCCTGCAGCACTTTGACATTTGTCATCCTTTTCTTTCAGATGCAGATGGAAGAAATGTGTGGCAGAGCACCCCCTGCTGGCTGACAGGGTTCTCACAGAAAGGTCAGTCACTGTTTGTGTTTGCAGCGCAAGGTTAAATGGTGGCTATGTTACAGCCTTGTTCTTTGTCTTTATTTTTAGGAGGTAAAGCCGGATATCAGCGGTCAAGGTCAAGCAAACAAGGTAAGCGGTGACCACCAGACAAAATGAGTTGTTATCGCCGGGCTGTCCATTTCCGGCGCAACTCTAAGCATCTGTTGCCATTTGTGTATTTTAGGGGGTCCACTCGCAAGACGGCCCGGCCCGGGATACCGGCGGCCAGGTGGGTACAAGCTTAAGCTATCGGTGCGGGACGCTTGAGTCTGAAGGGGGAGGTTGTGATTTTGCCGTCTTTCACCATGCTTTTTTGCTTTATTTCTTTGCAGATGCTGCCACCCCCTCAGACAAAGGAAGAATGGGAGGCAAACGGGTGAGTCAGCATTTAGGCAGGGCGAGTACTAGGCGAGCCGTAGATGGCAGCGTGCTAAGCATGTACATTTTTCTTTGCAGGTATCCTCCGGGCCCCCTCTGGAGTCAGACGAAGATTTGAGGTGAGCCGAGGCAGCGGTGCAGAGAAGCTCTGGGACTTACTCTTTTTGAGGGCAATAGTCAAGTTTTCTGTCTTTTCATCCTAGGTACCGTGAGGAGCTGCGGACCTGAAGTTCGGAAAGACAGGTAAGCGACGGGTCTCGGCAGCGCCGAGGGAGGGAGGCATCGCGGAAGGGGTCACTTTTGGGACATCTCGGCACAGTCTCAGTTTTCTTTCTGAATTTTTGCAGCCACCCACTCGCACCGTGGAGAACCTCTCGACACCCACGCGTTCTTTTCCGTCGAGGATGGATTTCGTCCGCTCCTTTTCCTAAAGCTAAGTGTCTGGGCAGGTGGTCGGGAGAAGGGGAAAAGCCTTTCAAATCAGAATTTGAAGTTAGCTTAGAGGATAGGGCTGTAGGGGGGACAGGGCCCTTGGAATTAAAGGGAGAGGGTTCTTCCTCAGCATCACTCGACCCTTTGCCGGGCAGGGCAGTTCCGACCCGTCTCTTCACCCTCACGAGCTTCGCCTCGTCGGGCTTCTTCGCGTCTCGAACTCGTCGCGGGTCTTCTCGCCCTAGGAACTCGCCTCGGGCCCCAGAGCTATAGCCACGGTCACTTGGCAGTCATCTCTTCCTTCTCTAGGCCTGTCGAGTTTCTCGACCATCCTCTTAACAGCTTTGGCACTAACTTCTCGCAAGGAGTTCCATCTCACCATCACGTGTTATCGCCAAAGAGCCTTCTTTCCTTTGGCATCATCGGCCTCTGGCTCATCTTGCACTAGGAATCTTGGGTCCATCGGGTGAAGCTGCTGGGCAGTTTCAACTTGTGTCTATGTTATGTATTTTTTGTCCATCGTCTTCTGCGTCATAGGGCTTCTTTACATCTCCACGCCTCTTCGGCATCGTTCCGGGCCGTATCGGCCGTAGTCTAGTCGCGTACCTTCCCGCATCGGGCTAATTGCGGTCGTTCGCCTTTTTACTTTCTGTGACCGGAAGAAGTATACGAGATATTCTCATCCATTTTCTTTCTCGGTCTCGGCCGTGTCTTCTTTTCACGTGCCATTCCCTTGAACTTCTACGTGGAGGGTGTTAAACCCTCCCCCCGTCACCGCGGTCATTCGGTAGCTTCCGCCGCCTTAAGGCAGATCGAGAATCGATCATCCACAGAATCGCGTTAAGTCCTCTCGTCATCTTTCTTTGTCTTTGCACGCCACCGTCGGCGTGCCACTTAGGGTTGGAGCTGCCCTGCCTCAGCATACAGAGTCACAGTTAGGTAGAACAGTTGTGAAACTTAGAGTATTCACTTTTCCATGGGTTTTTGGGTAGAAAATGCATGGGCCCGGTGTGGGAATAACTCTCGTCCATCGACCCCTTCTGAACTCTCTCACGTTGTCTCGCAGGTCCCCGAGGTGCATTCGAGTCTCCACAGTCACCGACGCTACCGATTCTTCTCGGGGTCTACCCTTCAACATCAAGGAGAGCGGCATCCGGAAGACGTGTCAAAGCATCCTCTTGGGTGGAGCTTTTTGTGTAAGGGCTGCAGTTGGGGTGTAAGCTGAGGGCTGTGTGACTGCATGGGTGGCTGTGTGACTGCCTGCTTAGGGTATGAGTGACTGTGTCTGCTTCTGAGGCTGTGTGTGTTGACTGGTTCTAATCTTGCGTGTGTGATGATATGATGTTTGCCTTTCAGGTTTCTCAACCATTTTAAAATTTAGAATAA